>JAUYWG010000055.1:12136748-12281748 GCA_034779775.1 Enteromius afrohamiltoni
AGAGGACAGGGCAGCTGGCCAAGCCCCAGAGACCAAGCTGCTCTTTAGGAACATTTGTATTTGAGCCTGGCCTGGCCTCCACTAATCCCTCTTAGGGCATCCATCGCATCAGTCTCTCCCGGCTCTCCTCATGATCAATACACAATACATCAAAGGTTAGGAGGAGATGGGCCTATTCTTTGAAGCCATGTGTGTAGAGCTGGATTTGCTGAGCTAACATCGTCCAGTGAAGCCACCTTTTGATTGAGCTTGTTTGGCCGGAGCTACTTCTGTTTGCTGAGGGGCAGAGGAGAATCTAATGAAGAACAGCCAATGTCTCTCTGTTATCTCTCGTCTCTGTCAAAGGGGCACTGCCAGATTTATTTATTTATTTATTTTGTCCACTGGTCACATTTCAAACAGCTATTATAAGCTATTCACCATGTATTCCTATATACTCTGCAAAATATATATTAAATATAAAATAGTGTAGGCTTAAATAAACTACTATACTTACAGAAAGGTTTTTGAAAGAGGTGTTCACCAAGGCTGCACTTTTTTAATCAGAAAAACAAAAACAATAATACTTTGATTGATTCATTTTAAACAAGTTAATAAAATTGCTGAATACATTTCTGTACATTTTACACAACACACTGTTTAAACTGCATAAAAACGAATAGTTAAGGAGCAACTGTTTGATAAACATTGATAATTATAGGAAAATATTGTTTCTTGAGCACCAAATCAGAATATTAGAATGATTTCTAAAGGGTCACATTAAAGAAAAATGGCTGCTAATAATTAATCTTTGCCATCACAGGAATAACTCATATTTTTTAAATATATTTAGAGGTATTGTTACCTGTAATAATTATAAATTCACGTTTAATGCATTTTTAAATCTGTGCATATATGCAAAAGTACCAGCAATAATAAAATATGGCTCATAATACACATAATTATTGTTTAGTGTGTTTTTGTTTTTCTATACAATATTTTATATAAAATATTTATTTTGTGTTTTTGCCTGGTGTTAGAATCTTATAGTCAATTCTTTAATCTCAGAAACGGACAATCTCGGTTGTTGACAAGGCCAAATCTGCATTGTTATGCAAGATATACCTGTCCAATACACGCATATGGTCTGCCAACGCTGCTGACAGACATTTAGAATAATTAATTCTAAATATCACAGAGGCAGCCTTGCCAAGTCAAGTTAAATAGCAATCACCTGAGCTGACACACAGCCATTCCAGATTACTCCCATGTTTTCATGCTGTCTGTTCAGATATAAAACTCCCTGTGCCATGTACCATCAAGGAATCTCAAACGAGACATCAGAACAGAAGTTGATGAATTACTGTCAATTATAAATACACTTATTAATATTAAAATCACTTTATTATTAAAAATATAGAATTTTTTAAATAAACAATCCTAAACGGTCTCTCTTCTTCCCCTTAGCAATGGCAGATTTTCACACAAAAAGATGCTGACATCTCTCTACCCTTGCTTCAACTAGCCACACCAAACAAGGCTGTTCTTCTATCACTCTCCTCTACACCTCCCTCTTTCTCTCTCTCAGTCTCGCATTTGCATTATATATGCTTCATTTAGCTTACATGGCTGAGTGGAAATATAACCTGAAGCCATTCAAACAAGGCATTAACTGGGGGCCAGCAGCAACGTGGCCATGAGATGGCAGCACCCTCCTCCGGTCTCACCACTTCTCCATCTCCTCTCCTCATTTCCACTCTGCTGGGTAGAAACATTGAAAGGGGGAGGAGATGGACCACTTGTACAAAATGAATGGGAGGCATTCAGAATATCATACTACCATATTACAGAAATAGTACTAGTAGATTATGCTATTATAGAGCTAGTATGCTCATATGCTATTCTGAATTCAGTCAGGGAATTTGTAATGCTAAATATAATGTTTTAATTGAAATGATACAGAAATAAACTGTAATTGTAATTCTATTATTAGTTCCTTTTTGATTTACTTTTAGCATCAATTTGACCCACCTGAAAAAAAAATAGGGGATTAAAATTAAAAGGTTAAAAATTTAAGTATGTGAGATTTTAGGTTTTTGCTTCATTTAATGATTTGTAATATTTGGCACATAAAAGATAAAAGATGTTTAAGTACTAAAATAACTAAAAACTGAAATAAAATAAAGCTAAATAGAAAAATTACAAAAGCACAAATAAAAAAAATATATTTAAAACATAACACAAAATATGAATGAACACCATATTAAATCTAATATAAATATAGATGATACTAAAATAACACTGATTTATTCTAACAATTACCAAGACAATCAGCTGCCTGCAGATGTTACCAAGATGGCTGTCAAGTGAACTGACTAGCCTTAAAGTGACTTGTGTCAAGTGAATCATCCATTCTAAGCATTAAACATGACGTGATGATCCAAGATTACAGATAAGAAGCATATGTCCAAAATATGTCCAAGAGAGCGATGGAGGTGTACTCAGACTTGGATTGAGTTTTAACCTGAACATCCTACTAATGACATGAAAAGGAATGGGAATGGTTTGTATCAATCAATGAAAAGCTACAGCATACAGTACCCTTTTTAAAGCCATTTTCATCTCGAGGTGGTTTTTCCCAGTTCCCCTGTCATTTACTCCCCTTCTGGTTTTCATTAGCCGTGTAACCTTAGCGAGGCCTGGTCCTCGCCTCCCCTGTTATCTCAATGATGTTCTAATGCTGGTCAAACATTATTGTGAATGGCTCAGCTCAATAGAGGCAGTGTTAGCCAGGAGAGTCAATATTAGCTGAGCACACAGGGCGGGAGGAAGGTGGGGGAGGGGAGCTAGCGTACCGTCTGCAGTGTGTGAGGGGGGCCTCAGTGTGCGCTCTTGGTGAACCTTGACCGTTCACAACAGAGGCAACAAAGCATGGGATAAAGAGATGACAGGAATTTAGCAACGCATTCTTCTCCTCCTTTTGCTCCTGGCTCTCGCTGAAGGAGCCGGTGATCCAACAAAGATCGGTCAAAGATTCCCGTTGTTCCGTCTACATCACACTTATTTACAACCTATTATAAGCACGCTGTGGGATTAATGGGAGCTGCGTCTTCTCAGGGTTGCAGGGGAAGGTCAATTTGTCAAAGGACATGAACAACGGGCCCAAGGTCAGCTCTTTGTCTGTCTTTACAAAGGTAACTGAATCATCGGCTCCACGCCCACCGCACCTACGGCCGTATCAACACGTCTGCTCGGTAATCACAGACACTTTTATGCCCTGAGAGCTGTGCAAACAGTTGGTTTGGTAGAATCAACAGTGGCTGTCATGTGACCCTAAAGCTTTCCGCATGAATCATAATCTAACACAGAAGTGATTGTGCAGGTGAAAGCGCTAATAACAACAAGCGGCTGACTAATGTTTGACTTGCGTCTCATTAGAGAATGTGAATAAGGAGAAAAGATTAACTTCTCAAATGACAGTGTCTCACTGTTTAGATGAGGCTTGCTAACCTGTCCCATTTAATCTATGGGCCTCACTGGCAAACAAACAGACAAATATTGACCGTCTGGGAATAGGCCTCACTCAGCAATACGTACACCCAAAGCAATTTCCTCAAGGCTCTAGGAAACTGTCAACATGATGGCAAAACAAAACATATTTTCTTGCCGTGGGGCAAACTGCGAACACTTTGCGCTGATATGCATAAGTCAGACCTGGGCTAATTCAACCATATAATTGACCCGGCTGTTGCGAGGTGTGGAATATAACAGGTAACACAAAGTCAAGCTGCTTGTGTGTTTGGTTTGGGTCACTTGACATGGATAAGCAGGTGCACCGGTTAAGTTAAGCTTGAGTTGCGTACAAAGCTTTAAAACCAAACACACGAAGGCCGGGTATTGTTTGAGATAACCACACGAACACCCCCAGGCACACTCAAGAGCGTAACGCAAATACCTTTTGATGTACCAACATGGTCCCAATTCAGATCTGCTGACATGTGAAAAGGCAACATTAGCTAATGCACTTCTTAAAGACCATAATCGCTCTTTCCCCTACAGTTAATGAATGCTAATTAGAACTAGCTTCATGTTTGCTGGCTGCCTCTCTAATGTGCCGTATTGTTCCTCTTCTCCTGCTTCAGCTCGGCTCTAATGCTGCTGTGCCAGCTATTAAAGTCAGCTAATCCATCTATCTCCACAACTGCCAGCTCCGAAAGCCACTAATACCTCAGCCACAAAACTGCGCATTTCCGAATTCATTTGATCCGTAGTCTTTGCGCTGGTAAAGCGAGTGGGTGGCATTGCGGTTAAACTTGAATTCCATGCCATACCTGGCTCGAATGCTTAAGGGCTTTTTGACTGAGTGTTTTGTTTTGGTGGGACGGATAGATCAGCTCCACTTCCTCTGACACACAGGCTTGTCTCAAACCGAGACCGAATGTTTGAGACTCCCCAAAGGCTTGTACAGACAGGATGACTTCTAATCCAGATAAATTACAGGCATTAATTCATATAATAATATGAGTACATAATGCTTCTGTTTTGCATTTTTTCAATATTTTTTTCCAATTAAAACCACAGAATAAAATGAGAATGATCAAAGAGCATTATATCAACTAAATAACTTAACAATAACCAGCTAAAAACTATTTTTTTTTTAGCTATACTTTGTGTCTTAGCACATATTTGTAACAATTATTTTATAAATGTTAAGTGTTTACTGTCACTTCTAATCAATTCAATGCATCTCAGCTGAATAAAAGTATTACTCAAATTTTAGAATTGTATAAATACAATATTTGAAGTAATTGAGAAAGTGTTCATGAAATGCCATTTTGTTCTTTAAATTCATCTTAAATAATTTGCCTTGTTTTGTCAGTGGATGGCTGCTATTTTGGGTCAATTGCTCACCCACATACAAGTAATAGCCACCCCAGGCTTTGGCTGCGGGTGTCTGATGTTTATAGTATTTTCCAGCCTGGTAAACTGGTTGGCTTTGGCCTCTTCTCAGACCTCTCTCAGACTGTTCCCATCCTGAGACGCTAATAACTAGCTCTCTGTGACAGACGAAAGGTCCCTTTGTGTTCTAAAATGCCTTTCTTGCATGGCAGCACACCAAGAATCACAGGCTCGCAAACAGGTGGTGAAGCATCTGAATAACAAATTAAGCCACACTTTCACATGAGCCAACTCAACAAATTATTACAATGAATTATGACAGTACAATAACGTCCAAAGGACTAATTTAAGTGCGAGGAGACTGTAGTGGGGCAAGCAAACTGATTTGCTCCATGGAGAGGTATAAAATGCAGGATATGGGCTGGCAGATGGTGTGGGTGGGAAAACCTATGAATAATATGCTTCTCTACCTCTTCAAAGCCATGGAACTTCGCTAAGAAAGAAAAACAGGGTTGGATTTATGCTGACCATGTGCCAACAAGCATTTCCACAACTTATTCTCCAATGTCAAACTACAGAAGACGGAGTTTAAGTGTTTTTTAATCTAATCTTCAACACATTCTTCAACGCCTACTACCCTGTTCTCTCACGCCTGCTGCTTTCGAAGTTTGATGTGTTTAATCGGAAAAGCCTGTACGTCTCAGCAAGATACAATAATTACAGTGCCACCGGATTCCTAAGTGTCGCAGTGTGAGAAACGAAAGAGACGATGTTCATATTTCATTAAAAAAAGAAAAATGAATCAATCAAGCTGTTATACTTTTGATCTTTTAATGGATGTATCAAAAGATTTTGGCTCTGGAGTTAAATGTTTTTAAAAGATGCCAAGATATAATTTTTTCTTCTTTTTTTAAATGAATATGTTACTAGGACACACAATTAAAAGAATATTCCATGTTAAATAAAGAATCAATAGAAGTCAGTGGGAAAACGACTCCTTTTTTGCCCATAGACTTTGCACTGGGTAACTTTTTGTTGTTGTTTATTTGAGCTTAAATAATTTTCTGTGGTAATCAAGAAGTTGAAGGCCACACTGAATCCTTGTTCATGTAATAAACACTGTTATCATTGTGCAAGGTGGTTTATTTAAAGAGCCACTGTGAAATAAAGAGGCGTTGTGGGAAAAATCACAGTTTTTTTGCACTTTACCTGTGTAAAGCTATGTACGATTTGGCAAAAGTGTTTATGAAATTAAATCTGATAGCTATAAACAAGTGTGAAAAATGTCTCCTCCAATAAAATATGATTCTTGTGAAATAACAGCGTTCTGCTGGGATTTGTGTATGTGTGCATCATCATCTTCACCACAGATGGATGATAAATGATTATAAAAAAGAGGAAGTGACACATTTATTTCTTCCAAATAAGAATTAGTGTTTGTGGCCTAGAATAAATCCAACCACTTTGGTTGTAACTTGCAAACTTAAAAGCGTTAAGCAGGAAGACACAGAGCATTAATTTCACTGAACTAACAGGAACTCAGGATAGTTCTGCATAGTTTCCAAACAATAAAACGAACTGCGCTCTGGAATGAGGATTAGATTAAATCACCGCTCTACCACTCAGGCATGAAAAATCCCACAGCATTGCGAAAACATGTCTGGTGGAGGAACAACCTTCTCACCTGACAATCAAGGCCACACTTCCATTCAAACAATTGTCATATATCTCTTTCATAGCTGAAGCACAACACAGCTATCAAGTCATGCAGAAATGTGTGTATACATAACTTCATTATGACAGCCACTGGCTTAGCCAGAAGCAAACAGCAACATTTAAAGTCCTAAACAACCCTTTAGAAAGTGATTTACAGGCCTGCTCGCTCAGTGTGTACTGGGAAAACAGGTGTGAGAGGCACAAAGTTTTACAGAGATAGATAATGTGATCCGATGAAATCTAAGATTACATACCTCACTAATGATGTGGTGGCACAGCTGGGTTGCTATGTTCTGTTCAGTCACGTAGCTCAAACGTCACTAAATACAGGTTTCTTGGGGCCAACAGATCAACGCCCGCCCATTAGGTCTATTCTCTGTCCCTCCGGCCCTATTATGCCTCTATATTACAGGATGGTTGTACACCCAAGGGCTTTTGACCCAAATAGTGCACTTCTTTTTCCATTAAACCTGAGATCTTTTTAATATGCATCCATTAGCTTCAAAGATATCTGCTTCTGTCTAGCAAGACAATGATAAATACTACTATCCATGATGACTATATATACATATAAACAAAAAGTGTTTTTTTAAGAAACAACAACAAAAGACTAAACCTATAGACTTTTTTCATAATGATAGGGTAAGATTTTACACTTAAGTCCTGTAGTTAATGCATTAACAATTATTAGTTTTCATTATATTAAGATTGCTTAATAAAAAATTCAACTGTTAATTGTTAGAACTCACAAGGCACACACACACACATATATATATATTTCTTTGTCTCAAAGAAACTGTATTTATTAATTTTAGTTAACAATATTTAATTACATTGGTAGCTTATGTCAGCCCAGTTCCATTGATTGATTGACATTTTAATATCATATAAAACTTGACTATAATTAACAAATGAGTTTTTATTGTACTGTCAAATGATTAATCACATCCAAAATTAAAGATTTTTTTTTACATAATATATGTTGTGAATTTCACTTTCACCAACCTAGGGTGTGAAATAGTGTAGTGATGGGTACTCATGTCACCAGTGACTTTGTAATATTTGGCACCAAAGGGTCCTAAGATCTGGAACACGCAGATGTGACCCTGGAGCAGGTGCTGAAGGTCCTTGCTTGGAACACGCAAGCAAAGGTGCCTTGAAGTGAAGCAAATGTTTGTGTGTTTTCTGCCTCTCTGGGATAGAGACTCAGAACTTGGTCGATCCGCTTTGTCTCTCTAGGATGGAGACTTCAGGACGTACTGCATCTGTCTCGCTGGACGAAGTCTCTGAAAGAACTATGAATGTAGATTATCCCTTTCCTCGCATGCTGGAGGCTCAGAACGTGGTTGTATCTGTTGCTGCCCCAAAGCTGGATACTCAGGGCTTGGTATTTGTTGTTACTCTGTTAGTGTCTCCCTGGACACGCCGGAGACTTAGAACTGTAGTATTCTCTTACAGTCCTTTCCTTGACAGGACTCAGAACGGTGTTCCTGCCTTCCCTTTGACAGGCTGGAGACTCAGAACTGTGCATCTGTTAATGTCTCACGCTAGCAGGGCCGTAGACTCAGAATGATGGTAAACTGTTCCTGTCTCTCTGGTGGAGACAGTCTTATCCTTGACAGGACTCAGAACAAGGAGTGTTTTTTGGGAAGATACCTTTATCTCTTTCCGAATCTGGCACTTCTCCATTTCCATGCTGTGATTGGATAATTCCATCAGAGCAGGGGGACGCAGTGTGCCTACCCTTCTTTCCTCCCGTGGAACTTATTTGCATAGTCCAAACACAAGAGCAATGTGTCCCTAACATTTAACTGGTGCATTTCTCACTTACCAAACCATAACCAGAATACATTTGGCAATGTTACGAACACATTAAGTCCAAACATGATGGAAGTAGATTGAACTGTCATGCATTCATTCATTTGTCCATTAACTGCTGAGTTTGTGTAAGATGTCACTACACATCGCTGTCACTGAGAATGCTAATTTCTCTGAATAAGTATAAGATATGTGTGTTGTAGATTCCATCAGTTTAAGGTTTGAGAACATAGTTATCAATGGATTTGGGGGGAACTTTTTGATCTCTCTTTGTTTCACCCACTGCTGCTGCATCCAGAGATCCTACAGACTTTATATGGCAGTCAAAGGCCAAAACCTTAGGAGTCAGTTTGTTGGTGGGTGAAGGGCAGAAACTGCATTTTGACCAATGAGATGTCCTGTCCATCCCAGGCTTTGTACCAAAGGTCTTTCTCTTGCCCTCTAGAGGTATCTGGCTGTTGTCCTGGCATCTCTATCTGATGGCGTTGGACAGTTTGCTTATGTTAGTCCACCAAGATCCAAACAAAATGTAGCAAACCAATGTCCACTATTGTAGTCAGAGGGGGGGCCCGCCCTAAACTGGGCCCTGGAATGCGCTGTCCACTACATATATGTGTGTGCTATGCATATATAAATACAAACAAATTCAGTATATATTTTGAAAACATTTACATGTATTTAAATGTTTGTATTTATATTCATTTAATTTATATGATAGAAACATATTTAATAATATATATTTAAAAAAATATAAAATATATACATGAATATATATTTATATATACATAATAAATCATAACACATACCAAATATAGAGTAAACATGCATATATTATGTAAACGAAAACTTTAAATGCGATTAATCATATGACATCACTAGTTTTTTTTCAGTTCATGTTAACTAGTTGACTAATGTTAATGAAAGCTTATTTTAGTGTTGAATGCACATATTTCCCTATAGATATAAAAAAGAAAAAGAAATAATAGAAAGAAAGACTATGAAAGTCACTCATGCATTTTTTATAAATTAGCAAACATAACCAAAAAAGTATACATAATTGTTGCAATTCTTAATAAAAAAAAAAGTAATTAAATTTACTAAATGTAATTCCACAGTAGACCTTTGGCTCAACCTCAGTACTGAGGCTACAAACATTCTCACACACACCTGATGCTGCCTCAGGTGAGTAATAAATACCCTAACAACAACCCTTTGGCTCATAACTCCGCTTGCACAATCAGTGCTACACAGACCTTTTATAAACGAATGCATGCTGCACAATAAGTAGTCAAAGTTTACTAAATATAGTGCCAGGGATGGGCTCGGACACGCTTCAGTGCACTCTTGAAGGAAGCCAACCTGAGGCAAGGGCAGTCGGCACTCTCTTTTGTGACTGCCTAAGACGAACTCATAACTCAGTGCTGCCCATCTCCAGGTGTGATGGAATGCATCTCTGCACCGCCTCATATGTGGGTTAGTTCTTAATGAGCCGTTTCAGACAGACAGACAGATACACACACAAACAGAAAAGGCTGTCGGAAGCAGATGCCAAATCACTATGCTAAGATTTATCATTATGACAAGTCTCTTTGTGAGCTGTTGTCTGTTATCAAGTGTGTTGTCTTTGTGTTTCTTATCTGGCTGTTGCCAAAACAAGCAACAAGTCTATGATGAGAGATCCGTCCAGGCCAACATTTTGTGTGTGTGTGCGTGCGAATGTGCAGTTACATGAAGTGCTCATCTGACAGGGTTGGGTGTGTGTACTCTTGTGTTGTAGCAAAAGGGAGTAGGAAGCCTCCAGGCTGACTAGCTTCTCCTCTCTACCCTGCATTTAAACCTGGTGTAAAAACACAAGTAATTCACGTCACCACATTTCAGTAGCTCTCGTGAACAGCTGTTTATATCTTTTATCCCCATCTTTACATCTGTGCCAAGAAAAAGTTTCTTCTATATCTCCTTTTACCGGGCATGCAAATACTGACATGCGTCATACGTGTTTATCAGCCATTGTAGACGTACTGGGAAGCAGATCTATGGAGATATTTGCCCGGGGCTCTTTTGTCTATCATACCTATTGCTTTTCCTGATTAAAGCTTAACCTGATTGAATTTTTACTGTGTCAGGACAACTCACGTCTGCGTATCAAAAACACGAGCAAAAGTGCTGTTGTTCCCGTTGTAACGTGATATCGTGATATGTGATTTAAGCTAATAGTGAGTAACTTAAGGCACAGCACAATTTACTTGTGTTTCATCCGGGCAACATAAAACAGGGCACTATTTAATGAATCACTTAAACAAATAATTTGAGTGAATGATTCAATGGTTCACCCATAAAGACTTCTTTCTATTCTGAACAAATTAGTGTTTCCAAGATTAATTTGCAGAAAGAGTCACTAAATAGTGATTATTCAATGCTCTCCAGAATGCTTGCTTTTATACAGTTATATCAAAATTTTAGTAACACTTTTGAATAGGGAACATTTATTCACTACTACCTAATTTGCTGCTTATTAATAGTTAGTAAGATAGTTGTTAAACTAGGTATTGGGTAGGACTTGGGCATTTATATGTGCTTAACTACTACTAATAAATATTCTAGTAATATGTATGATAATAAGCTAGTTAGGAAACCTAAAAATGAAGTTAACAAAATTTTATTAAAACATTAATTACAGATTTATTTGTATAAAACTTTATAAAAGCAAGCATGCAGAATAAAACTTTAGTATAGTGACCAATTCTCATTAGTTGCTTTTTAGCATGCCTATTATAAACACATATTTGGCTGTGTATTAGTATATCTCCTCCAATAAATATACCAAAAAACTAGGAGTTAATGGAGGCAAAAGTCATAGTTAATGTTTGTTGCTAGTGAGAACTGGACCTTAAAATAAAGTGTGACCACATGCATCAATGCTGAATTACCTAAGGCTAAGCCGTGTTCCAAGTGCTCTTGTTTGTGTGATATTGCTTAAGCAGACGCTAACAGCTAAGATTACCTACAAATACAGCTTAAATTTTACAATTTGGCTTGCTTTCAGTCTGAGGAAAGTGAAAGACATCATCTAGCATGTCCCTCCGAGTGAGACAGGGAAATAAATCTTAAGACAACGGTTTGTTACACCTCATAAGTGTATAATAAGTGGCTGTCACAGGTCAGGAATGTGTAATGGCCACTGGCATTAGTCTTAATTGCACCGCAAGGCCTCGGATGAGTGACGACTGACAGGCTAGAGATGAAAGATAAAGCAGAACAAAGCTGAACGGCACACAGTAGATCAGTTGTTAAAACACAACTTAAGAAAACAGACTTAAAAAGAGGTAGTGTGAAATCAAAACAGAGATTCTACGACATGATAAAACAGGTTTGCTTTTTGATTTGACCTGTAATATTGCTTTGCGGTCCTGAGAGATAATGCAGGTTTCACCTTGACATTAGCGATGACTAAAATGACATAGCTTAACTCAGTAGTTCCTTGTAAATGTGACAAGCCAGTTCCAAACAGGAAGTGACTGCGACAGACAGAGGATATCTGGCCATCATCAGTAGATTCTCAGGTGTCCTATCACATGCTCAATCTATCTCCCAGCCATTTTTTCCCACACGCTGGGGCCAACCATGTGAACGAGTTGCGGCCTCTGCCCTCCCTTGCCCTTCTGGCCTGAAGGATTTATTGGTCAGCTGCTCCCAAAAGTCTCTTTAAAAGCAAATGCACTCCATGTTCTCCAGTCAGCCCACACATGCTCTGTTCGTCAGGCATATGTTTATTGCCTCGTCTGAACATTTCTATTAGTTCAACCTCCTACGTCCCAGTCAGCCGAGCTTTATTTATGATCATTACCCAATTATAGCTATTACATACTGTGTCGTACATGACAATTAATGAGGACAGAATTATGGGGGCATCAGGCCTCACCTGTAAATACCCGCTAAAGAGGCACCTTAGCCTTCAGTGGCAGTGCTAATCCTTCAGAAAGAGCGAAACTGTGGCTGGCTAGAATTTTTAGAGCTTGTGTCTCTGGTGCAGTGAGATATCTGAGCCCTCTCCATTAGTCTACCGCAGCGCACTGAGAAAGCACAACCCTATTTCATGCCAGCTCCCAAATAGTGTGGAGAATTTGCGAGGCAGTTAGTGGCCGTCATTAATATCCACCCGGGCCCAGGCTGACAGCTGCTGATTGGAATGGAGAGCCCCTGTAAAGCAGACAGCTACAAATTTCCCTGACAGCTCGGCGTCCATTACCCACAGTCAGCTGCCAAAACAGCAGTAATAAGAGATGCAGAGAGAGAGCGCGGCAAACATGCCCTCTCTCGCAAACTCTCTATCACACACCATGCCACACACACAGACAGAATAGCGGCAACCTATTCATTTTTATGCACCTGTGACAGAAGAAATACTGTATTATACATTCGTTGGTTAGTGTAAGGTGAGAACAAGCCCAGCAAAGATGGACTTCGTAGTAATTTTATACAGTGTTGTTATAGAGTTCAACAGTACCTGCCCACATTTGCAGCAGCCTTGGTTATGGAAGTTTTTTCCCCATTCATTTCCCCGTAGAGACTTTATAAAATTCCTTATTTACAAATTATAAGCCATGACAAACCAACAGCTAAAAAGTGATAACCAACATTAAAAAGTCTGATTCAAACTAATCAAACAAAATGTTACTTTGCACATTGCAATCAAAACAAATCTGCTCACTTCCAGAATCCTGCTGTCTCACTCTATTAGATAACCTTCTAGATTGCCCAATCACCTTACCTAATTAATATTCATGAAGTTCCATGCCCGCGCACACACACACAAACAATAGTGTGACGGGCATTGATGAGCCTGAACTAACCAGCAAGCAAATGTGTCACTATTATTTTGATTTACTCAGTCACAGCGCTTCAATATATACTCAATGTAACAAGCATTAAACTGATTTATTGCTCTCTTACATTTCACGCATGGGTCCACTAACGCCCCTACACTGCAGATTGATGCGAGATATTTGGGTCACTTAATTATAGCCAGGCCTTTTTAAGTCCTAAAACAGAGGTGACAGGGTGTTAAAATGCCAGCCAGTTCTCCCTGCTGGAAAACCCAGCTTAGGGTGGTAGCTGTGTTTTGGAACATGGCAGCTGGTTTCTAGGTGGTCTAAGCAGGTCTTTAGCTGGTCAACCAGCTACAAACATGCCACCATGTACTAAAACCATGTAGCTATTTTTCAGCCGAGCTCAGTATCTTCCACACATACAGCGCGGAATATTGTGTGTGTGTCTACGGTGAAACCGAA
This sequence comes from Enteromius afrohamiltoni, assembly GCA_034779775.1. Classification (NCBI taxonomy): domain Eukaryota; kingdom Metazoa; phylum Chordata; class Actinopteri; order Cypriniformes; family Cyprinidae; genus Enteromius; species Enteromius afrohamiltoni. The sequence continues at coordinate 12,150,449 of JAUYWG010000055.1, forward strand.
ATGAGGTTTAGGTCATTGCAACATCTCGCAACGCCACAGGTAAAGATATTTCAGGATTGTTATTATATTCCAGAGGCCTAACTCCAATATTAACACCTACTCCGGCTTTCTGCCTGACACCCTGCACACACACACACACACATATATATATATCCCCACTTGTTTGTATATGCACATTAAACTCATAGACAAAATACACATACCCTCCTTCAACCCCCCCCCACAACTGCACTGTAATTCTTCCACCAAGCGACAGGACAACTGGAAGCTCAGGGCGCAATATTTTACAGCTCCCTTTTATTGCATCTCCTCCCCTGCCAGTCTTACCCCCATCAGCAATAAAACACTCCATAATAAAAGCCCCTCTCCCTTAGCGCCTGCTACACCACCGCCGCAGATAATCCTGCTGGATCACGGCACACTGCCCGTGCATAGCTGCCAATGCTGTCGCACGGCTAACCCGATGTCTCTTTCAGCTGGGTTATTATAATGTTCGCTCTTTTATTGCGGCGAGCGTCAATTGAAAAGAGCAGCGCCGCCCTGAAAATCTAGGCGTACAAGCCGTTAACACGAGCCAGGCCCCAAATGGGCCCTGGGAGTTATTCATCATCTGCTCTCGCAGACAAAGGCACGACTTACCTTCATATTTCTGAACAAAGGCAATATGCACTCAATAAAGGGAATATTACAGCGTTGCAGTGGAGGAGATAAAATATGCCCATACAAAGACAAGCAGCCGCTGTGCCGGGATGTGGATAGATAGCTGAACCCAAAGCTACTTAATTAACCATGATAAACCATGGGTTTGAAACCAAGACGTGGTGCAAATTCAAGTCTTCTGCATAAGCACCACAGTTCAGCGTTTCTAGAACATGTACTATATATATATAAAAAAAATTCAAAATCAGTGTGTAATAATATAGTGTAATATTATACTTCGCATAGCATCTGCTTCCACTCACCTAATACTTTGCTACGTATAAAGTTGAGTGTGCTGTTACAATGACTACATTTCCTGTAATGCATTTTCTATGCAACTCTGACTGTCTGCTGCAGTTTGAAAGACCTTCATGGCCATTCCTGTTTTAGCTAAGCGCACGGTTGTATCAGAGCACTGCAGGCACCTTGCTCTTGTTAGAAGTGAAGCACTGCTGGCTGTGAAGCCTGCCTGTACTAAATTAGTTCTCCTTTGGAAAAGAGGCCAATGTTTGAACCAACCACTGAGCACTGCACATCCATGCCAAACCCCACTGCTGCAGAACACCAAATGCTCTCTGTAAGCAATTAAACACACATTCAGATTTCCAGGCCCAAATTTAAATCACAATACAATTTAGATGACTACTTTTTTTTATTCTTGGGGTCAAACTACTGTCTTGCACAATTTTAAATGTACCAAAAGGCTACAATATGCTTTGTAAACTGACATTTAAAAGTTTGGGGCTGGAAAAATGATCTGAAAAATACTCTTATGTGCGCCAATCTGCATTTATTTGATCATAAATAGAGTAAAAAAGTAAAACTTTGAAATATTTTTACAATTTAAAAAAACATTTGTTATTTTAATATATTAAAAATTCTAATGTATTCCTTTGATGGCAAGACTAAGCTTTCAGAAGCCATTACTCCAGTCTTCAGATTATTCAGAAATCTCTCTAATATGCTGATTTGGTTCTAAAGAAATATACATTTTTTAACTATTTAAAACAGCTGCTTAATATTTTGGTGAAAACTGATATATTACACATTTTTCAGGATTCTTTAATGTACAGAGAGTTAAAAAATGTTTTTTGGTTTGAAATAGAAATCCTTTGTATCATTATAAATGCACTTACGGTCACTTTTGATCAATTTAATGTGCCCTTGCTCAATCAATCAATAAATACATTTCCTGTCAAATCTTTAAACAATAGCACACATTGCATTTATGTGATGATGCAATAAAGACAACAATAATTAATAGTTATTTATAAATATCAACAAATATAAATCTTTTAGGGGCAGTTTCCCGGGTTAAACAGGGTTTAAGACTAGTCCTGGATTAAAATAAATGTTAAGAGCTGTCTAAACTGGAAAAAGCTTGCACCGAGATATCTTAAAATACATAATTCCCATTGTTTGGTCTTAAAATGCTCACAGATAATGCATTTTTGTAAGACATGTTCCTAAAAATTCCTAAATTAGCAAAGGTCTAGTCCTGGCTTAATCTAATACCTATCTGGGAACCCAGCCCTTAAAGTATAATTTAATCTTCAATAAAATCCACTCATCTATTCAATGACTTATATATCCAGTAATATGAACCAGTATTCGATAACATAGGCTTTGTCAAATTAGTGGAAACACGGGACAATGAATGTCAAGAATATATTTTATGTATATATTTAGCTTTATTTGTAAGAGAGTAAATCTTAAAATACCTTATTATTATTATTATTATATATTTTCCTTACATCTCCCTGGCCTTTCCGTAATTGATGTGTCGATATAATAAATCCTTCAGTGTTTCACAGGAAGAAGTTTTTGTCTATCTTCAAAAAAGCCATGAACAGGATGTAGCTATTTTCATAGTCCACGCCCTAATCATTGTTTTCATGAATCAAAAAAAAGAGAGAAAAAAAAAAACCTCCAGTTTGTTTGCAAATCATCTGACGTGGTGTATGGGGAGCTTTATTGTGCTCACAGTTCACTCACTATTTATAACACAGGATGTTCCATCTGGCCGTGCTTCCTGTCTGAGGGCTCTTTCAGGATGTGCTCCCTGGATCTGCTTACACTTCTCTGGGACATCTGTAAGGCACTTCTGGGTGTAATACGGAACCTCTCTCTGAGCTCAAAGGGTCTTCTGCTTTTCCCATTATATACATACTAAAGAGTCTGTTGACAGTCATTACCCCCCACCCCCACGCTACGTGAGAGCTTTCCATAACACAGTAATTGTCTGTTTAGGTTAACATTTGTCTCTCACTGCTGTTTTGTCTTAGTGAGGTGTGTAAACAAACACTCATATAGTTAGAACAAAGATCTAGTTCTCTTTTGGTCCAGCAAAATGAAAACTATGATGAGCTCCTGTGAATCTGGCAAATAAAAATATACAATAAAAATGACAAATTATATAAAACACTATAGCAAAAAAAGCATGCCATTTTAAGTATGCCATTTTATGAAATAATGTCTACTGTCAGTTTATAAACTTGTATTTTTATTTTTACTTGTCTTTTTTTGCATTCAGCTATTCAAATATGAGCTATTCATATACACATATTTGAATAGCTTATTTGCAAAAACAGAAGAAAAAAAATATTTTTTTTTTCATTTCAATTAAACTCAATCCAGCTTCAGTTGGGTTATTTTGATTTGTTTAAAAAATAACTAAAAGATACAGCTAACTAATAATAAAAACATTTTAACATCATCAAAAAAATGATTTTTGACATTTTGATAAATGTAGTTATCTGCCCCACTTTGCCCCACAAGCCAAAAAAATCTCCCTGAGCATGCACATAAAAAAAAAGAATTAAAAAAAAGTTGTTTTTATTGATTATGGAACTAGTAATTGATCAAATGACTTGTACATGTATACGCTGATCCTGGTGCTTCTTTCTTTTAGTAAAGTGGTTGTTAACAACACAGACAGTGTGTGCAAATAAACGGCTCCATCAGCAGACACAACACATTCAATGGCTACAACGAAATTCTGGATCACAAGGTTTTCTTCTTTTAATGAATGCGCAGGAGTGCTGGAGGCTGACATTTGTCAATTACAGGGCAGGAGTTGTTTTTCCTGCACTGCCTCACAGATTAGTCCCACATGCCTGCACTCTCTGTCTCTATTGAATCAGTTGTCTTTAATGGCAGCAGGGGGAAATTGAGGGGCTCTGTATGCGATTTGTCCCGTCGTTGTGGAGCAGATGGTGGATATCAGTGTTAGGCTTTGAGTGGCGAGTGGCTCAGGGAACAGGAAATGGCACGGCCGATGGCCAGATCTAAGGCGGCGTGAAAGCACCATTCGTCACACATTTCCATGGCAGCATCGCTCATTAGCATTACCTGGATATGCATGATAGGGGTTGATGGGCGGACAGGGAACAGGGGATGCGTCATCGGGACATACCAAGTGATAGACAGAGGGGAGGATACTGTGTCGTTTTATATTAGCCCAGTATTATGGGAAGATACTCTCAGTTTTCAGAATTCCACTTGTGTGTTGGGTTAGTCCAACCATGACTAACATCATCCATCTGAAGGTGGTAAAAACAAGATTTTGCAGGAATGTTCTAACACACACACACAGATAAGGATAAAGAACAAGTAGTGGTGAGATAAGCTGGACAAAGAAGTGAAAGGTAAACATCCTGTCTACGTGCTTTGAGTTTGAATGCGTTTTCTTCTTACACTGATCACAGACCACAATATCCTACTACAACGCTATTGTTAACAGAATTATTCAAACACCAAACCCTTTCATCTGTCAGAAAACAGGACCTTTGGCAATGATAGTTTCTTAAAAAACAAATCTTTTTTTACATCATTAATAATTTAAAATGATTATTTACCCCCAGGGTGTTCAAAACCTAATATACAGTATCATTTTTTTAAGGAAATTAATACTTTTATTCAGCAACACTGCTTTAAATTCAAAATAAAATGCATAAAAGAAGTGGTAGAAATAATTTCAAATTCCAATAGCTGCTCTTGGTAACTTTAAATCCATAATATAACTCTTTCTACAAAAATGTGAAGCTGCAAAACAGTTTTCAATGTTTATAATAATAAGAAATGTTTTGTGAACACCAAATCAGCATTAAAATAATTTCTGAAGATTTATGTGACATTGAAGACTGGAGTAATGATGCTGAGAATTCATCTTAGCCGTCACAGGAAAAAAGTACATTTTAATGTATTAATAGAAAAATTTTATTTAAAATTGTATCTGTCCCATATAACTGTTTTGTCTTATTGTGTGCTCAGGGCTTCTTTAAAATTTTTTTACAAAGTTAAAGTAAATCAATAATTAATTTGTCAGATTGGGGCAGAAGAGAGCGCTGCTATATGTTACCAAAAAATAGCAACCTCCACCACCACCTCGCAGGAGTTCACACTCAGGGGCATCAGCTCAACAGTCCGTGTTGGACAAATACTAGCGGGAAGGCGCTGCTTCTTGCCACAGCACCTTCTGCTGGTGTCACGTTAGTGTCAGTCAGCTTTAATTAGTCTGAGTTCATGTTAGCCCACCGGTGAATGTACTCCCAGCAGGTGACTTTGGCAGTGAGGCAGAGCAGCATAACGACCTTGTGAGAATTGATCTGCTTTTATCTCCCCTTTTTTCCTTCCACCGTAAAATCGTTTGTCGCAAATTAGCATGTAGACGTATGCCATTTCATGCCGCCTGGTGCCATTTTGAGCTCCACATTGTTGTTGTTGTTTCTGTTTTGAAACAGAAATGTTGATGAGGGAGGAAATTATAGGGCTCTCTTAATCTTGGATTTGTTTCAAGGACAGCTCACCTGTTATCTCCTGCCGCCCGCCACCTCAGAGGTCAGAGTAAGTGGGAGTGCGGCCAATCCGTACCGGCCGAGTACATTGTGCTCCATTCTTTCTTTAAGCTCATTAAATCACACATTTCCCCACACATCTACTGCACGGCCTTAAAAATCTATAAAAATGCTTTCTCTCTTCCAAATACCTAAGCTTAGCTCGGCCCGATGACAGGAGCGAATAGTGAAGCGCAGTTAAAATGGCCCTAAGCCCCAGCAGCCCTAACCGCAGTCCCTCAACATCAAATAGACATCCAAAGCACACTTGAAGCCCTGCTAATGCGAGCCAATTGAAGCCTCCAGACCTGCGCCAGGCCGCACAGTATCGCTTCCCCTTGGCAGTCATCTCTGTGGTTAATCTGATCACAGTGCAGTGTTAACAACACATGGCCTGGCCCTGGAGCCTGCTCTAAATGAGGTTACATCCCAAGCAATACCTTGATGAATAATTAAAAGCCCAGACGCAAAACTTGAAGTGACTTAGCCAGCAACCCTAGGGTCTAATCACATGGTCAAGCCATATTTGGCCATCTATCTAATGCCATCGCCGTCACTCACTCTATTTTTCATGTGCCCTCATTCTTTCTCGCGCACATACGCAGTCATTTCTATGGTTTGTTGGGCATCTGCCAGAGCTGACAGTGAGCATGATGGCCATGTTATTCTCCTTTGGGCTCACAGTTAGACAACTGCTGGCAACTGTTGGTTGAAACAATCTGCCCTTATAAACAGTGAAAGTGTCTTTGACGTTGACCATTATGCTTTTGTGTGTGTGTGTGTCTGTGTGTGTGTGTTTGTGTGTGACATTTTGCAGATGAATGGTAATGCTTTACAATAGGTAACATTTGTTAACTATTAACTATGACTTTTACCTCAATAAATTCTTAATATGCTGCGAATTAATAATTAGTAAGGTAGTTGTTAAGTTTAAGTATTGGGTAGGATTCATGTAGAATAAACATTAATATGTGCTTAATTACCACTAATTATTGGCTATTTCTAGTAATATGCATACTATAAAGCAACTAATAGATGTAACTGTAAAATAAAGTGCTACCAGTTGAATTTAAAAACTGAGGGTAATAGTAAAAACGCATGATGTTTACACTATGACAGATATTATTTCATATATTTGTATATTTTAACATGTTTATAAAAAATTCTGTCTTTTCGGTTTTTTACCCTCTATGCAATATTTTGGCCAGACTGCTCAAACTGCTCTTTATCTGTAAACAAAATAGGTCCTCCCAGTGTCTGGAGCGCAGCGTTTAATCAGCCAGTCAACAAATGAGAAAAACGCAAAAATAAATATTACACATGCAGACCAACATTTCACTGACACACATGACTTCTAGAAGTTGAAATCTTACAGCTCATATAATATAATATAATAAAATATAGAAATACCAAACCAGACAACATTGAAAAACAGCAGATTTGCAATGAGAACTTGTATTTACTGTAGTAGAAACATTAAAGCAAAGGTTTGCGTATAAATCCAGCGTGACACCGGTTCTTTTTCGCTGTGGAGTGGGAGCCATTAGGGACATCTTTGTATATGCCAAAGTGCCAAAGGCCTTCATCCATATCTAAGAATCTGTTTAGAGAAGCCAACATACGACATAAAATGATTCCAGATAAAAGAGATTAAAGGAAGGTTTGCCGTTTTCCACGCAGTCTCACTGACATAGACATGAGGCACGGTGACCTTCTGAATCTAATTTACAAACATAAAAGATATTGCACTGCCACAGAAGTATCAAAGGACTCTGTGAGAGCGGGGAAAAACGTGAACGTGAAAAAAAACAACAAAAAAAAAAACGTTTGACTGCTCAATGGTTCTCTGCGAGCATGATGTGTCAAGGTTGAAAACGGTGAAGAATATGAAGACAGGGATTAGATGGGAAATTGTTCCTCTATTTCACTGACTGGTATTCAGCTACTCTGCTTTGATGCTGGTGATAAATGTCATGCCCACATCAACGTGGCAGCTGGGGAACTGGGATAGAGGGAGCAAGGGCCACACAATTTCACATTTTTATTTGCCTGCAAGTGCAAAAATGCAGTATCTGTCCGCAAAATTACCTCTACTTCATTGACTGAGGGAATCCAAAATATCTAAATTTCCTTTATTCTTTTCAGAAGGGCAATTAGAAACTCAAGGTATTCACATGCATTATTTTTTATTTGGCCTTTTTAAACCACATGGGATTGTTTTTTATTTTTTTCAACTCTGAGCAGGACTCATGACCCTGAAGAAAATGTAAAAGCCCTTACTAGCATTTATTCCATTAATAAATTAGGTGACCTGATAAAAGTCAGACCCAGGGTTATGTAATCCATTAAATATTGCTATATACCCCTCTATTTTAAGATTATGCAATGTGACTAACTGAGTCATTGATTTATTGGAAACATTAAAAATGTTTGGCTCTTTATTAGGATTTAAATAAAATATTTTAAAAACACAGGTATTGACCTTTAATTATAACTTTCCGTTTTCCATACGGAAAGAGAGAATTTTGCTGGAGAAATACTATTAGGCTTTTTCTTACTCCAATACAGAAAAATAGCTTTCAGGGCAACTCAGATTGTTGAAAACATTGTGGCTCACAGGATGCTAACCATTTTCATATATTTTGGTGATGTCCTAACATTATATGTTTTTGGAAAGATATACATAAGGTGTTAGAAAGTATTTTAAACATTACAATTGACTTCAGTTTTGAGGTACTTTACATGGGTGTGTCACAGTGTCAATGGTTTCCTGGGAAGAGAAAAAAACAAATACATGTATAGAATAATTATTGGATCAAGTAAAAAAAACAAACCTAATCTGCCACAAATACAGGACAGGATTGATGTTGTAAAAAGTATGTTTATAATGGAGAAAATGACTTTCTGTAGGAATAGCCAAAAATATATGTTTGTTGACTTTTGGTCCAAATGGATCGAGTATATAACTCATATTGAACCAAACGTTTTTGTGTTATAGAATCTATGTTTTAGTGTATAAATATTGTCCATACGTCCCCTTTCTTTTGTGAATAGTTTTTGTATAATTGGAAGATAACTCAAAGAGATAAACTGATCTGTTTTTTTGTCATGAATAGCTATTTGATAATATACAGTATAAGCTATGAGTGTTGTAAACGTGACAAGCGTCATAAACAGATGTACTGGATTGTATCTCTTTTCAATAAAATTTAAATAAAAAATAGATTATGCAATGTTTTCATGAGCAATATTTTTACACAATATTTTCATAAGGCCAACCCAGAAGTAGACACTATAAACAGTTATTCATAAACAAACAGGATTTTACACAGTTACTCTGAATTACAGCTATTATGCGTTAAAAAAAACACACCATAAACATGACATAAAAATCAGCTGAAGTGTAAATAAAAAAAGAAATCTGGATGGAAATTGTACGGTGCTGGTTTAATAGCCCTGCCCATCAAACAGAGTCAAGCCTGCTGTGATCTCCAGGAGTGCTTGACACCTGTGACGCATGTGCCTCTTTTGTTTATGTAGAGATGGCAGAATAAACATGTGTCTTCCCTGGAGACGTATGGTAAATTTACCTTTTCCCCTCGACGTTGGACCGAAACATCAACATTAATCTTTCTCTCAATGAGACAGAGAGAACATTTGTAGACATAAGGCCAGTGGAGTTAGCCAAGACAAACCTCTCATATCCTAAAAATGCCAAAAGCCCAGCTCTTATGCCAAAAACCACAGCAGGCCTTAGGTGGTTGGAGAAATCTTTCCAATGAAAATGTTTACACAAAGAAAGCCCTTTTTTCTTCTGTATAAAGTCGAGCTGGGTTAAAAGCCACACTGACACACATTGTGAGGGTCATAAGTATAGCAACCTGCTGACAAACATGCTGTGGACTGAAAATGCGTCCCCTTTTCAGCAGAGAACCTTCACTCACAGTCTTTAACTAAATGGAAACATGCAATTTGTCTCTATGTCTTTTCACTCCACCACACACATGCAAATACATATGCTGAACATACTAAAACAGCCTCATTTCAGATAATACAAACATTACCCAGTCAACAAGACCTAACAGACCACATCTTAACCCCAAATGGGGCTTTCTGACAGACAAAACAGCCATTGTGGTTGTACTTACATTCCTCATAGCCAGTAAAGACGTCTGGGATGAAGACTTGACAGGGAAGCCAAATGATGCAGTCTAAGGAATGTGTTCATGATGATAAATTCACTGCAATGATGAAACTCACAATATACTGAACATAAAAATATGTTGCTTCCTCACTGTTTTCTATGTGACACCATGAACCAAAACAATCAAATTAAAATAGTATACAAAAGGTATAGGGACCAATTCTACTATTAAAATGACAGTTCACCCAAAAATGAAAATGTGATGTTTATCCGCTTATCCTCAGGGCATTCAAGATGAAGGTGACTTTGTTTCTTTAGCAGAACACCATTGAAGGTTTTTAACTCACACCGTTGCAGTCTGTCAATCATTTAATGGATGTCAGTGGCAACCAAACGTTCCAAAGCTCAGAGTGTAAAAAAATGTAACATAATAAAAATACACAGACAAAACCAAATGAAACCCTGATAGACTGAGGTGTTGAGACACGAAATGATTGGTCATTGCGAAAAAAATGGACAGGAGGAGAATGGGGTGTACACCTGTGCACTTTTAAATCACGTATCATATAAAACGTAATTTATTCCTGTGATGGCTGAATCTTCAGCACTCATTGCTCCAGTCTTCAGTGTCACATGACTCTTCTGAGAACAATATTTTGAGCAGAACCCTAATTCTCATTCTTGGGGTCTATTTATTTCTTTTTAAAATCAAAATGTTGAAGATGTAATATCACATGCAGTACTGAGCAGGTACTAAAGTCCAAAATGCCCACATCCAGTGTGCCAAATACAGTCACTTTATTTGCTTACAGAGGCCAAAGTTTGTTTCTTCCCCTGTGTGTGCCTGTGTTCTTATGTGTAGATTGTGTTTTGCTCGGGGCTCAGCCATGTCTGGACCTGCATACATGAGGGAGCTGCCACAGCCGAATAATGAAGAGCTCTATGGAGGTGACAGAATGGGTAGCAGGTATGCAGTTGAACTCGGCCCAAACCATCTGATCAACTGCTTTCTGTCACACACATACACAAACGCGTGCACTTCCACACACACCTACTGCACAGGCGTATTTATAGTGCACTGACAGAGCCGCAGACAGATGTCACCTTCAAGCAACAATCCCTAAGGGAAAAATACAATGTGTGCACATATACAGCTCACTAGCTAACTGCAGATCGTATAAACAAAGCAGAACATGAGAACTAAATCAGCCCACGTATAATTCAGCTTGATTGTGCCTGTAAGGCTCTGATGAACACGCATGCATGCTTTAATGCCAGCAGTTTTCTCTCCGGTGAGAGGTTTTGCTGTTTATAATGTATGAGTGACCGAAGACAGTGGTAGAGCTGTCAGGCCTAATAAGATGAAAGCTGAACTTTATGTGTCCATACAGGAGAAGGGGGGCGGATGGGCTTTAGAAGTGATTTTCACTAATTCTCAAGCTGTAGCTCCTCTAAGCTGGGCCCTGCAGTAAAGTGATAAAGAGGAAGAAAGAAGGATTGGTACCCGGAGTGGTCGAGAGAGATATATAAAGAGTGGAAGACAAAGAGAGAGAGAAATGGGAAGGCTGTGCTTCTAAACCTCGAAGCACATGACGCGGTGTCGTAACACATCAATACTCAAACACGGCACGGCAGAGCAACAACCGCCAACCACCCCTCCAGATCCTTAATAATTCATACTGACGGTAATGCAGCGGGACAAAAGTTGTCATCCTTTCTCATTTGATGTCATCAATAAGAAATGGCATTCAATCCCACTTTGAGTCTTTACGGGGAATATTCGGTAAACAAAGCTTGACAGTCGAGGGGAATCTGGATTGAAAATTGTCGTGTATTGAATTGAACCTTGAACCGAAACAAAACTGTACAAAAGCAAACGACAAGTATAAAAACTAGTGCAATCCCAATTGCAGATCACAGGGCTCTAATTGTGTATGTCTAATGTGCAGTAGGCAGCTATGTTCATCTGCCCACATAACTGCAGGCTGGGAGCGAGACGAAATGTGACCCTGCCATTCTCAATGTGTTGACAGTGCTTTAATTCAACATGATACCAGACACCCGCAGTCTGCCCCGGCCTGCTAGAACTGCTGCTAGTTTTATACTCTCAGAGGCACTTAAAATACACAAACATTGCTCTGGACCACAGGGGAGGGAGGCAAAAAAACGTTTAGCTCTGAAGCTACTCACATATTCGCATGGTGGCTTTTCCAAGCAGTGTGTAATATTGATTGTTGCCTTTTCAAGTGCAGTTGCATGTCAAAGTGAAATGGAATCATTGTGAAGCTGAATTTGGAGTAAGGGCAAAGGAGAGCTGCATGCCACAAATGGTGCTGATATTCCAGTGTGACCTGCAATGCTCCATCTAAAAGTATTTACAACTCACTTTTTTTTTTCTCTTAGACTTATTATGCTGTTTTCATCTCATTTCAGTTGAGAGACAATGTAGAATATATGGACTTATCAAAAACACCTATTAACATTTTTAATGTTCATTTATACTTTTTTATTAGTTAAAATATTTATGAATTTATACAATATTTTATATTATTATATATAAATTTATATTATAATTTGTGTGTTTTAATTAATATACTTAATTATATATATTTTTAAATGTTACCATTAGCATACACATAAAAATGAAAGACTGCACTGATTTGATCGATAATAAATTTAAATATTGTATTATTGTAATAAATATAGAAATATTCTACAATATTATAAAAAATTGTTTTTTCTTTTTTTACTGTAATTTATTCCTGTATTCTCAGCATTCATAACTTCATAGCCTTCAGCGTCACGTGATACTTCAGAAGTTTCTCTGTTAATATTTATTTTTGTGAAAACTAGAATACATAATTAATTATTTGATGTAGCTTGGCAACACATGTAAAAATAAACATTAATCAAGATTAATACATTTTCTAAAAACCTAAAATACACTATAAAAGTTTATAATAGGGAACACTTTTTCACTATTAACTATGACTTTTCCCTCAAATAAATTCCTATTAATAGTTAAGGTAGTTTACGTATTTGGTAGGATTAGGGATGTAAAATAAGTGCATTATATGTGCTTAAGTTAAGAGACCCTAAAATAAAGTGTTCCTAAATACACTTATTCATTCTATGAAATATTGACAAAACAGGTCTGTGGGCTCATTGCGTCAGCTACCCATATTAAGTGTGAAGACAGTTTCTGCCAAAGTGGGCTTCTTTTACAGCTCACAGGCCGGCAGTGCTGACACACAATCCCCTTGCTGACGACCATCACTGACCTCATCTGCTCAGAGCCCTCTTCTATCACATACAGAGAGCAAGGGAGAGGAGGGAACGGGAGAGAGAGAGAAGAGGTGACAACAGTGCCCTGCTGTGAAAGACAAGGGCTCCCATGTACCATGAGAGCTTGGTTTTCATCACCCTCAAGCCATGCCCCTTCATCCTCATGCCACCCTCTACAGCTCAGCAGGACTCCATTACTCATGCCATGGCAGACAGAGATGAGCAGATAGACCTTAAAACTGTCTCCAGATGGGCCAACAAACAGTAGCATACAGCTCAGTCTAATATTTGCTCTGATTATTAACTTCAGAAAGCGATTGTAGTAAATCATGTGACACTTTTATCTTATACTTTAAGTAGTACATGTACAACTTGTCAAAGAAAACATTTTACATTCTGTCATAATTCATGCATTTTAAACCTGTATGATGATTTATTCTGTGACATAACTGATGACATTATTGGACTGGAATGGACTCACTGGTAAAAGGCTTACTATAACAATAATATTAACTATTACATTTTAATAATGAATCTAATTTTGTAAGAACATTACAGCTTTAATGATGATGACACATCCATATTTTTTTTTCCCAGCTGCTGAAAGATAAAACACTGATATAGCCAAGCAGAATCCACCCAACCTTAAAAGCGGCAGATGAAAAAAAAAAACAGAATGGTAGCATGCCTTGGTGTGGACACTACAGTTTAGTTACCATTCTTGCTGTGAATGAATCTAAACTGCTAATAATTTCTTGACTGAAACATTATTCAATATTTAGAAAAGTTCTCTATGCATTTGCGCTCCGCGGTAAGAAAATCAGCATGCACTGCATTTGTGCTAATGGAGTTCAAAGTTCCCTGACCTTCTCTTAACACTCATGTAACTGGATATCAAGATCAGGTGGATGACACCTCGGTTAATATTTTTACCCGTAAATACCCTCCTTAGCCCACGTAGCAGATGCAAATATAGCCATTGCCAGGAAAGTTGAGCAATATCATTGGAAAGTTCAGCCCATTAATTAGTGTGTAGTGAACTCCGGTTCTTTTAGAAGCCGTGTGCTCTGACAGAACCGCAGCCCACATGCTGACACGCTATGATGATTTCACATCAACACATTTACGGTCGTGCTGCCCTCCTGAGCGCAAGATTGAGTGGGTGGGGTCATTAGAACAGACCGCAAAAGACCGAAATAACAGGCCTGAGTGTGTGAGTGCAGGACCCCTCTCCACAGGAGGCTGGCCTCGCTCCTAAATGACAGGAAAAATAACGCACTGAGATGCTCCTGCACAGAGATCCAGTTTCAGCAAAAATCTGCTTGCATCTGTCAGAATGAAAGGCAGCTGGAGGGGGCGGCAAACTGTGTAAGCGTCCAGTATGAAAACAAGATTCCCGTTACAATACATGGCATTTAGTGAGCAGACCAGTGAAAGGCCTCTCAGTAATCCTGGCCCACTCTTTGCAAAGCACTCTCATTAGTATCAAGGGACTCAATATTTGCAACCCTAGTTTAATGCTGTTTATATTTACACTTACAACGTGGACGGCTGCCAATTCACGCGCCGGACCATTTCATCTGGCTCGCTTTTCTGTTTTTTTAAACTCTCCATTCACGTGGCATTAAACACTCGTAATAATCCATCTAAAGCAAGCTATTTAAAGAGAGGAAGGGTACATTACAATGATGCACTGGAAAGTTTTGCTAGAATGCACACTGTTCTGGAGTGGAGGTTTAAAATACACTCAGCTCGAAATGACAGAGAAAATGAATTAGGGCGCCCTCGTTTCTGTGGTATTAAAGGGATAGTTCAAGCAAATAACAAATGAATCGTTCACACAAAAAAAAAATATCATTTACTCACACTCATGTCCCTGTTAAACACTTTTTTTTGTGAGAAGACATTTTGAGGTATGTTTCAACTGTTTTTGTCTGTACCCTGCAAGACAATCAGTGAAAATATGGCTTAATGTATATTCAGGTATTTTTCATATCAATTAAATATATTTTGCATAATGCATTGTATTGTGAGTTTTGAGGTTAAAGGAAATTTATTTTAAGATTCAGTCATACACAAGTAAATCCCAAACCCATAAGACCCTTATTCATCTTCAGAACATAAATTAAATATTTTTCATGAACTTCGAGAGTTTCTTCACCCTGCCTAGACAGCAATGCAACTGACATTTTCAAGTCCCAGTCATTAAAATAGTCCATGTGACATCAGTGGTAATTTTATGAAGATGTGAGAATACTTTTTTACATATAATTTATATAATTTTTAGGTGAACTATCCCTTTAAGACCTATTCAAACCAAGAAGGATAAAGAAAAGCACTGTCCACACCACAACTATAACATAAACGGCACAGAGTAACAATAACATTAGAATCACATTGGACTCCACTCCCCATCTGATGATCATCAAAAACACTGACAGCCGATCAGAATCCATCAGCAGATGCCCTAACTGCTGTGCATGCTTATAATAAACAACATTATTATGCATTGGTGTGAACAAGAATAGAGTTACCATTCTTGGCCTATAAACTACACTTAATCTGTGGTATATAACAGCACAGAATCATAATGGCAATGGGACCCGAGTTCCAGAGTGATACATTATAACAACTTAATGCAAGAGATTGACCATAAAGGCACTCTCATTTATAACTCAGTCATGCTTAGCGTCCAAGCAGATGAGAGAAAATAAAATAATATACATCCACTCGGATTCCATTTCCACAAACCAGGCCGGCTCCTCCCATTGCCGTATATGAAAGCAATACCCTTCGTCTTTTATCTGCTAATGTGTCTTCTACCCCTGGGGCTTAAACAGTGGGCCATGCGTATCAGATAAAGCCAGATAAATGGACCAGGCAGACGGATGGCACCAGGTAGGCAGCAGGCTTTTATAGAGCGCGGCTGCGGGCCATGAACCAGGACTGTAGGTTGCGATGAGGACTAATCCTCAATGAATGCAGTATGGACTGAGCCGAAGCAGCATGTGTGGTAATCTCCTCCAGTCTCTCACAGCTACTGCCAACCTCACTCTTTGTAGTGGGTGCCAACCTGGGTGGTGAGGGGAGCTCAGAGACACTATTAAGCAGGGATGGCATCTGGGAGCCGCTCATTCCAGCACTGAGCTCCAAAACCCAGATTTTCGCAGAGAAATAAAGGGAACAGGGGGGACAGAAAAGGGGGAGAATTCTTTTGGGAGAAGTCTTTTGGGTTTATTTTCGGCTTAAGTAAACAGCTTGAGTGTCATTAACATCTTACATTAACATTTGCAACAACAAATAAGACGTGGACTTAGCGTAAGGGCTTTGCAACAGGATGCGTGACGAGATTGAGTTTCTTACACAACAAATCAGTGAAATCCTGATTTACAAATGCACTTTAGTCTCTGGCGATCTTCCAACTTGAGATCAAATCAGGCCCTGAAAAGTCTATAGCAAATCTAATTAGTTTCTCCCTCTGATCCAAAAACATAATCAGCCTATAAACGCTCGCCTCTACGTGGTGGACTTAAGTGCGGTGGGCTGCGGGAAGGAGATGAGCACAATTTCTCTCTTCCTGCACACGGTGGTTAAATTATAGGAGCCCATGAGAACTGAGACTACCCTTCCAATCTCTTTTCCTCCTCTTCCTTCCTTCCCTCCCACAGAATGAATTAACACCCTCCGCTGCCACCTCTGATTAAAAAAGCTCATTGGAGAGAGATTTGTAATCATTTGTCTATAATGAATTCTTAGAACCCTCACCCCCAATTCTCACCTGCCACAGCCTGCAGACACACTCACAAAGGATATAGAAAGAGATGAGGAAAAAAGTGAGAATAAGCTACGATATTACCCTTACTCCTATTTTTTAATATGAATTCTTGATATACTTTTTTTTTCTACCAGGCTTACAACCTAGTTTTGTTTTGAGGTCTTTTTTGATGAAATTCCGCATTCACGTGGAAAAAAAAAAGATATACAACCAAACAATTAATAATGTGTAGTGATGTGTAATATGCAAATTACATACAAATTAGGGCTGTCAATTGCCAGTTGGATGTGTTTTCTCATTCAAAAACAGCTGGACGGAGTGCAACGGAATGAAACATAATCTTGAAAAAGGATTTTAAATTGACAGTATGTCTTGAATATGTATAGTTTGTGGTGTGAAGAGCCAAAAAAAGCAGCAAGACGTGATGTAAAAGCCAGTGACATGTTCATAGACCAAATATTTAATAAAATATTGTCTATAATTCTTTCCCTCTGACAGATTGACAGGATACATAATGGAATGTATTTTGGATGGTAAGCCAGTGATAGGCTTATGTTTAAAGAAATAAACATCTATCTGTTGGATATTGCTCCTTGAGTGCATCACGGCTAAAGTGTATGACAACAATGGAAGGACGATACATTTTTGGTCTGGCCTTGTTTAGAGTTATACAAGTTCTCATCTGTATTTTGTTTGGGTCCAGAGTTTTATCTTTTCTGTCATATTTATTACAAGTAGTTATCTTTTAGAATGTTCTTTTAGAATAAAAAAGTGATGTAATTAAAAAAAGAAATTTAAAATGAATAAACTGACTTTTAAATCAATGTCAATGTTTTCAATAGGCAATGTATGTACTTTATCATTAGTTAATGCAATAAATAACTTTAAATAGAATATTTTAACTAGTTAAACGATTAATTGCATTGCATAAAAGTTTGT
Organism: Enteromius afrohamiltoni; assembly: GCA_034779775.1. Taxonomy (NCBI): domain Eukaryota; kingdom Metazoa; phylum Chordata; class Actinopteri; order Cypriniformes; family Cyprinidae; genus Enteromius; species Enteromius afrohamiltoni. The sequence continues at coordinate 12,168,126 of JAUYWG010000055.1, forward strand.
GTTTACATGTATGTGTATATTTAAAAAAATATATTAAATATATAAACATCACATTTATATATTCTGTAATGAATATTTTCAAAATGCATGCTGTGAGCGTGCATTTACACACACACACACACACACAAATATATACATATATATATATATATATATATATATATATACACACACACACAGTTCAAACAAATATATTATGTTAATATTGATCATATTGGATGTGATTGATCATGATGATTCGTTTGACATCAATAATTTAAACACATTCTCACGTCTTGCTTCTGGTAAATATCTAAAAATACTAATTTTAATATTTAATAATAATACTTTTATAACAAAATATATGTGTAATATTAAATATTCACGTACATGGATATAATAAATAAATAAATACTGACACTTTTTTTTTTTTTTTATTGACAGTATTTACAGCTCATTTGGTTAAACAGCATATCATGCACATTTGAATTTGTATTCATTCGTCAGCCCCAACACAAATCTTTAACAATATTTTAGAATAAGTTCACACAGCTAGCACTTGCTCTTGACGTAACGTGAATATTACATCTTTTCCCACATATCTCAGTTTTCATTAACTTATAAATAGCTCCCAATTGTGGCACATTACTCTCGGGTGCATATATCACGGTTTGAAACGCAATCCAAATTTGTCTTTATTAATAACCTTAATATATCATTGGAATGCAGAGTGTGATGGATTAAAGGCCCCATATATCCCATGCAGAGCTGATTAATTTGTGCTCTGGAGGTTCCCGCAGCTCTCTTGCCCTCCTAATGAATGTGCACAGCCAGCATGGACACTGTTGCCTCCGTGACCTTTCTGTTTGAGTGCCAGGCCATCTGTCTCCCTGTGTGCACACGTTCTGCACACGCTCCTAACCTGTTATGGAACGGACGCTGCTTCGAATTAAGGTGTCGTCCTCGCTTATACGTCGAATATGAATCTACGTCGGTAGAAACCTTGAGCCGAGGCTTTACGCAGGTGCAATTGGAGAAAACCACAAGAAAGTATAAAGGTTTTCACACCTAAGGGATTTGCTGTATGTCGAGGTGCTGGGGACGTCAAAGCAAATTCAATTACTTATTCCAACCTGCTTTTATTAATGCAAGGCAGACTTGAGTGTTTAATATCGCGCTTTGCTTTTTATTACATGTACGGCCACCTTCATGGCATGATATTACATGCGGCAAAGCTTTTTAGTCCCGAATCTGTTCAAGTAATAGATTTAAAATGATACCTTCTGATATGTCAGGTTTCATTTTGACTTTGCGGCGTATGCGCATATGTCAAGCATGAAATCTGCCAAGGCAGTATGATCTGTAAGCCACAGTCTCATGTCTCAGCCTTAATAAAAATGACACATTGGCTGTTTATGATAAGAGACGGAGAGGGTATTACCGCTTCCCACTGAGCGACGCGCCGTAATGGTGACTGGTGGCACTGGTGAGAGAGAGAGAGGGAGGGAGGCAGACAGGTGGCGCACATTTGGGTGTGATAAATCTGCTCTTCTGTGGCAGGGAGCAGCCTCAACTCAGAGCTGCTGGAAATGTCAGCTAATGTGAGTCTCACTCAGGAGGTTAGGCAAGAAAGCACTCTTGGGGGAGACGCGAGAAGACAGCGAAGAAAGAGAGAGTGGAGACAAGGAGAGTGGGCTCCCTAGGGGGTCTGGCAGGTAGTCTACTGAGCAACTTTCTGCCTGAGGTAAAATAATATGGTTGCTGGAAAGGTGACACTGTCCTCCACTGCTCTGCAATCGTTTCTACTCTAATGATGCACCTGTATGTATGAGAGATACTTCCTGTGTGGATCTCAGGGGACAACTGATCATCAGACATGGATCCGGGTCATTGTTTACAAACCTAAAGTCTTAGCCTATGCTACTGGACCGAAAAACACAACATGGATAAAGCAGAAATGTATTTGTCATATCATATAATTCACACTACAGCTTTTTGCTGGCCGTGTGCACTGACTATAGGATGGCACACACCAGTAGCCCTTTTATCTAACCTTATCTAACCTGTCCCAATGCAGTTCTCAGGCAAGATACTGGGAATTAGTGCTCTGCATTTAACCCATCCAAGTGCACACACACAGCAGTGAGAAGTGGACAACCACACACAGACACACACAGTCAGTGGGCAGCCATTGCTGAGGTGTTGGGAGAACGGTGCCTTGCACAAGGGTCTCACCTCAGTCGGGAGGTTAAGGTGGAGAGAGCGCTGGGAATTCACTCCAACCACCCACAATCCCCTGGGACTCGAACTCACGACTTTTGAGTTACAGGTCCGACTCTCTATCCCTTAGGCCACGACTGCCCCAAATTATATATTTATATAAATATATTATATATTTGCTATCTGTGATTTAGAGGGACTTAAATACTTTTTGCATTTCAGAACAGTTAGCACTTTAGATAAGTCAATTGACAGGTTTACAAACATTTACCAATTAATGTTACACTATAATGCAAGTCAGAGTCACTATAGGCTCTAATTCATAAAAATCTGTTGATTTTGTGTCTGTTTTACTGTTTTAATCACGCAGATGAGATGTCATGTAGTATTAAAACCACAGAATACAAGTCCTAAGAGGTTGCTCTGTGACTGATCTTTAGTCAGACCCTGCAGGTTTGATAGAGAATAAGACATGAGTCACTGGCACCATCCAATAAAACTTCAGGGGCATTCAACCACCCACCCACCCACTCACACACACACACACACATCAAGTTTTGTGCCTCACGTGTAATCTCTTATCTCTCCCCAACAGCAACCTGCCATCATAATCGTCAGTTATAGCGGCCCATAATCTGCAGGGGGAGGCTGAACTGATCTGATGGCTATCACTACAAATCTCACTGCAAATCACTCAAATGACACAGGGAGCCACCGCACACCAAATCCACAAACCACCGCTGAGAACGGTACTGCTCATACCCTATAAACACAGGAAACAAACTCTGAACAGCGGAAGACGCATAAAAATATCTACCCACCACAATTCATCTCTGTGAGCCAAATCTTGGACAGCCTAGACCAATATGTCATCCTAAATGGGTCTGTTGTTGGTCATTCGCTGTGCAGGATTTTCAGTTTGTGCCACGCTGCTGATCAAAGCACATACCCACCATTAGATGAGCAGAGCGGTCCAGATCTGCTGCAATTGGCATCCATTAGAGAGTGCTCGTGTGTGAGTGTGTGTATACTTGAAACGAACCCCTAACTGTTTCTACCATTGTTTGAGAGTCATTACAGTGCATTGATGTTGGATAATAGTGGTTGATTGCGGATCCTTTGTCCTGGACTGTGTGGTTTTGCATTAAGTGGGATTGTGCTGTGATGTGCTGATTTACATCTCAAGAAACATTTCTTATGATCTATCAAATATGATATGTCAAAATTGCTTAATATGCTTCTGGAAATAATATTATGCTATGACAAAAAAAAATATTTAAAGACAGAAGTCTTTACTGTCACTTTTGATCAATCTTATTGATGCCAATAAAAAAACTTTTAAATGACAGTGCTCATCATATATGATATATATATTATATAAACGATTCAACACTTTAATTAAACTGTATATTTCTGCTGTAGTAAATATTAGATTGATTATAATGGGTTTATGTGAAGATTATTATTATATGTGAAGTCCACTTAAATTTGAAATAATTTTTTAAGAGTAAATATTAAAATTGACACCTCCAAATTACTGTAATGCTGAATGGGGGGGTAGAATACTGTAAGTAATAGAAATTACTATTGGTATTATAATGGTTTTATGTGAAGATTGTTTTAAGTGCACTTACACTACAAGTTTTTTTAAATGTTAAAATTGATAGTTTTGAAATGTTGAATGGCTAATCAATGATTAAATAGCAACTAGGGGAAAAAACTATTCCACAGGCATCCGAGTGATGCTGGCCTTCAGTCACAAAAATGCTATTATACAAATATTTAAAAATGCACTGTTTTTATGTTGTTTTTATCTTGGCTGCGATTAATTGTTTGACAGCATCTTGATTAGAGAGGACAATATGCATTAATAAAAAAGACACAGCTTACCTTACTTAAAAATCTAGGTATTTAACTGGTGTCTTTCAGGCGTGAAAGACATGCAAAAATCATTTTTAGCAGGTGTCACATGATTGCTGTCAGTGATGTCCCCTCCAAAAGCCCCTCTTTATCAGAGACATCGGTGGTGAAACCAGGCCCGAGCATCTTATCATCACATGGTGCCTGTGCAGTGAGTCGATCCGGTGCAGCTTCACATCCTCATTCATGCCTAAGCATCATAATGCGAGCTTACCGTACAAGCGAACGCTTGTCATCCATTTACCCTCTTTTAACTGTAAAGTTTGCCTAGCTCCCCACCAAAGTCAAACCAAGCAGGCATTCATCGGCTCTTGGGGGGAAAAAAAGAAAGACAGATAACATTTAAAGCCTTGCCAATTAGAAAGGCTTGTTTCATGTCAGTAGAATAATTTAATGATTAATTTTATAGTTAAATTTTCCACCTCTACGATAATGAGGCAGAAAGCATTCCGAACTAATAATATTACAAAACAGTGCTGATCACATCCTGCCGTTCTCAAAAAGAGGATGGCGAAAGCGTTTTTGGCTTGTCACATCAATTACACACTGCCATCCTAATTCACGCCACAAAAAAGAAGGGGAGGGGAGGAATGTGTAGGGGAAAAAAAATCTGGAATCAATCCAATCATGCACAATTGTGTATTATATAAGATAAGCAGACCAATTATAATAAGTCATTACAATCACTGGCAAACATAGCATTCAGTTGTCATGCTGCTTTTGTTGGAAGCTGTCAGTTCCCCCCTCTCTTTACGCATGGCTGGCCATGCCTGGTGGACTGTAACCATGTGGCACTGATGGCCCCCAGTATACACACACACACACACACTCACCGAGCAAGAGAAAGAGGCAGGGGACTCAAGCTTGATCTATTTTTACCGGCCTTGGGGTCTGTTTCACACCCCCTCACAGGGCTGACAACAGAACTAACATGTTGAGGTGAAACCAGAGACGGGCTGCCATTACTTGACCTCCTGCGCTCCCGAGCATCCTGTTAAGCTACAACACACACATGTTAGAGGGAGGAGGAGGCACTGCCTGTGTAAACAAAGCAGACAGGAGATGAGATGAGACGGAGAGCGCGAGCATGCCATTCAAGTAAATTAATAGATGAATTGTTTGCAATTAAACGATTTGTCTTAATTGAAAAATCATTGGTTGCTTGGTTGTGTGCGATCATTAGGAGTGCGCATCTGACCCCCTGCGCCCAGACATCGGGGATAATGAGACTCGGAGAATGAAGTGCATGATGGGGCATGGGATAAGCCGAGTCAGCCTACCACACAAACACACACTCTCATCTGACCTCTCTCTGGAAATGAGCTCCACACTCCAAGCTCTCATGGGTAATCATATATGGAGCAGCCCATGATGACAGTTAATTTGAAACTATCTGGCTACTCCGCATGTCCCCTCCTTCCCCTCTCCTGTCTGTCTGTCTGTCTTTCTCTCGCTCACCGCTTCCTTTGTCTCTTTCCTGCTTCCCGTCTGTCTCTACCTCCCAAAGCTCCATTAGAGCCAGTTCTCCATGCTCCTGCAATCAAATTAATTCCCCACATTTTCCCGAGGAACCCCCATCGTTCTAGAGCTAATGTTTTTAATTCAATTGGAGCAATCCATATCCAGGCCCATTTCCTGTTTGGTTGTGCCAGAGAGCCCCTCCCTCGGGCGGCTTTAGAGAGCGCGTCTGCGGCATCTCGATAAAGGCGCACCCGTGTGGGCATCGCACCAACGAGCGTGCGAGACCGCCTGGTGTGTTTACGTCGCTTCATCTAGACAACAATGAAAAGCGCCGCACTAAAATAAAAGTGAACACACACACAAATGCGTGGAATTGGCTGGGATTCTATTATACTGTAGGGGAAATGCCGCAGTAGCCATTAATGTTTCACAACACATCTGTATCGCTGATATTTTTTTCGCCCCGTCTCATTGCCAAATAGAAGAAGCGGGGGAGGGGTACGCGTATGTTTTGAAGCCAGGGAAACGGTTTGTGTGCCGCTGGTCTCTGCAGGCACACTCTTTCCCCGTTCTCATGAATTAATCAGCGGATGCGTGTGTTTGTGTTTGTGAGTACCGGGTGGCCAGGATGATGCCGATATAATGAGCGGCGCAGGGACCGTGCCGGCGCAGAAGCGGCTCTGTCCAGCATGCAGACCATCATCCCCTCATGCCTCCTGAGCCCTACCCTCTCCCCGTGGAGAACGACCATGTTTGGCCTCTCATTAACTAGATAAATATATCCATCCCTTCACCTCCCCCTCTTTATTTTCTTTTTTTTTTTGTTTCGGTCTTGATATCAGTGCTCTGATTAGCCGGCCATGGGACCGCGGCAGGGTTACCATTCAGGCAGCTCGCACAATGCAAACGGCACTTTGGATACTTTCTGTCACGTAAAACAGTGGGGCACTAACCAGACTAGAAAGACCAGGGAAGCATAGTAGTGTCAGTGGTGCTACACACACGCGTCCCGACAGACACACATGTATAACCACACACACAACAAAGGCTGCGGGGGTTGCTGGTGATTATTGTGAGATTCAGCTGGGCTTTCCAATAGGCAATTATCTCAGTCAGAACACATTTGAATTAGAGCTGCAGGACAGGGTAATTACTGAGGTCAGTAGATATGGCTGGCTCCCCCTCTCTCTCTGGTCTCAGTTTGAGTCTATAGATAAATCCCTGCAATGCTGAAGCTACATTGATTTAAGAACCGCCACAGGCATTGATCCAAGATGGCTGAGGTGTCACGCCAAGGGAGAACCGTTCTGCTCACCTAATGACACAATCAAGCCCAGCAGGGGCACACACACACACACACACAGACAGAGGGAAGCCAATAACCTATCAAAGCAGTGACATGTCTGTATACATATCACGTGCACATCTCAGATACTTCACCTTGGATATACAGCTTTGGACACACAGTGGCAATGGCAGGTGTTGATATAAGATGACTTAATTTTATATGAATGGGTCTATAGTTCTACTATAAAGAAAAAAAAGAAGTTGTGTTAAGTTATAAAGAAGCTACATGAAGTTATTTCTTCAGTGGAACACAAGATAACATATTACAATGCAAAAGCCAACTGTAATTTTCTTAACATGCAAAGATGCTGGATGAAGCTGAGTTACAATTGCATTATGTAGACTAAAGAGTTTATGTCACACTTTAAAAAGACAAATGAATGCTTCTAACTGTAATCAAACTTTTAAAGTGTGTGCAAACATGCTTTGTGTGGCAGTGGTTCGATGGGCCAGATAAACAGTAAGTAACACACCATCACATATTTATTCTCTGTAAGTAAATAACAACACAGCAACTTATTTTATCTACTTGTGTTCATCCATTCCCTAATTTTAAAATTGATTTTACCTCTTAAGAATCTTTAATCACCAATGAGAGAAGTAGTTAATGCTCTGCCTTAGCATGACAATGAAAGCAGTAAAGCCTAAATGGCTCTTAATGAAAAAGTGCATTGAGTGAGAGAGCAATGTACTCTGAACCAATGCATTATGGGATGGAAGGTTTATATGTGACACCTCCCCATTTCTTTTTGCCTGTGGCTCTTATGTTTATATAACAATACTGTCTCAATCATTCTCCTCAGTAGGATGAAGGTTACCAGGGGCAAGAGGGGTAACAAATGGACCGGGCACAACGTCTGAGAGATAGCAGTCTGAAGGCCAGATAATAGGCTGTCATAATGGACAATACAGAGAGAAAAACCTCCAGAGATCAGCTGAACCCGAAGAACAAGTAGGTTTGCATTATTCATCGTCCCCACGGAGGGTTCGGCAGCTGCATTACATTAGACTCTTCATTACTGTGGCTGTATAATACGGAAAAAAGCCGCTTTAATGTAAAATATGACCAATTTTTTTTCACCAGAGGTTGGTTTGAGGTGGGGTAGAGGAATATTATAAGCTCTCTGGAGAGTTTAGTCACTACTTAAATGTGTCTGAGAGTTGACCTGCCCTTCGCTGTGGTAATAATGTGTTGTGGATTAAAATACGATTCCAACCACGACAAGAGGTTCTTGTGATCATTCTAATGATGACTGTCATGTGGCAGGTCCGGCTCCATAGCCGCCGCTGCAATCATCCTCTTTTAATAAGACACTTAACACCACCCCTCATTCTCTCGCACCTCTCTCTCTCTCGGTCTAGACCAGGCTGTGAGAGGGGGATTTGTTATTCAGTCTGTGGGTGCATTTGTCAGTGAATCTGTGGCATCAGAAATAGCAGAGGCTTTGCTGGGCTTTGGTACCGCCTGCCCACATCAGTGTTCGGCTGCATTGTGATACCTGTCAGAGAAAGTTTAGTCTGCGGTCCAGACACATGGCTCAAAATGTCTGTCTGCCATGTTAAACTGCCTTGAATAACTTAGTGACACTTTCCAGTAAGGTTTACTGCATCGGTATGATGAAAGAATGTGTGTTAAGTTGACTGTTGACATGTTGACTGGCTCTAACAATATACAAAAGAACGGTAGATGCTTATATAAAAGTATAATTTATATAATTCACTAGAAAGTGGTTCCTTTTTCTTTATATGCCTTACTGTAAATTTTTTCAGTCTTTTTTTTCTTTTGTGATATTAATCATTGTGCTACAAATGCTGTCAATACTGAACCCGGAATATTCATTTAATTCATAAAATTTGGTAATGTTACTAATTATAAATATATAAGAGTTTCATGTAAAAACGTATAAAACTTATGAGCCAGAATATTTTCATTCTTGATCTGTCCAAAAAATGCTGCAAAAACTACTCCACAAACAAAACACCCATTTCACTAATTGGTAACAGCTCAGAATTATTCATCCCCTGTCTGAAAAAAGACATGACTACCTGCCTATCACATTCCTACAAGACATCCTATCTCTCTGTGTGTGTGTGTGTGTGTGTCTTTTGTACCTGCCCCTGCTACTTCTATCTCCCTGCTCCTCTAATTAACACTGCTGTCTGGCTTTTTCCGACAGCGGGGCTTGTTTGCTGGTGAGTCAGTCCCCTTAGAGAAAAAAAAATAAAGACGTGAGATTGTGTCTGTCATACCCCATCCAGCCGAACCTGCTGTCGCCCGCTTCACCTCTACTCTCTAATCATTTATTCATGTTGTGCAGTCACTCAGTTCAGTCAGTCAAGACGGTAACACAACATCTTTACCTGTAAAGTTGTGCCAGCTGGCCTCAATGCTACTGCTGTGACCTGGGTCAGAGTGTTGTGTTAGCATAGAATTTATGCTCACGACAAATACAGACCACATGAACTTTGAGTTGGGTGACCAGACATCCTTGTTCTCTGAAATGCGCCCTTGGCAATGTACAAATTTTTTTACTGCACATTCAAAACAGCCCTGAAAATAACAGCTATTGTGAGAAACATTGCACATTATCACATACATGTTGTCATTTTAATGTGTGTGTGTGTGTGTGTTTATATGTTTTTATTTAAAAATTCAGACTTTTTCTCAAGATTACAGTTATTTAATTTAGTTGCATTATAGAGTGATTCAATGTCATAACCATAGTGCCCAGGCATATTTTTGAACGGCATCATAAGTTTGGGGTGCCACAAGGCTCTGTAGTTCACCTAGGCACCAATGATTAAATACAAATTTAAGTAGTAAAAGAATATGTATGTTGCAATAGTTTATCATACATGGTCAAAATTCAAAGTTTGGAGAACATTTTTGTGCAAAAGTTATGAATAAAATCTATAAAAACTAAACTATTAAAAAATGTAATTCAAGGCACTTACAAATTCTTCCTCAGATATAAGAGGGAGAGAGAGGGAGAAAGAAGTAAAGATGAAAAAAGAGAAATGGGAAAGACAGACTCTCAGTCCCCTGAGAAAGCAGAGTGATTAGCGTTTCTGAAACATGAGCAGTTATTTAAAAATCAATGTATTGTCATTAAAGCTGAAGATTGTTCCCTGGGAGAGCAGGTATTGATCTACGCCTGTGCCCACTGGGTATCGACCGGGTCAGTAATTTGCTTCCAAACATATGTGAAGTATGGGGGTGTGCTACAATAATGGCTCTCCACTATTATTACTGTCTTACTCAGCTGGCAATGCACATTAATTACCACCAGTGAGACTCACTGAGAAACATGATTACAGCAGAGACGATAGATGAGCTCATACCGATCCTCTCATCACTGCTAGGGGGTACAAGTGCATCTGATTCTCTCGTGACAGAGGCGATAACGATTAAAAAAAGACTTTTCTGTGTTCAATTCCAAACGCCATTTCACGTGGATGGCTCCAATCTCAAATTTCTTGATTTTTGGGCTGCCTTAAATATGTACTTCATTCTGGCAGCACTTAAACCAAAGTAAGGCTGCATTTTGACATCCATTTATTCCACCCTAGAGTGCTTTATAAAAGTGTGTGTTTGAATTTCAAAGCCCTTCTCTTTAATATAAAGTGAATTATTCACAAAACAAGTAGGGGATTATCATCAAAAGCATTTGGATAATGTAAAATTCAACGCGCCAGTCCTTACAACGCAAACGCGAGGGAAAATATATGCACAAATACACACACACACACACTGATGCACACTTGCTAACCAAAGATCAGCAGAATCCGTGCAGCCCCATGCCAATCAAAAGCCCGACCACATATCTCCCGTCTGATTCCTCTGAGCTTTCGCTATGTTGCAATGATGAGCGGTTAGTCTCTGCAATAATACATTATTTAAAGGAAATTACAAAGAGGCGATTTAATAAATACACTTCTCTCCCAGGCAAAGACCTTGAAGCTTTGTGTTTATCTAATCCTTTGAGTTTGTGTGTGCTCTTTTACTGTTCTGCCTGCTAGAACAAAACCCAATCATTAAAAATCCCTCTTTAATATTCATAATCTCTTTTGAACTGTAAATTCCATCTGTAGTTTAAAGTGATGACTCACTCACAGAACTGCCAGTAATCCTCTCTCTGTGTCGGGTAGCTCTGAGCCTGGATGCAAAACAGGACGACAGCAGGGCCGTATGAAAGCTATCGTCGATGGAATATGTTACATATACTGAACAACACAAAGAACGGCTGATGGTAACAGTCTAGTGTTATTCTTATTAGGTGGATCACACAATGTAATTATATACAGCAAATGCCTATTTTAGAACTGCTACTATATATATGCACACAGGACCGTATTTTACTATACAGGAGCATTTAATTAAATTAAATAAATAATGTAAAACTCATTCACAAAAATTCTCCCATATAGGCCATGTGCTCACTTTTCACTTTCATGGCCATGTTGACATATCATGCCTTCAATTTTTTAAAATTTGCTACTGTGAAGTCATTTTGGTAGATTTTAGTATTATTATTATTTGTCTTTTTCTATTTATTTATTATTTGTACATTTTTATATGTATTATAACTATACAAATATACCAAAACATTTTGGAAAATGTAAGCATTTTTTATACTTACTCATATAACTGCGATTTATTCATTCGGTTTACTTTTTATATATACACGTTACATTTAAAGAGGTTTGCCTTTAGAATGCAGTTAGCATAAAACTGTAAATATTGCATCTTTTCCCATTTATCAGCACTTATACCTAGATATAACTAAATATATTGAGTGCTTGTTGCAGTATTGCCAGTCTTTCACATTTTGCAATCTGTCAAAAGATCAGAATGAGCTGTAATGGAGAGAAGCCAAGGAATAACTTGTAAAAGAGACTCAACAGGGAGGTCAAGGAAGTCTGACTGAATCATATTAAAGAGACGCACACATATATTTATAACACTTTGTTCCAAAATAACTATGTATAACATATTAATTAATTCAACGGTCTTCACTGATGCTAAGCTTACTCTCAAACATACCCTTCTCTGCTTTCTGCTAAATGTCTAATTTATGAAAGATAATAATAAATGAGCGCCACCAAACTGCAAGCTGCAAAATTAGATTAGATCAAATTAGAATTAGACAGATTACGACCAAAAACTTTTGTATAGCAACAGACTGATGAATGCTCAATAGTCACACAGCATCTCTACGTCTGCACCCTCCACCTCGTGTCATAACGCATTCACCGAGTTATTGCCAGCCGTCACATCACCAAAACTCGACTACAAAAGCCACATCAATCCATAAAGCATTTATTAGAGGTTGCTCCATTTGGTCCCCAAGCAGATGCTATTGTAAAGTCTAATGAATTCATTATCAGGGTTAAGGTGGAGAGAAGGGCAGCTGAGGAGCTCTGTAGTTTTGAATTGGTTATTGGGGGCTTTATCTGTTCCTCACTGCTGAGAGGGAAAAGCCAGGACACATATCACAGGAAATGAAAGAGCTGAATCTTCAATCGAGGTGGATAAAAAATGTATCAAAGGGAAGATAAGAGAGGCAGGCCATGAAATATCCTCCCTGAGTGCTTTGGGATTTTACATGGATATGCGTATCTATGGATACCAATCAGTTGTGCACCGTGACCCGCGATTTCGAGAAGATGAAAAAGTAGAGTTTGGAGATTCATCGCTTTTCCTCCAAAGGCAAACTTCCCCCACAATGCACCGGCAGGCTGGTTGGGAAGCTGTAGTTAGGTTCTCCCCCAGATGGCAGAGACCCAGGGGTGGCACGGGTTGTTGTTTTTGATGAGCTGTGCGTATACAAAAGCTGAACATCTGGAGCTGCCATGTGGCCCCTCCATTTGGCCAGACTCACACCTCCCTGAGCCAGATGCACCCAAGCAACTGCGAGCTAAACAGCATGAATCATTCATAGGCGAGAGACGTAAACACACACGCGCACGCTCACACATCCATGCCGTGCTCACATGGGAGGACCAACAACGACTTTGATTAGACTTCTAAAAAGCCATGAATATGCAGCAGGCATTAACGCCGTTAGGAGAGACTGATTTGTCAAATTGTCCATATTTCATTAAGATGGAGTAACACCCTGAGGGCTTGATAATTAAAAAATAAAAAGGAATCTGCCATCCAATTGCCATGTTATCTCAATTATTGAGCTCTTGTGTGCTTAATTAACACTTAGCAAAGAGTTAAGAGTTGGTCGGCGTGCTCGATGTAGTTGGAGGGAATTACGCAAAGGTGAGTTGAGACAGCCGGGTAGGAGACAAAGAACAGCGATTCACACTCTTTGTCATCGCAGTCGGATCGTTCTCATTGAACTTAATTACAGTTAAAGTGAAGCGACGTGCTTGCGTACAAATATCTAATCACTCGAGCGGAAAAGTCACTAGAATGCAAGCGAGGAGGTGAATTAGGTACAGAATGAGAAGAAAGGCTAATGGCACACGGCCAGCTGTTAATAAAGCAGTGCGATAAATGCCAACTCCGTCTGGAGAGACAAGAAACCCTCAGAAACGCAGAGGTGTTGTTATTTATTTTAAGAGAAATTGCAAAACCGGTCTCAGATTTAAAGGGCATATGCTTCTAAAACTGCTGCATTTATCGGGACAGAGGCATTCATAGCTCTCTAGACTCTAAAAGGAAAAGGTTATAAAGTTATAAAGTTAATACAATAAAAGTTAAATCTGAAAACTGAAACTAAATTAAAACACAAACTAAAAGAAATTAACAATTGCCAATTAATTGTAAGTTCATTTTACCTGTCTCACCGTACTATTCAAAAGATTTAAAGAAGAAATTTATATTTTTATTCAGAAAAGTTTTCAGCACAATTAGAATTTTAAATTGCAATAATATTTTACAAAATTAGTTTTTACTGTTTATTGATCAAATTAATACAGCCTTGGTAAACTTAAGCTAAATATTATAGCCCCCAAACTTTTGATATTAAACATGTAATACTAGACTGTTAAATTATACCAGTTATTTATACCAACTTTGGATCCCTTAGAAATAAAACATAATAATAACAAACAAACAGTTAAATAAACTGAACAATGCTTAAGTGAAAAATAAAAGAAAGATAAAAAATGTAACTAAATTTAACATCCTTGCAACAAGCAAGAAGCCATTTGAAGCAACATGTGTCTCAAGGTCACGCAGATAGTTATGAGCTGGAACGTAATGAATAATTTAAACACGGTTGTATGGAACATCATTATCTATATTTCTCTCTATAAATTTAGCCCAACCTGAGCCATTGCACCCTGTGCCCTTGGTAGTGATGATAATGATGAAGGCTAGCAGCGTTGTGTCATTAATGAGAAAGTCTCAAGAAGGTGGACACATGCAGACAAAAAGAGTGGTGCCACTCCGAGCAGCATTTGCAGCATGTGGTGAGTGTGCCACTCTGCTCTAATGAGATGAGCTCTCTACACTAATTAACTCATCCATAACTCTGAGCACTCAATTAATCATTATAGCCAGCTAATTGAAAATAGATAAAGACTGACAAATGTTTAGTCATCCTCCGAACGTCTCGGCAAAGATTACGGACGTGTTGTGTTTTATTCAATCAATTAAAATAAATCAATTCATTTTCATTTACGCCGGGATTCCTTAACGACTGTATTTATCCCAGTTCGCCTATGTTTTTTTTCCGTTCACTCGACGCCTCATCAGCTCATCTCTGCGCCACGCAGGCCTGTGCCTGCGCATTCATATCAATTAATGTGCCAGTCTGATGATGGACAAGGACAGCGGAAGGATTTGTTAACCTTGCTCCTCGGGACACGCCAATTACGCTCCAGCAGAGCCCCTTAATGAAGTCGATGGGATATCAATCTGTTTACAAATTCCTGGCGTCCAGCGAGAGGGAACCACAATAAGCTTTTAAAACAGTTGCTTTGCATCTCCCATTATTATGTATTCATAGAGCAAGCATACGATGAGCAGAATATCGCAGTGTGATTATAAAAGGCTAGACTGGGTGGAAACAGTTGACCTGTGTGGACGAACTCATGTGACCCCGTCGCTGATAATCTTACATTACGGTCAGCATCGGTTGCAGCCCAGACCTAGTAAACAGAAACACACCACGAGCAAGAAAAAAATCGCTTAGCGTGGTTTCTTCAAGAAGACCATCAATCTGAGATTACCTTCCACATCTACAGGTACCTGAAAATGTTTTAGGTTCCGGATATAGACTCAGCGGTGTCTGCCAGATCAAGGTCACTCTCGGCTGGGGCCGACTCTGACTTCACCGTCTCATTCTGCAGTCAAAGTGCAAACCCGGTTCTCCATCTCTGGAGCTCTTCTACCTCTCACTGTGAGAGAATAATTATTTAGTCCTTTCGTAAGCAAACCATGTCCCCGTTCACATATTAATCTTTCATATGTTTCCAAGATCTAGCCTTCTGTAATCCCATCTGTATAAGACACAACAAAGCAGAACAAAAGAGAGTTTGCCATGAATAATGTATTGTTTCTCTCATAAAAGGCTTTAGTTGCTTCTGTTATGTTTCACTCTTGCGGGGAGAATCTATTGATCCCTTGTTTTTTTTATTGGGCTCTACAGTGCTTCCGTTCCCTTTATAACAAATGATCACACTACACTGACTTTATCGCAACACAAACGCAGACACATGGCTAGAAGAAAAACAGGCCATTTACAAGTGATTGCAAATTATGAATCTTACCAGCAAACCACAGATGAGCATAATGATTTCTAATTACAATCAAATTAGGGTACTTAAGGGACATGGCCATAAAGAGAATTCATTCTTGAATCTCTTACCCAAAACACTTTGCTATGAAAAATAAATATGGTATGATCCTAAACGACGGACAAATGTGGGCCTGTAAGCTGCATACGTCAGAGTGGCCGAATGAGGCAAACATCGCTGTTAACAAGAAAGGGCTTTAAATCAGGAGCAGAGAGTACATTTCCTGTGAAATATTAATGTGGCAAGCGTGTTTGTGTACAGGGGAACAAAGGCCAGAGTGTTGTACATCAATGGCTTGACAGCACTGCTGGCTCCACAGGCTAAGAACTGCTTATTCATACCGTGACAGGGTTTGAGTGTGTGTGCGTGTGTGTGGGGAGGTAGGGTGTGTGAGGAAAGAGAGTCATTTATTATATATAGAGCTGGTGGAGCATGTTCGTGGTCTGCAATGTGCGTGTTAGTTTACAAAGAGTGGTTTTCAGCAAACTCATAAAAAAAAAACTAAAAAACTCCAAGGTCTGGAGAGCGGAAAGAGTTGGTCAAGTAATTGCTTTCAGGCAAGAAAATTCACTCACTTTTTATATTCTAAGGAAAACACTAATTTTACACAGCTAATATACAAGGAACAATTCTCTTATTAAAGAATCACAAGAATCTTTACCCTACGGGCTTACAGAGCAGTTCATGAAAATTTCATCCTGATTCTTGGCCGCATATCCAACATAAATATACTCTAATACTCTAAATGTAACTGAACTATAGAAAATATATTCTAATATTACATGATAACAATCATAATTAAATTGACGGACAAACAGAAATAGAACGTGATATGACGAATGAATTAGATCCACTCAAAAAAAATCAATCAATCAATCAATCACAGGTCATTCATAGAAAATCATAATATTCATCATAATATTCAATATGCTGGCTTTTTTAACTGAAGTCCTGTGTTTTAGAGATTTTGTTCAAGAACATGAACAATAGGTGGACATAAATCTATTTTTTGAGTATTATTTATACTAATATTGTACGTATTTTCGCTTTTGTAATTTTATTGGTCGTTTTATCTACATAGCTTTAGTATATTTACATTTCAGTACTTTCAAACTAATGCCGTTTCATGTTACATCATTTAATATGAATATTTTATTTCAGTTTTACGTTTTAATAGTTTTAGTTAACAATAAGACTTGTACCATGAAATTTGTGGCGTGAAAGCAGCTAAATGTATGATGAATATAGACTGACACTTTGTTTGCAGATTTTATGCTCTGTTGATGTGAAATACGAAACATGTAATCTTGATCAACAGTTCTGAAGTAGACATAGCATGCCTATTATTACCTACATACAAAACAGCAAATAGTCCACATTTTCAAGATGGCTGCTTAGTTAATTAACCTAAATGAACTTACAGCTAGTTCAGGTCCAGGGTTATGCCAGAAACAGTTAACAGAAAACAGAACACTGTCATAACTGTGTGAGTCCTACAAAAAGCTAATTTCACAACACTACTTCAGTAAGATCAGTCTTCTTTGTGCATGCATGAGCTACTAAGATAAAGACCACCTGGTCCAACACCTCTGGACGAGGAACAGTCTGACCTTTACTTCAACCTGCGAGGACACAAAGCAACTTTTATTAAAATCTACCATAATCATTTATAGGTAATTGAAAATAAAGGCTTGACATCACAAAACCCAACAGTGTGTGTCTGACTCACCACCACTAGTGGTACAATAATGATGCTGTCTTTCTAATTACACCCTCTATAATGGTAAAGGGATAGTTCTACCAAAAATATACTCGTGAAGTCATTAACTCACCCTCATGTTGTTCCAAACCTGTTTATATTATTTTCCGCTGTGGGCGAAGAAAATATAAAAGGATATGGGTAAAAGGAAGAAATATACATAAAACATTTTTTTAACATTTTTTATGATGATACACAATTTTAATGTATTTACATTGCATATTAAATTCCCATCCATTTGCATAACACAGTTTCAGCTAACTAATAAATAAACTCAAATAAAAATTAATTTTTATGTATTTATGTATGACCGACAATATACATTGAATTATTATTAGTTAATGTTTAAACTGTGTGATCCAAAGATTAAATGTTATAATATACATTTCAAAGATATAAATATTACATGTAGGCCCAGTTAAGATATATTTCACCACTCATACACCAGTCAAACAGAATATTTAACAATGCAGGCCAAGATTTACAGTGCGCGTCACTTCCCGAAATGTAGTTAGGTAGTTCAAATGTAAGAGCTGGGAAGCATATAAAACGATATTTGAAATAGAATGTTACGATAAAAGTTTACAATGAATAACACTTTATATTTAGAACAATAATAAGGCTAGAAACGTGCATTAAGAAAGTAAAAGTTTTGATTTCATGTTTACTAGATTCAGCATCACGCCCATGCAGCTGGCTTTGAGCGGCACAGAGCTCCTGTACCTCAGAGCCAGAGAGAGTGATATGGAGAACTCCTCCCTCACTGTGTCACTAATCTAGCCTGCTCTGCATTGTCAAAGCCCTGTGTTTGAACAATGGAGCTGTCTTCTTGTCTGCTAATTTGGGAACAAACATTTGCCTGCGTGGCAAACAAGCTCTCCCAGGAAGTGCTATTAATAGGATAATTAGGCAGACGGTAATGAGCTGGATTACTGCTAATTATGATAAGATTTGTTTTGGCATTTGCCTGAGAGGCAGCGGAGAGTTCGAGTTGGCCCAGGAGTTTAGAGCTGAGCTGCGGAGTGCGGTGCACCTGAATCAACACAGAGACAGTCACAGCGTGTGTGACGGGAGATAACACCAAAAGCAGTTTCCCTCTCCCCAGAGCCCTTGCTGTCATTTTGGCCAGGCTACACGCAACCTTGGGCATTGGAGCGCCACATGGGCCAGATTGTTGTTGTGTGACTGAGCTACGGGACCTTATTAGTGTCAGGCCAAGGATGCTAGAGCTGTGCTAAGCCTTCAGCACAAGGTAAGCCCGCTATGTCAGGTCAAGGGTAACGTAAGCTAGGCCTACAAGCTAATTACCTGATGAGACAAGGCTGATACCATAGCATATCAGAATTGGAACTAAACAGAGCTTTGCTAACAGAGAACTAACTAGCAGTTAAAAATAGCCTCAGACATGCACATCTAAGGTCATGTTTACACTGCATTAGGAAACAGTTGGCAATCCTGTTTTGGAGCTCTTCGTACAGTTATTTTCACACAGAGTTTGGTTATTTATGGGGGTTGACATTTTTTGGCAGTGTGAACAGAACCCAACTGGACAAGAAGTTGTCTTCTGAAGGTTTTAGGTCTAGTTTGATAGTATTTTAGTAACTGCCTTAACGGAAAGCAATATATATAGCAATATCACGGCTTTGTAATATGTTCGTTTCATCGCAAAAATGTTTTATCACACAGATCTACAGTACATATAAAGTTGGATAAGGTAGCAACTTTCTGTTCTGACGTAGAACCCAGATGCACTGTGGCTTGTTTGCAAAGAGAGAATTTCATTCATTTATAAAAGTTACTTTAAACATTCATATCAGCTGCTTTAAAACAGTTTTGTGAAATGATTTATTGTAAGCTGCTGTATGAACAGGACATAGTAAATACGGTTGTCTGTCCCAAACACCGGTGGTATAAATGTGTCCTATGATACTTTCAGATGAAAGGGATTTTAATCTATAGACGCAGTGTAAAAGGAGCACAGACGTTAAAATGCAATTTAACAACGTCTTAAAAGCACTATGACAAGTCCAATATCTTTTACAGTGTCAGTTTTAACAATCTCGTCGTAATGGCTGTTCCAAATTCCCTTTCAGTCCATTAAAGAACAATATCAGCACAAAAGCAAGCAAAGTAATTTGCTATTAAATTGCCTCTTCACGATCATTGCCGAACAGCAGCCAGAAAAATGCCAGGAAGACAAATGACTACGCGGAGAATTAACTGCGGGAGCTTATGAGTTGAATTTCCCTACATCTATTCAGCAACTTGAATTTCTAGAAAAAAAAAATGAGAGAAGAGCAGAGAAAAAAGGAGATGATGATGATGACGAAAAAGGAGGTGGGGGGAAAAAATGTAAAAAAAATAAAAATCAGGCACAGTGGTGAAGGCGAGTCTTAATGCGATTGGAGTTAAATCCCAGACAGAGAGCCGCCTCCATTAAAGCATGCCACTCGCCCCAGCAGCTCCTGATAAGACAGCTGAGGCAGGGATTTACGGCTTTAGCTTATCGTCATCTTCACACCAGCCTCGCACTGGGTGCAGGGACCACAGCACCAAATCCTGCATGATTGGGAAGCAAATTAAAGTAAGCAGGCTCATGCGAGGGGAGAGGGAGGAGGCCTGACTGGAAAACAGGTGTGTGCGTGTTTGTGTGTGTGTGGGAGGTGAGAGAGAGAGAAAGAGAGATGGAGAATCACCCTGCATGTCACATCTTTTGTCTTCCACCCTCCTTCGACACCCTCACATTGCCTTTGACATATAACAGCGTCTTTTCCTTTTGACGGCACGACGATGAGATTACGGAGAGAGCCGTGGACTCCCGTTTCTGAAATAAAATTGGTTTTATTCCTCCCAACATGTGTTCAGCGAGATTAAGGCGTAATCTTACAACGTTTAATAAGAGCCTGTTTGTGGCCTGGCGGCTGACACAGAAAAGTGGAGCATGCCTGCTCTGCCTTTAATCCTGTTTATTGAATTATAAAGAACCTTAAAGGATAAAGAATATGACTCAAGGATTTAAATATTTCATGGTATTTCTAAGTCAAAGCACTAAGGGAAAAAAACGAGGAGGGAAGAAAAAAAAAAAAGAAAGTAGAGAAACGGCCAGTGACAGAGAACGTTCCCTACAAGCATTTTAAGCCATACCCTGATTTTAAATCTATCTCAACAAGATGTATTACCAACAAAGATGAAGGAAGCACATGGAAGCAACACGGATATGAGTGGGCCGCTGGCCTTAAGACTGCAATTTAGGTGTCATTGCCAACCATGTCAGAGTAAAAGGGACTAATGCATGACTTCATGCTCATAACCGATGCTTTACGGTCAGGAGCGACGGCACTTATGGAAGGCGCTCGTAATTATTCATCGAAAACAGTTTAAACCACACACAGACGCACACACACGCACACATGCTAGAAGGTTTGACAATCCCGAGGAACATTAAATCTGATTACAGTCACGATTAATATCATTAAAATGACAAAAGCTCAAAAAGAACACGACGTTCCTCGACCGCGGTTTCGCATCAATATAAAGCCCTCGCATGAACTACCCAGCGAGCTGTGGCTTTCAAGAGGTATTTGGAAGTTAAAGTCTCCGATCAGATTTAGACAGATTAGAATTAGGGGCTGGAAGTCTGGGCGGGATGGATATGTGGATTTGCTGTGTTCCACGAGACAGCCCTGTCAGTGATAAGTTATACTGAGCCAGCGGGTAAGAGGATTGCCCAAACTAATCCGAATCAAAAGACATACCATGTGAATTACATCCTGAAACAGGTTCGCTTACACAGATTAAGAAGCCTGAATGTAAATCCTCTCATACTCTACTTGGCGCTGCAGAGGATGTGCCTGAAAGAACAAACACAAACATCTGCTTTCGAAATAGTGACATGAAAAAAAAAGAAGAAGTAAAGTAGAAAGGACCAACTGCATCAGCTTAAAAACCTAACCCTAACCCTAACCCATCAGCTTAAAAACTATTAATGTTAATGAAAAATTGCAGTCCAATTAAATTCATTTCCTGTTAAATTAAAGTCTTTCTCACTCTCTCACACACACGCATTTATTCGACATGGTGGGGAAAACACACAAGGTGGGAACTAACACCCGGGCACCCCCTCCAACCAAGCTTAAGTTCAATGAAGCATTTATTTCTTTTCCTGTTTGACAAGGGTGTTTCTATCAAGGCATCTGGCAGTAAGTGCTGTAGTACAAGGCCTTCTGTTGAGACGTCAAAGAGAGTTACACTTCACTGTATCGAGGGAACAAAAAATAGCCTGCGTTTTTCTTCTCGCGCTCTCTCCCTCTCTTTCTCTCTCGTGCTGTTTTCCTTTTTTTTTCCAGATGCACTGAATAAACAAGGCTGTATCCCTGGCCCAGAAATGCTTCAAAGACTGCAAAGTCTGTTGGGAATGCTTCAGAAATGTAGAGCAGTGTTGACTGCTTAGCTTTGCATTTTAACAAAGCTCCCGGTTCTGAGCCCCATGCAGATCTCTCGTCGAGCATACAGGCCCATGTAACCAGTGCTCTAAGAGGATGAGCTCGCTTTCTCTCTGGCACACACACATAAGCAACAGAGCAATATATTAATGTATGCTTTCTTATGTGGCTATTCCCAGAATTGCTCATATAACATGCTGCTCTTTCTGCTTTTCTCGCCTCTTATTTTCTATCTGTGCTCCAGGACACCTCCTCTAGGCTTCTTATGATTTATAGCTTTACAGGTGTAGGTGAGCCGTTGTGTACTCGGTGCTTTGAATGATAAATTTAATTGTAAAAAAGACACGCTTTCCAAACATAACTATCACACTACCTCTATGTGGATTTTAAATAAAATTGGTTGCAAGTGTAATGTGGTCATCCACTCACCTGTTTTGCCCCAATACATGTGGGACTTTTTTTTTTCTTGTGAAACACAAAATAAGTTATTCAAATGTTATATTTCATATAACCGTGATCACTGGCTGTCAAGATTTTTTATTAATTTATTAATGTATTAAGACAATGTATTATGACAGCAACTTCTTAAATTAAAGAAATAAAATTGAAATAATATATTTTTTTAAATATGCAAATAATAAAATTAAAAAAAATAAACATTTTCTTTTAACTAAATAAAAGCTAAACCTACAATTAATGAAATCCAAAAACTAAAGCAGTCTATAATTACAAACTGAAAATAAAATAAAAATTCAAATATATAATATAATAATTCAGTTTTTATTGGTATAGTTTTAAAAAGTACAAAGTAAATTAAAGCTTGAGACCTAATAAGATATATGATAAACAAAATCATGTTATTTGTGGCCCAGCATTGATTTCTATTTGAAGTAATATATAGCATGAATTTATAATTAAAGTTCATACACTGCAAGGAATAGTCTTGGCACTGAATACATAAACATGTAAAAATGAATTCAAATCACGGGATAAAAAGGTACACAAGAAGCCCATCAGATATAAAAGCAAACACAAAGATCCGACATCTACAGTCATATACACAACAAACATGCATTTGATTGCAATCCCGTGTCCTGACAAACAATATGCATAAGCGCAAATCCTTTGTTGAGATGCTCTCTGCAAACAGTTGCTTTTTCGAAGCAGTCCATCATGTTTGATTGTCTATTAAACGTCATGGTGCCACACACACTGCTCTCTCTCCCAGCATGACTCTCTCTTTTCTGAACACTCAGCAGCCCCTGGCTGCCTCCCAAGAGGAAGTCTGGGATGTTAATGTGTTTTCCCCCTACAAGGTACTGTAAGTACAAACGGGTGTTTTAAGAGGGAAAAGCAAGCCTGCGGCCACCCTGCGGCTCGGAGGGAAAATCTAAAGGGCGTTTAACATGATCAGGAAATGCTGCATGGTTTAATAGCAGATGTAGAGGTCGTGAAAGCAGGTGCTAGTATAATTTGTCAATAAAGGAATAAGCCTGTTTATCATAATTTTGCATGAGCTAGTTTGTTTGTTCATAGTTTCTCTATACACACTTACTAAATCAACATCAGTTGCCATTTATAATCAGTTTTCCTTTGCATTAGACATCTAATGCGTTTCTAACCAAAACAAGATATTCAGAGAGGGATTTTAAAAAACTTAAATGACTTAATTAAATTCAAAAGTAAAAAGTGGGCATTCTATACCAGAAGCAGACTGAATGTTCTAAATTACAATTTGACTAAAAATTATGAAATAGCCCTTAACTGACTAGTAATTTTGAATTAAAAGTTTGAAGAATTTAATAATGTACACAGATTATATATTCGCATAACACTAGTAATAGTTTTATTATTTTAATCAGCATTATACAAGAAGATAATAAACAAGCACGCATTGCCTTTGCACTTGTAATTGATGTATTTATTTCTCAGAGTAAGAGAATATTATCACAAGTTGCTTAAGGCTGTGTCAAACCACAAAACCAACTTAAAATGCAAGCGGAGCAGAGAAGATCAGCAGCATGTGGTGTTGTGGTTGGAGGCCTGTTAGTAGTCCACAGGGGTGCCTGCAGTCATAATCCACAGGTGCTCATTAACAGCGAGCCCGGATTGCAGAAATCCCAGATTAACACAGGCCTGGGTTACTGACACACTCTGCTGAATAACATCCTATAGAGCCTGCAGCTCTAATGCCAGCATGACCTTACACTGAGCCAACTGATGTGTGTAAACACTGACAATCTGGAAGACAGACCCAACATAACAACGGCATCCGAAATTACCCGAACACATCGAGGACGTAGTAAAAAATAATGCTCTCTGAAAAAGCTTGTGTAACGCAGTAAAGATTATTGATAACATTATTGAAAACATTTGCAATCGTCAGATGAATTGATGGAGCTCAGCTGAGATTATTGTGCTGTATACCGGAGTGCTCTCTGCCCTCAGCGTTACGACTTGTAAAGAAATCGACAGAATGAAAAAGAGAGCTTTAGAAAGCGAGTCAGAGTCAAAAGCCATCTAGCAGCCATGCACTCACCATCAGCAGGGCTATGGAGCATGCAGAATGGGCTTCTCAATGCAGTATAACGGCTCATAGAGCTGAAAATGGTGTTTCCGCTCCATTCAGTCACAGGGCCAGATTCCAAGCTGCTCCGCAGTGATGGAACTGAAGCCATTAGCAATCGATTAGAGAACCAGCAGGCAGGCAGTGGCATCCTGGGAAGCCTGGGTGTGTCTGAAAAAGGGACAGACTGAAGTTAAAGTCTTTATGTAAAAATAATGCCGATCACTTTAAGCAAAGAGTGGTGTTCATGTAAAGCTTATTAGGATGCACAGTTAGATGGAACAACAACATTTCATACACAGCATACACTGCATTTAATTTTATTCATTTTTGTATTGTCCTTTTAACAGCTACAACCAAAACTGAAACTAAAAACGCAATACATTTTCATAATGGCGTATTAAATAAAATATTAAATAATGAAAAAATTGTTTATATTTATATATAGTAACTTCTACTTGGCAATGCAAAATTTTTATTTAATGTACTGAAGTAACTAAAACTGAAATAAGAATTAATATAAATATAAAAACATAAAACAAAACAAAACAAATGACCAAAATGCAACAAAATTAGTAAAACCTAAAGTTAAACTGTAAAACAATTTTTTTTAATTAATTTATTTTGATTCATTTTAATATTTATTATTCCATTCAAAATGACAATAACCATAGCTATATATCTTCTAGTGATAATACCATAACACCATTTAATAGAAGTGATAGAAGTTCAAACACATTTATACGACTAATGCTAACTTTAGCATATAGATCCAAAGCTAATAAAGCATGAACTACAACCCAAAAAAAGTAAATATCAGATTAAGTACCTGCTATTGTGTGGCCTGAAAATGAAAACATGAGGCATCTACATGCCATAATCGTAAACCCCTCGTGAGCCCTCTGTGAACTGAATGCTAACCAACCTTTGACCTTTCGGAAACTGATTTTGAATTCAAATCAAGTGACATGCTGTCAATTCATCAAACCCAGCAGCAAGATAGAAAGGTTATGAAATGTGGGCCCACACGAAAAAAAAAAGTTTCCAGAGAGTTACAATGAATAATGAATAATTTTCCATACATACCTCTCTATTAGAATGAAAACAAACCAAAGACATGCATCTCCATTTGTGCACTTACACCAATACACCAAGTCAATGAAATACATTATTTAGGGCGCCTCAGTAAGCGCCGCCTCATCTCCCGCTCTAGCACACACATAAACACGGGCAGCAGGTAGTAGTACAGCAAGCCCCCACTGCCGGTGTTGATCTTTATCTGTGCAGGCCTCATAACTGACATTTTCAATTACACTGCAAACAACTAATCGATATTCATGGATTTCCAGGTCAGCGAAGAGGCAAACAGAGCGGTTGGGCGTGCGTGTGCGAGTGTAGCGAGGGAGACAGCACAGGCTGGCAGGGGAGAGAAATAGGGCAGACATGTCAAGGTCGGGATTCTGTTAATGAGGGACTGCCGTCTGCATAATTGAATGGGCTGCGCAGTATCGACTGCTCAAGCAGAAGCGTTTAAAGCGGTCCGGGGCGATCGTTAAGGAAAATCCTCCCAGCACTTTATGTTCCGTGGCAGTAATTTATGCACGGGCATCCGGGCGGGCGCCCCACGGTTCACAGCACTGAATGCAAACGGCAATGAGTGGATTACCCTTTCCAAACGGCAGCCATGCGTGGCAGGCATTTCTGCAATCGAGGCTGCTGTTCTCATAGGGCCGCGCTCGTTTATGTGTGCAATTTAAAAACACAGTCATGTCACACGCGAGCTCGCATTCTCTGCATGATTTAAAGTAGCCGCTCAATATTCAGACGCACACACTCAACTGCACGGAACGGAGGAGGGTGGAGCGTGGTGAAATTTTCAATATGTATTGTATGTATCCATCAGCAAATAATGTTCCTTGGGGGCAAGTTAACTCCCAGTTGACCCTAGCTGCAACGGACTGACAGTTGGGAATTATGCAAAAGGCACTTTGATGACTGTGTTTCTGGTGCAGACAGAAGGTAAGCAGAAGGGCAATGCCCGTGTAGGTCTCTTTATGCTAAAGCGTTCTGTCAAACCGTCCCCTGAGACTACAGAACCAATGGTGAGCTTAAATATGGGGCCTTACAATGTTACGTGTAATGTATGTAGATACATGTACATACATAATACTGGATACTTAAATTCATAGACATACTTTTCACTAAACTGGCAAAAAAACTGCTATAACCACAAGAGTAAAATTTTGTTTACAGTATGGTTCAAATCGTTATATTGGTATCAGGAACTAACAATACATCATTACAGAGGTTTATATTAATAAATGATAATGTTAATTTATCAATAATATTCAACATTTCAAACATTAGGGCTTTAAATGTAAATAATAACAGCAGATCATCCAATGACCCAAATAGCACTCATCCCTAATAAATAAACTATTGGTCATTGCTCATTTACAACCTAGATGTATACATGGAAACTAATATTAACCAAGTAAAAATTGTAATATTGTTAGCTACTGTATTAACTGATGCAAGCATTGTGATTGAAACATACTTAATGAGCTGTTATTTATAGAATCATAAAATAAGTAAATAAATTCCTAAATATTTTGAATAATTGTGACTTCACATTTCATAATGTGCCTATTTCTTACAATTACCTGTTTTCTCATTTTACTCTCAACAGGCTTCCGTAGTTATTTTTTCTAGCCTGTTAATTGAAAACACTGAAAACATTGGTAAGACCGGACAAACAAATACAGATGAATACAATTAGAAGTCCCTGGTTGTACAAATCAAGTAACTAAAACAGAGTGTCCTCTGAATCCTAATTGGATAATTCCTTCTAACCAGATAAATTAAGAGACTAAGCAGCTATCAGTTTGCACTTGATTAATACCAACTACTTGACCAACCAAAAAAAGCAACCAATGTTATATTTTGGGCTAATCCTTGTTAGTCTACGGCACAATCCCTGCCTTAGCAAGCAAAGGATTTACCCATTTATAATATTAGATCACCACTCCCCAGCTTTACCCAGACTGCACTCTGACTGACATGTTGAACTTCCCCTTGAGCCTCCCACCGCCCCTCCCCGAGGGCCACCCCTACAGGGCATGAGCACTTTTTGGACGGTAAGGGGGGGAGGGGTGGGGGCAACCCGCTAATCCTACTATGTAATTACTGCTCCCCACTGAGGCTCAACCAATTCTCTGAGAATCAGATTAGATGACCTAAATCGTTCTCGTTCCTTCTTACCTCATCAAACATTTCCTTATCTAACAGAGGAAGAGCTAAACATCGCCCAGACACCACAGCACTCACGCTGTTTATTTATCACCACTCCCCTGTGATCCACAAACAGGCTGGTAGGGGAGAGCTGAGGCATGCTGGGAGGACAGTTCTGGGGATCAGGGGCCGGGCCATTGAGTCTGAGCTGTGCAGGAAGATAAGAGTCTGCACAGTTTCCACAACTGCCTGAAACTCACGAGTCAAACACTCGCTTGTGTTGCTGCAGAACAACCCCTCGTGTGGCCGACTGATTATTAATGTGTTAATTATACATTAAAGCCACAAAATGACGCCTTTACAAAACGAGGAGGGCCCTGTGCCCGTGGAGACGAATGGGAGGGAGCGGTTAAGGCTCTTGTGCGGATACAGAAACAGGGCAGAGTAAAGAGGGAGAACAAATGAGGTCTGTGATCCCGAACCCCCCACACCACCCTCCCCCTTCCCCAATCAGCCCGAGCCGGGGCTCTCAGCCCGACAGCCAAGCCTTTGTTGCAGTCTGAATGGAGGTTAAATATCCCTTGAAATCAGAGCTCTTTGGCTTTCTGGATGCATAGTCAGAGTCCCTGAACCTTTCACATGCAAATGTGAGTGCTTTTTATTTCCTTTGTAGCCCTAGTTGGGCAGTGGTGTCATGCTGAAGGGCGATGAATAAAGCTGGTGAATTTGAAGCTTTTCTCGGCTTATTTTTCGGCCCCCTCTCTCTTTTCTCCCTCTTTTTATCGCCATCTCTTCCAGCCAGGCCGCAACCCTCCCCTCTCCTGCAGGGGTTTAAATAAGCACAGATGGTCTCTCCTGACCTGCTATTCATCATTGTGTCAAAAGCTCTGTCAGAGTAATGCTCCCTCAACAACGGCCCTGAAGGATTTTGTTTGTTTCCATTGATGAGCCCTGTTAATTTCAAAGCCGTCTCATTAGGGCTTAAACCACCAATTAATTTCTTTTGTTCTTGTCAAATGGCTAATTCTAAACATGAACCGAACCGACAAAAAAGGGTTGCTCCGAGCCAGACAACACCGCCGCTGCTGCTGCCATCAATGAGGCGTGAAGCAGGTAGAGAGAAGGAGCAAATCGAAAAAGGGGAGGGGGGGTGGGGTGGGATGGATGCACCAACAACCCTTGTTAATTTATAGCCACCCCAATGCTAGGCAACTCATTAGCCGCTTGCAGATTTCTCTCAGGCAAAGGATCAAGTGGTCCTTTGGGGAAAAGGTTGCAATCACCTGTTGGTGGTGGCAACTAGCGATAATGAATATTTAAAAGAGAGAATGAGGGAAAAAAAAAAGAAAGATGTGTACAAATCAAAATATAAACGGGAACACAGAAAAAGGAGAAAAACAGTAGCCAATGTAGCTTTTTTTCCCATTTGAAGTGCGCTCACGAAAAAAGGAAAGGGAAAAAAAAACATTTTGTGCCTCCACTCCATTATGGCAGTGCAAGCTGTCATTACGCCCGGGATTGTATGGGTGCCTCATAATATCCAGAGATTGGTAGTTTGTTAGACAGGACTATACAATTTGCTGCAGCCTTGAAGGATCCTTGAGCCTCTCTTGACGACTTACCGCGGGGAATTGTCGAAGCGTTGGCTTTTGTCTGCTGGAGACACAGGGGCAATTATCCAGCCTCCTGTAACGTTTCCCCAGCTTTAATCTCCCGAATGAGAGCAGAAAAGCAGAATGTCTAAGGTTTCAGAGTGCCTCTGGGTTCTATTAGCACACAACCACGTTTTTTCCCTCCCTTCCTCTAGCTTTCTTTTTTTTCTCTTTTGCTGCTTTTTGTTCAGCGGAAGGCGAGTGAAGAGAAGGCCAGAGTCTGACAGGCAGCCTTCCCTTGGGCTCTGAGAAGAAAACATGATTATGTCATAATATATTTTCGAAAAGAGATCCATTTAAAAGATTGCTCCTCTGCCTTTTCAATCTAGCATGGCTCTGCTTTTGTCTGGTTCAGCAGGAGAGGCAGGGAATGACAGATGCGCCAATGAATCAAACAGGGCACCTGGAGAGGTTTTACCACAGCCACAAATACATCACCGCAGCGGTAGATGCGTTTTCCACCCAGCGTGAACTGCAGGCCCACCGAGGTCAGTTAAAGTGACCCTAAAATAGAAAGTGAAATCAACAGAAAAAAGACTAAATGTATGACACTTTACAAAGTTTAATTGGATTTGATGAGCAAATTTTGGCCAGCTATGCTATGTATAGTTCTATTTAACAATATATCAGAAAGCTCCAAGCACTGAGGCAGTTAGCCTTGCCATACTCTCATCAGATACTGAGTGAAAAGATCCACTTAAGAGAAGTATCCTCAATTATAAAACCATTTTTGAAAAAAGAAAAAATATGTATTGATTGTTTGAACAGACCTTCGATGCTATGAAAGAATAATACATTACCACCTGATTACATTTAACTATATTTCATTTATGCCCACATCTCAAACTCTAAACTTACTAAACACTTAACTGCTAAAAAGAATCTGTAATAGTGCCACTTAGCTCATTCGAGGGTGAGAACATTTGTCTCCATAAAATAAATGAGCAAACAGTAAGGTTACTGTAGAAATCAATCTATGCTGAATCTAATACTAAAAGAGTATTTCAAGTTCTTTTCAATTATCATGCACAGCAATTTCACCATATGCCCCCATGTTTTGTTTAGGAAACCTATGTGGGCTTGCATGGGATACAGTATTAGACTGTATACTAGTACAAGCCATCAAATCTCAAATGTCTAAGCCAATTTAAAGATGCATCATGGTTGATGGGGATGAGTCAAAATAAGGCTGCGCAAGTGAGCCAATATGGCTAATGTTAAAGAACCCCGTTTCCATTTAAAACAACTGTCCATACAGGGTTCATCCATTAAATTGCGAAACATTAAAATGGGCCAAAGACATTAATCATAAACACCAACTTGGATTTGAGCATTTAAGTCTATTGAGTCATTTTACTAACCCATAAGCAAGGAGTATGTCCATTACCAGCGGCTGTAATTGCAATCCTGGCAAGAGGACATAAAACAATAAGCAGTTGTATTAAGGTGTTGACACCGCAGTTTAATTGCCAAGCCACTGAAAGGGAATACCTAAATGCACTATGGTTCAATTAGAAGAATAAAAGCATTAGTTACTGGGAAACAGCCTCAGGATACAGATACCATTAGCAAAGAAAAGTTGGCATTTAAAAAAATAGCAGAGCATTCAAAACAAATATTAAAGTATTTTGACCTAAAATAAATTCCAGCCACTCTAAAAGAAACACTTCAAATTTTGAATTACCTCACAAAAAATTGTACTAAATTAAATATTTACCTATATATGCCAGCTCAAATGAAGCCCTATAATTCCTGTATAGGTTGATGCATTTAGCATATCAATAAAAGCTAAAAATATAACTCTTCTCTTAAGATTTACTGTTTGAGCTACAGGAACATGTTGGTAGAACTATTTACCGATGTGGATTAAAATTAAATTAAAAAAAGAAATATGTACATGATAAAAAAGGGCACTAAAAAGGGCAAAAAGGTTTATGTAGCTCACATACATAAATGAATGCATAAATCTGCTTAGACAAAATCCAGTATCAGTAAATCTTTAAGAAAAGGCTTTTTAAGACTTTTTAAAAAAAAATTAACCTTTCCTGTCCTGTCAGATATATATATATATATATATATATATATATATATATACACACACACACACACACTGTTTGACACATCTGTTTGACTATGTGTGTCTGAATGGTTTATTGACTGTAGTTGCCGTCAGTCAAGTTGTTCTGTTTTGCCACTGTACATTTGCATAACTCTCATAAATCATACAGAATAATCAAATCTGACAAGAACATCTCATGTAACAATGTCCAAATGCAGAGGGAAGTAACTATCTGGTGGCCAAAATTTGCCTCTCAAATCCAAGTGGTTTTAGGACTGCCACCCTGATCTAAAAAACATCATGGCAATAATGTTGTCACCTGATGTTAAACTACAAAGAATGCAAAATGGAAGGGGGGTGGGAATCTATAATTATTTGAAATTAGCCAGTGTTCAGCTTGGATTGACCTCTCTTAGAATCTCATTAGAGATAATTATGACCCGAACTGAACACTTTCTGTTCCCCTAAGTATTTCCATATTGCTGGTAGTTCAGAGTCCGTGAACTTTGTACTAAAAATGAAATGAGCTTAAATAAACAATCTGGAATCTGTTTTACACATTTTATCAGTGCCATTTTATATTGCTTGACAATAATTTACCACTTTAAGATGAAAAAAAAATCCACTAAAGAAGAAATATGGCAGACAATTATTACAAAAAAAGAAAAAAGAATAATATGAAGGTATCCTGCGTGTGAAGACCAAGAAGCAGTGTAGCCCATGTTTGATGGAACTGCAAAGACAATCCATAGTTCATCAAATCACATTTGTACACTAATTTAGATAAATATAAGCTAATATTTCACAAATCAAATCAGTCTACTCATACACCAGAAAGCTAGGGGTTTTAAAATAAAAACAAAGCATTTGTTTCACAAAATTATCTGTTTCTCGCTTCAATAATTAAGCATGTTCTTTTTTTAACCCCCAGCTGGGTCTAAAACCTCAACTTTTGTGTGAGAATGTAATTACTGTGTAGGCTTAATACGCGGCATAAAAGCACTCTTGTGCACATCTTAATCTCGACATCAAAGTGAGTGAGTGTCGGTACCTTCTCACAGCAAACGTATCCCACAAATCTCATTACAGACAACATCTAATTACTGCCTGGAATTCAATGCTTACTTGGAAGGAAAACAAAGCCCATGTCTGACAGCCTGGCCTCAAAATACCTCATCTTTTACAGCCACACTGTGACTTTGATCAAGGCGTATTAGCCCCATGTCAAGAGGACGGAAAGGACCGTCATATGACTACAGTCACAGGCCAGCAGTTAAAGAGATAAACATTCAGGAATGCAGGCTATTCATGAGAACATCAAGGTGTCTGCGGAATGCTGCTTTTCTAGACCACACGAACCAGAAGCGAGGAACGAGGAAAAGTCGGCCGATAATTTCACCGCAGATTCTCGACTGTGACATTTAGCTCATCCTTCCAGGCTTCCAAAAAAAGGAAGCAACAGTGCCGTGCTTTCGGACATCAACATTCTGAACACAGGAGGAATAATCCAATTGAATCCACACTAATCCAAATGAACACAGCGTGCGTAGCTGTGGTTATCCCAGGCAGGGAGAAAGGGGAAGGGAGATGCCTGCACCGCAGCTTATCAACTGTCAGTGGTTTGCTGCTGTAACAGGCAGTGTTATCAGGGTCAGCCCTGCTCGGGGATTGGAGGGCCCTACTGTGTCGAGTAAACACAGAAACCTGTCCTCATGCTTATCTGTCCCTAGAGAGAGAGAGGGATGGAGAAGGGGTGGAAAGAGGAGAGAAAAAAGGAGGAGGGGAGATTGAAAAGCAGAGAAATGGGATCTGTCTCCATGGCAACCACAGTCCCCCCCCCCCACCCTTTTTCCCACTCTCTGCAGAGAACTCTGGTGGTCTTTGTGTAACGCGATTCCACTAGAATGTACTGTGTGGATTAGTGCAGAGCAGTGCCCGCAGGGCTCAGACAGGGCCACAGTAAAGACATTATTACCCAGATCAAACGCTGTAATCACACAGCACTGAGGGGGCTTTCGCATCCACGCCAGATAAAGCCAAAGCCTGGCAATGCTCAGGTGATTAGGCCATTATTACAGTCTTTCAGCCCCATGCCAGAACCTTGCCAGTCGAAACATTGTTCATCTTTACTGGCTACAAGAGAAGGTAACTCCACGCCAGGAGAAGAACATTACCGAAGATCCAAATACATAACTGCTGAAACTAAGCTCAGAAACAAGGTATTAGCAGAAAAGGCTTCAAATTATGGTGTGGGACACAGATTGGGTGGCTTGTTAATTACATAGGAACCTGAAGTTAAACCTGAAGCTTATTTTTTTGTTAAAAAGGTAATCCTTTTAATACAGTAAAATGCATTAAAATGACCTTCACCTTGAAATTCTGCCTATAGAGAAGCAGCTCATTTGTTTTTGAAAAAGAAATAGAGTTTAAACCGGGCAAAAGCATTGAAAACGGATGTTCTCTCTCATGCACCAATCAGATGAAAGCCGCAGCTACAAAGATCAAGCCTCTCTTGAAACCAAGATCACAACTCTCTGAAGCCTTACCTGATTTCATTGTCAATATGAAATGCAAGATGTAAATGAAAAGCCGTCTCCATCTCCAGCAGATCTGTTGAAAACATGAAAAGGGACGGAAACGACTGACAGCCCATCCACTCGTCCAGTGTCAGGCACTCAGAGGGAGCAAAAGCTTTCATCCTTGTATGGCCCCTCAACCTCTTGATTGAGAGGAAGAAAGTTCCAAAAGAGCACAGGGGTTGCTATATAGATGCACTCAGGAAATGCACACTTGTGCCTATGTGGGGGGGCATTACAGTGAGGGAACAGAACAGAGAAAAGCGGAGAGAGAGCGTTTCAGAGCCAAAACCATCCGTCTCTGCTTTTATAGTCTTACAAAAACATCACTAAAGAGGCGAGGAGATGGAGTTCTCAAAGACAGCCCCTCGCCATACAGAGAAACAGACAGAAAATAAGGGCTGGAGAGGGCATTCATCTCAGCTGACCGTCTAATAAGAGTGCTCCACTACCAACAGAACATTCAGAGAGAGGCCGAAGAGCAGGGTTTGCGTCATGCTTCCCCTTCAAGTGCCTTGAAGTTCAGCTCTCCATTGATGCACCATTGCAATCCCCACTGAACAGGCCAATGTCAGAGACTAGTATACAACAGACACTCTTAAATATTCACATTTTTTACAAAAAAACAGTTTATTGAATTATCAACAACTGTACATATCTTCAGTGACAACACAGTTTGCTACATACTTTGGTGTGTGTTTGGAGACGTGTCCATTTCTTGCAGCTCTTTTCTCGTTATTTTTAGGAAGGGAAATACTAACAGTGTAATGCTATAAACAAGCTGGACAGTAAAGTAAATGCCTGTGCGATAGGCTAGAGCGTTACAGTCCGGCAGACATTTTACTCTGTGCTTCCTGTATATGGAACACTATGCACACAAACACAGTGTATGTCACTTGGGACTCGGGACAGGGGGGGATAACCAATTGATCCAAAATCCAATTCTTCCACTACAAGACAAGATGTCATGTCCTGGTCATACAATAGCACAATGAAGTCACAGGTTCGAGATTAGTCCTCTACTAATTGGTAAATATTAAAATCCAGGTCCGTGTGCCCCAACGAGGTCTCTGTTCTTGCAGGAAAGCTGAGCAGCCAGTAAGCGAGTTTGTTTGGGAACTCATCCGCCCCTCCCTGCGGAGCCTCGACTGCAGTCTCAGGTGGCTTGCATGGGGTTTAAGCCACTCCAAAAAAATCCACAGGACATTTTACAAAAACGCCTCTGTAATGCGATTTAGCTCAACATTGTTTTTCAGGAGGGAGGGAGGGGGAAAGTAAATTAGATTTCCATAAAAGGTCAGCTTGGAAAATGAACTTCTCAAAGGGGGGGGGGAGAAGGAATAGAATATCCTCATAGAAAAAACATCTTAATCTTATTTCCAAACCTCGTAGGGGAAACGAAGCACCAAGGAGAGAATGAGAGCGAGAGAGAGAAAGAGAACCATCACAAGTGTAACAGGACACCAAAATATAAATCTATAAAAGGCATTTTAATACTCCATTATGTACACTTTTCACATACCCTCCACACAGATGAAGTTTCAGAACGAAGCGCTGCTTCACGATGCATTATGGAACTTACTCACTGCAAAGTGAGGAAAAAATAGAACCAACAAAGATTTGAAAAAAAAAAACCAAAAAAAAAAACAGCAGGGAAAGAAACATCGAGTGTTCTCTAGTGCCATATGAACTGGGCAGAGTGTGTGGGGTTTGTAGGGCTGCACATTTGTGTCCTAGTCCAGGTCACCCCAGCGTCCACTCTTCCACGTCTGTGGTCAGTCAGTTTAGTCAGTGAGCGTGAGACAGACAGTCAGACAGACAGACAAGGGCTGTTCCTGTCTGTTTGACTAGGAGAGTCACTGGAGTGAGAAGTTGTCTGTCCCCCCTTCCTCCTCCAGAGGCCTGAGCTGCTCCAGTCTGTTACCTCTCAGTCTAGTAGATCACTTCATACACTGTGGCCTTCTTGTCTCCAGAGCCTGTAACAATGTACTTGTCATCGGCTGATATGTCACAGCTCAGGACTGAGGATGATTCCTTTGACTGCAAGTAGAAAAAAAGCCCACAGTAAATCTTGAGAAATAAAAAGATTTGAATTTTAACTTCAAAAGGGCCTGCATAAAAACTCTTCCAACATCGTCTGTTACTCAAAGAAAACGCTGACAGCTGTATACATAAGCACCCCCCCCCCCAACGATGCATTAGCTGAGCCCCTTCAGTCATAAACACTTGAAGGGTTATCATTATTTACTCTTAAGCTGGTAGATGCGAGCTACATGCGCAGACCCACATCCGCACTAAGTGGTCAGGACCCAGCGTTAATGACATACTCCAGCCCATTTCCGCTGATCAAGGCCCGGCCTGTCAGCCAGCGGTCACTGTGCCCTTTCTACTGACTCAGGCAGCCCACACATTTCCTGCAGACAGTCTGTATTGATCTCTGTACCTGGAATATGCTGGCGCCGTAGGGAGTCCTCCATGCATTCAACAGATTGTCCTTCCCAGTGCTCACGAACCATTTACCTTGTCAAGGGAAATCAAACGTAATTAGAGCTCCGTTCAGAGTACAGGAAATATGCACAGAAAGCCAAATAAAAGACAGCCTAGCAGAAAAGGACAGTCAAGGTTCTGTTGGATGTTGTACAGTCTAGAAGAATTGACATATAACTTCTAGTTAGTGTGAAAGCTTTAGTGGAGATGTATGTAGAGTGCCTGAAGATTCAGTGCGTGAAGCTTGAATCAGTCACTTACCACAGTAGGCAAACTTGAGAGAGAGAACGCAGCTCTCGTGAAGGTGCAGCTGGTACTTGTCAGGTTTGGTGTGGTGGAGCACCTCTACATTGCTGCTTTCCATGCCGACAGCCAGCCACTCGCCCGTAGGACAGTAGCCTAGAGAGAAGATCTGTGTTTGGGGGAACAGACAGCAAGTTGAGCATCACTGCTTTTCACTCAAGTCAGTATGAACTTAAATTTCACTAATTGTTTTCTTAATGAACATATCTTACTGCCAACGATTCATTCATATACAGTGGGTATGGAAAGTATTCAGACCCTCTTAAATTTTACAGTCTTTGTTATACTGCATTTGCTAAAATAATTTAAGTTCAAGTTTTTCCTTATTAATATGGCACCCCATAATGATTGCAAAAATGTCAACAATTATGTGTTTTTTCTGACTTCTTAAAAAAAAAAAAAAAAAAACCCTTAAATATCACATGATCCTAAGTATTCAGAACCTTTGCTGTGGCACTCATATATTTAACTCAGGTGCTGTCCATTTCTTCTGATCATACTTGAGATGGTTCTACACCTTTATTTGAGTCCAGCTGTCTTTGATTATACTGATTGGACTTCATTAGGAAAGCCACACAACTTTCTATATCAGACCTTACAGCTCACAATGCAAGTCAGAGCAAATGAGAATCATGAGGCCAAAGGAACTGCCTGAAGAGCGCAGAGACAGGATTGCGGCAAGGCACAGATCTGACAAAGGTTACAATTTTTTTTATTTTGCTTAACTTAAGGTTCTTAGGAGCATAGTGGGATGGGAGAAAGTTATAGAAAGTCAGCCATCACTGCAGCCCTCCACCAGTCAGGGCTTTATAGCAGAGTGGTCCGACGGAAGCCTCTCCTCAGTGCAAGACACATGAAAGCCTGCATGGAGTTTGCTTAAAAACACCTGAAAGACTCCAAGATGAGAAATCAGATTCTCTGGTCTATTGAGACCAAGATAGAACTTAGAACCCTAATTCTAAGCAGTATGTGTGGAGAAAACCAGGCAATGCTCATCACCTGTCCCAACAGTGAAGCATGGTAGTGGCAGCATCACGCTGTGGGGGTGTTTTTCAGCTGCAGAGACAGGACGACATTGCAATCAAGGGAAAGATGAATGCGGCCAAGTACAGGGATATCCTGGATGAAAACCTTCTCCAGAGTGCTCAGGACCTCAGACTGGGCCGAAGGTTTACCTTCCAACAAGTCAATGACCCTAAGCACACAGCTAAAATAAAGAAGAAATGGCTTCGCAACAACTCTGTGACTGTTTTTGAATGGCCCAGCCAGAGCCGTGACTTAAACCCAATTAAGCATCTCTAGAGAGAACTAAAAATGGCTGTCCAGCAACATTTACCATCCAACCTGACTAAACTGGAGAGGAAAGGAGGAATAGCAGAGGATCTCCAAATTCAGCTGTGAAAAACTTGTTGCATCTTTCCCAAAAAAACCTAGTACCATGTGATATTTCAGTTAAATCTGCAAAAATGTGAACAATTCTGTGTTTTTCTGTCAATATGGTATGCTGTGAGTACATTAATGAGAAAAAAATAACTTTAGCAAATTTTTTGATTTTAGCAAATGGCTGCAATATAACAAAGAGTGTAAAAATTGAAGGGGGTCTGAATACTTTCCGTACCCACTGTATATATTGTGATACTGACTGTGCTGTATGGTGCTCATTTTAGAATGCAATGGCCAAATATTCGGTCAACAGTCCAGTCAACAACTGATGCATCTAACCATTTGTTTTCAAGAATCTGATGACTCAGATAAAGAGGAAAAGATCTGCTGCTACTTCAGTTTCCTAAAGCTACACGATGGAAAGTCATTGTGCTGTGGCCTAACCTGTGATGTGAAGTCATGCTGTTGGAGTTGCCGCCCCTCTCTCAGGTCCCAGGAACGAACTGTGTTGTCAAGGCCACCCGTCCAGAGCTTGGTGCCATCATGGGAAATGTCAATGCAGCTAGCACCATCTGTGTGGCCTTGGAATTGCCTGCAAATTACAAATAATAAGGGTTTAGACAAGGCTCTGTTTTAAATCTTACAGGATATACAAGAGAATGCAGTTTATAAGAGAAAATCTTGAAAAAGGCCCACCTGACAAGGGTCTGGTTGTGGAGGTCCCAAACAGCAATGTTTCCATCACTGCAGCAGGAGAAGCACACCTTGGCATCGGGGCTAATGGCTAGCGCATAACAGGCCGGTGCAGATGAAGTCAGCTCAGCTTTGATGCGGGGAGTTTGGGAGGCAAGATCCCAAATGGTAAGAGTGCTGGCCTCCCCTCCGACGATAAGAGTGCGGCCATCAGGCAACAGCTTACAGGACCGAATATAGTTGTCCCTGTTCTGTACATGGAGGACAAAAAAAATGTGAGAAGATATTCCAAACATCTGGACTTCCAACTATATGCTAACAAATGTTACTTTTTAGAAGCCACTAAAAAGGGGCTAGTAGTATGTGGAGCATTACTACTATAATAATAATAATAAAAATAAAAAAAGTATGTTTTGGCCCCTACCAGGCAGTCTAGTTGAGACACAGGACTCTTGCTTCCAGGCTGACTGATGTCCCAGATCTTAACACAGCCCTTGCCACCGGTGTAAACATGGCGTGTGGGATTGCTAATAGTCACAGCACACACAACCTCTCCATGACTAAGTGTGTTAATCTGACGGGCGTGGCGTGGAATCCCCGGACCAATGAGAGCATCTGGAGGGAAGGGCACAGGCTGCATCTGTCCATCAGCGCTGACATGAAAAGAGTAGGCTCTGAGAGAGACAGACAGAGAGAGAGAGACCTCTTTAGTAATCTAGTAGTCAACAGCGCACTGATTGAAGTGGGTTAATTAAATCAATTATAGCAATATGACTAAGTAGTCTGAAATGAGGTATTAAGAAGTGGAAAAGGTTGTGCTCTTAAGCACTCTCGCGGAACTGTTACATAAATAGTGTGGGGAAAGAGACCGGTCTAATGCGGGTATGAGTTAGTCAAGATCATTTAATCTTTGTTGGACACTTACGGTTTTCCTCCAGAGATTGAGGTGAGGCTTGCAGGGAGACCGGGAGCTCTCATATGAGGATGCTCGAAACCCGCCTACAGAAACAAAACATAACATGCAGCATTAGAGCAATGATCTGTATTAAACCATTTCAAACACCACAGCATAAATTACACATTGTATCTTGTGCATAGATTAACCCCGTGTGCCCTATGTAAACCATACAATAGCTGTGTGTGGAAAAATGTATCAGTGTTTTTCAATTCATTTGATTAAGTTTAAAAGACATGTGAGTGTTATACACTTTTAAATCTAGTTCAAATTGCTACTTCTGGCTTCAGAAGACGAATGTGCCATTTTGTTAATTTTTTTTACTTTTTAGATTTTTGTAGGGTAATCTATTCCTTCAGCCTGACTAGATCAATGTAAACTATACCGCAAAACCGAACATGCAACCACAGTGGAATGATTCGTGCCCTGCTCCTTCACTTAACCGAAAGGATGAAGCAATCAGACGGCAGCCAGTCAGGTAGCCTGAGAGCCCAGTCAATGTAACGCTCATTTCACACCCAGTCACACACACTACATCACCCCACGCTCTCCCTCCACTCTCAGGTTGGGGGCTTTGGGTAAAAGAGAGAGATTGAAATCAAGCATGAAAATAAAAAGAAATGAGAGGAAGAAATTGGGAGAGAAAGGTGAGGTGGGGCCTACTTTGCAGTAGAAGTTTGGAATCTTTAGGTACCTCAGTATGAAACTCAATTTTGTTTCAGAAAGTCACAATCTGATTCCAAAAAGTTCTTAAACATCTAAATTTTCCAGCTGCAGCACAAATTTTTGGGGAGTTAGGTTGGTCCGTTGCCAATTCTCATTCATAAAAAATATGCCTGCTCTGACAAGCCTATCAAGCAGAATAAGCAGATTCAATAACTAGTTCAGCTTTTGTTTTGTGAAGTAATTCCATATTAAAGCAATCATAAATCTTTCCAATTGCGAAAGCTTCCAGAAAGATCTTGGATCATGATGTATCCATTGATGGTTTTTCTGCACCCCTACTTTAAGGGTGCATTTTCACATACGCAAACACAAATACTCACCATGGGCGAGCGTCCGTAGGCAGCAGCAGCGGCCGCACTCATCTGAGGAGAGATGTGAAGGCCGGCATAGACTCCAGGGCTGGTCAGAGAACCATTCATCTCATGGTGGCTCATCATAGCAAAGGGAGTTGGGTAAGAGAGAGGGGTTCGAAGAGCAGGGGCGGCTGCAGACACATAGACACAGCCAATCATAAATCAGCATCAGTCAACCACAGGGAAAGGAGCTGAACTTGGGAGCAGGGAGATAAATCTCAATCAAAGACCTGCCTACACTGAGCTGCTTCAAAGATGAATTTTATGAAAGCTGCTTTAAGCTGTGTTAAAAAGGCAAGCCTAAAATTTTGCTGAAGCTTTGGATTATTTCCATATGCAAAGAGTTCTCTTTTGCTTACAACGTTGGCTGCACTTGCGCTTTATGCTTGCAGGAGGTGATGTTATGGAGTGAAACAACATCTCTGCGGATGCTGATTATGAACTCACCAAGAGCTTCCATTGGAGGCTTGCCTAGGATGGGCCGCAGCCCAGGGGTGGTGCTGGTACCCGGGGTGGGGGCATCGTTACGAGGCGTGGGGGTATTGGACTTGAGACCAGGCGTGGAGGATTTGTCATTCTGCAGATGGGAGAGAAGAGAGATAGAGAAAACAGAGTTAAAATCCCCCCAAACGAGGCAGCATCCAGGCAGAAGATTTAAGTGCCGGCAGAACCTAATCCAATCCAATTCTGACAAACTCACTACTCCTACGAAACTATAAACCCTGCTATTTATCCCCAAACCCATTACTGCTACAATGGAGATGAGGCTCGTTTTATCCTTCCCTCGCTTCTCCCTCTAATCTTTTTTTTTGATGCAGAGGCCCAGAATGGTTAAACGCATTGAGTTATTAGCAGGGAAGACACGACTGATCCAGCTATGGGAATGCATTATCCCTGACATTTACAGATGTATTTAAAGCCGAGGCTGGGAAACAGACATTCACTCCTGAGCCATTAGAGAGAGCGGAAGATCACAGGGCGTTCAAGCTTCCCTAGATGCCCCCTCCCATCAAAACCTTTTCCTCAAACATATCCTATAATTCTGCCTCAATTGCACAGACCCAGATTCTATCAAATCTTATATGCAGCTCCGCCGATTATTACAGTAGCAAAATCCGGATAAATAGAGCTGATACACGTAAATGCAGCATTCAGTATTAAATGTAGCTTGTGTGTGTGAGAAAAGAGATCCGTACATGGCCGTGCTCCTTGTTTTTAGAGGAAGGGGTACTGCCGGAGGAGGCCACAGAGGCGGGGCTGTTGGGCGTGTCCTTCTTTGCTGGGCGGGGCTTATCTATGCCATTCTCAGGAGGGGAGTGGGCAGGGCTGCCTCTGGGCGTGGCAGGGTCCTAAGGCACAAAAATATAAAACGAATGAGTTAAATATTTCAAATTAAAATACGTAAGCTATAACGGATAACATTTCAGTTTTCAGAATTAATAAAAAGAACAATTTCTAGTGGTTTAGATGCAACATAAAATGTGTTGCCTACCTCGTTGGAAACATCAACCACCAGATCATCACTTTTGTCTCCGTCACTGTCCTAAAAACACAACAAGCCCACTAGTTAATATACTATTTTGGAATTTTGCTACAGAAGAATTTTCACATGTTCATGTTACATTACTCACATATCGGCTCATGCTATCCTTGTCTTCCACTTTACGTTTTTTGGAGTCCAAGCTATAATCAGAGGAGCCGCGGTGTTTCTCGCTGGTTGTGCGCAGGCTGTCTGATGGAGAAATCGAGTTGTTCTGAAGAGGAGGAAGAAGGGAAATATTAAAGTGTGCCGACAGACTGCAGACTTTAACTCAACTCAATCATCAATACATGCAGATTTATGGGTGGTTTTAACTGTTTTGTTCCACAAGATCTCAAAATTGCTTTGAAAATATCCTCTAGGCCCCATCAAATCCTTTCAGCACAAGATATTTATATCCAAAACCTGATTCCAGTTTATTTCTGGTGACAAATTAATTGTTTGAGTTCAGAGTCAAAAACAATTATCATTACAAAGACAGGTACTTCACAGCTGTCGGATCTGAAGGAGATCCAAGCTGAGAAGTCAACTGCAAGAAAAAAAGGGACAAAGTAGCTCTTATCACT
Organism: Enteromius afrohamiltoni; assembly: GCA_034779775.1. Lineage (NCBI taxonomy): Eukaryota > Metazoa > Chordata > Actinopteri > Cypriniformes > Cyprinidae > Enteromius > Enteromius afrohamiltoni. The sequence goes on from JAUYWG010000055.1 coordinate 12,211,101, forward strand.
CCAAAACCACACACTTAAAAAGCCAAAAGCGATTTATCCATTCCAGCTATCCGATTTAAATCCCAAAACAGGCCTAACATAATACAGTGAGACTCGCCAAGGCGTATCTAACAACCCACAGTAGACTAAACATAGAAAAATGTGCTGGCTGCACTACAGAGTAGACACAGTTAACCAGACCAGAGAGGGCCTTGTTTTCACTGCCCCACCACTCTCCCTTCCTTCCCCCACCTCACTCCCTAAAAGAGACAACAAACAGCTTCAGGAAGACATGAGCGTGAGCATGTTAGTGTCAAACAACAGCCCATTATCTGTGAGAAGTCTGACTCTGCTGTGTGTGTGGGAGCATGTAATAGTCATTGATTCCTGTAGCATGTTTGGGCATCACCCAGTCCCCTTCCCTTTGTCCTGGTAGACGATGACTACAGGATGGACGACTGGAAAAAGGGACTTGTCTCCGCAGGAAACGGTGGGCAACTCTGTGGGCACTGTCCATACTCACAATAACACTTAGTAAGAATATTTCATGAATTCATAGTATTTAGCAAGTATGCTCCATATGCAAGAGGACTTTGAGTGCTCTCTGGGCACATTCTCAAAACAATCCAACTCCTAGAGCTTTACTCATCGCGTCCCAAGAGCCTTCACTCAGTGTGAGGCAACAAGATTCAAAGAGGGAAAATGCGGCCAGATCACTGGAAGCATAAAAGGAAACTAAGCTGAGAAGATGAAGTAGCAGACTGGGCTGAACGCCCAATAGTCTCTGTCTCTCTCGCTTTCGTTGCATGATGTCTGACCTTCTAAAGAGATGCTTAGCGTGACTCATTAAGTAGAGTCACCAGCGTGCTATCAGATGACCTTAGACAACGGCAGCAGCGAATACACAACAGTGCCTGGACTGCTAACCTCCAGAGGAGCTCCCCTTCCTTCAGACATGACTGCACCCATTCAGCCCTCGCCGGGCCAGCAGAAACCCAATCTCACGGCCACAATCAGCCATCAGAGAGATTTAAGCCCCGTCGAATAAATGCCTTTTACAAGGGCACGGAGATGAGAGGGAGGAAAACAATTCCTGCGCCTGTGCTCATACATATTTATCGTGCTAGCAAAAAAGAGCGGAGAGGGGCGGTAAACAAGTGGAGATAGCGGAGGGGTGGGTAGGACGGGAGAGGGATAAAATAAATCCCACAAAGGAGGGAGGGAGTCAACGTCGTCTTTAATTGTGATGAAATTATAGAGCCGCGCTAATCTGCGCGCTGTAATACGAGTCATTTCCCATCTGTGGAGAGATGTGAGTGCTTATTTCATAAAAAGCTTGTTTCTCTATTAGTCATTTTAATGAACGCAGATTACCATTTCGTGCACGAGTTGCGTGTGCTTCAGGATGAAGGATCTTACTTGACATTTACATTAATGGAAATTTTCTTAGGCATGAAATGGGCCAAGAGGTGCTTTTCACCCAGTAAAACTAAGACATATCTGCTCCGTTTTAAAACCTAGTGAGCCGCCTACGAAGGCAACATTAAGGCATCGTTTAAGGAGCGCTCCTGACATGAATGCTGTTCATAACACTATGCAACTTAATTACGTTGCTTCCTAAGAACATTATTTTTAGCCAAATGCTAAATAAAGCCAAAATAGTGGACAAACCGAAAAAAACATGAACAGTCATATCTCATGGGATCATTACATTATTCAATGTTTAGCAGCAAGCTTACCCCCAAACAACTGAATCAAATCTCCCGTGCAGAGTTGCTGTCTATGTAGGCAGCTAACTAGGTTTTGGAACAGAACTATTTAGAGGAGGAGGACAACCGAGACAACAGGAAACCTGATACTCACCGTGCTCTCTGTAGTCAGCAGAACCCAGTTGGTGTTGAAAGACAGGCAGAACGGCAAGACAAAACAGAGATAAACAAAAGTCAGTTACCCTGACCGACTGACAATCAGAGTTAAGAGTACATTTCATCAGCAGGTAGAATATGTCTATTATGTACACAATACAGCCAACAAACTATTAGCATGTGTCCTTTTTTAACCTTGCCAATTCATTTAAGCCACAGAGAGAATCACGTCTATGTTCTATCACTTTATACACTCAGTCCTTTTCTTACTACACCCTTAAATGGCAAGCCACAAGAGTAGCGTACTCTTATAAAACAAACCCAAGAAGGTCAATAACGTCAGTAGTCTATAAGAGCCGCAATAATAATGAACAGGTTGGTGGGGGGATTTGGGTATTATGAAAAAAGCGTTTGATTCACACAAGAGGTCTATATGGCTGAGCGACTAATGTTCCACTCTCTTGGCTTTAAATGAGAGCAGTATGTGTGTGTGTGTCTGATCCTTACCTCGGTGCTCTAGGTCATGGTGGTTTTTTTCATCCTTCACTGGCAAGTGTGGCTGACTTCCCAGGGCTCCCAGAGCTAGCAGGCCCGAGCCAGAGCCAGTGACCGGCGGGATTCCTGGTGGCTGAAGGCTAGAAGGATGGGGAGGTAAAGCCACGGGGCCGTGGGCAGCGTGAGAGAGGTGCTGGGCCTGGAGCTGCTGCTGCTGTGGAGAGACATACAACGAGTGGGCCAGAGGGAAAGAAGTAGAGGAAATCCATGCCACAAACTAAACACACTGCTTCTGGGCAAGCCAATTCAGAAGCACAGGTGGGGGTACAGGGATATTTATATCCTCACGTACATGCAAGCATCCTGCAAACAAAACGGTCTTTATGTTGCTTGGATCTTAACCTGAAAATATAAAATTTTGAGAGTGTTGTGGATGTAGTCAGTTTACATTTCAGGTTTCCTGCTCTACTGTAACGTAAACTCTGTGGAACATCATACAAAAAGCATGGCAATTCACTCATTAAGTAATAAAACACTCACACCCAGCAAAAGAGAGTCGTCAAGCCCTATTTAAGATACAGTTAAAAGACAGCAGGCATTGGAATGCTGTCAGCTCATTGGCTTAACACCACCTGCTCCTTAGCCCCATCAAAATGCTGGACAGCTATATTTACTCCCCTCACATTTGGGTCTGGTTATTACACAAAGTATGAGTCACTCGAGAAAACCAAACTTTAAACACCACTCCAACAGCAGCTGGGCTCAGCTTTTGTGTGTGTGTGCGAGCGCGTTGAGCAGTGGTGGCGGCCAAAAGCAAGGGGTCCTGTTTTGGCATGCGTTCAAGCCTCCAATACCTCCATCAATATTTGAAAAGCTTGGAGGAAACTGATGAGAGTTAAAAACCACTCAGCATGGGAAGCGAGCAGCTTAAAGCAAGGTTAAATAATATTTAGCAGAGCCACCAGTAAAGAGAAAAAAAACAACAACAACAAAAAACCCAGCCTCCACAATTTATAAGCGTCCACAGGAAGAATGAATTATTCAAATGGCTGTTAAAGCACACACCGCCCAACTTTTCACAGACCTCACAAGTCAATCAGTGACCCTTTACGATCATTCTTCCAGAATCCTGACATGTTTTCTTCCCGCTTGACGTGGAAAGGGTAGGTGTTATTGGCTATGTATGGCGATCACGGTGGTACAACCTTTCAGAATTATCAGCAGGTCATTAATGCCATGCCATAAGTAAATATCAATACTAAAGGCTTATTTATAAGTCTGGAATGCTCCAAAAGCTTGCCCTTTCCAGTGGGTAAATCATTATTAAGATGTCCATCACAGGCCCTTATTCGGGGTGAGTATAATTGCTAACAGCTTTACGGATTATTTGCACAGCTGGCTGTATATTGAGACTCAGGGCCTTTGAGATTGGCAGGAGAGCGAATGGTATATAGAAGAGCTCCACTAGGGATTTGAACCTGCAACCTTACCCTCCCCAACACAACTGAGCTGCCAAGCCAATTATGAGCTGTGCCTCAGAGTGTGGATCTGTGAGGATATGTGATAAGGGAGTGTGTGAGTGAGGTGTGTGTGTGTACTGAGGCACTAAGCGTGGGTGGTGGGCGCATGTTCTTGAAGAGAGAGTGAAAGGGCAAGAGAAAAGGAGAGAGAGATAGCGAGACAAGAGTGGAAGTGAGTGATTGTAACGCAGAAGAAGTGTTGGTGCTAGGGTGTTCGTGTGGATGTGTCAGGAAGTGAAATGAACCGCTAGTAAAAAAAAAAAAAAAAAAAGGAGAGGGGAGGGGGTTAGTGTGTGTGGCTTCAGAGATGACGACTGACCACATGGGAAATTAAAGAAGCCGTTGATTCATGGGGGAGAACCCTCCCTGCTCATTCCAGCTAATGAGCCACTGATGTGTAATATGCATGGACAATAAGAGAACCCTCATTAGAGACCTGGCCATGAAGACAAGAAAATAAAGAAATAAAATGTCTCCAGTAATTTAATATTCCTGCATAAAGACTGTCTCAACTGGTGCTAATCTCTCCCTCTTACAGCAAAACAATGAATGCAGGCCTTGTGTGAACAATTAACAATGGACATATAAAAAAAGATGTGTGGCTAAATCAGACAAGCGCCTGCTTCTAGTCTCAGGTGTGTATGTTAAGCAACCCCATCCTGAGTTTAGTGTGGTAACCACGCAACATGCAAGCCTGAGGGATTTCAAAAATATAAAGCCCCATGATTCGCCCTCTTGGCCACAAACACACTTAATTGGGCCCACAGCACATGCAGCGGCAGTCTTAATAGAGATCTATCAATACATCCACAGCAGATGACTTACGGTAAAACAAGCTGCCCACTGAAAAAAGCTGGCAAATTAAAAAAAAGAAATAAATGAAATAAAAAGATTGTATCTCCATGATTTTTTTGCCTGTGGGCAAAGTTTTGTTCTGTAATTTAATTCCATTAAAACAGCCAATTAAAACTGGCTAAAATCATAAACTAGTACATATCTAGAAAAAAAAATCCCACTGTTTTTCACTAAATAAACAGAAGGAAACTGTAGGCTTTTTATTTTTATTTACAATACATAGTAGGAAAAATAGCTTTTTCTAATAAAACATTAGAACCACCAACGATAATGTCTGGTATATTAAACAGTCAATCAAAGACACAATTAAAAGTCACAAGACAAAGAGTGAAGTCTAATGTCACGCTCTATAGAAAACTTAATGAAGAAATAAAACGCACATTACAATACAACAGTCCAAAGAGAACTGGGAGTTAAGTATGTGGAGGAAGAACTGAAAACAGTATAAAACGTGGATAGAAATGCTTATGCTTTTTTAAAATAAATAGGGTTCGGGTTGATAAGCACACAAACTGTTGTTGAGGGCAGAAATGCTGAGCTGCCGGAGGTGGCCATCTTAAGACCTTTGATCAAAGTCATAGCACAGCAGAAAAGAAAAGCCGCTGCCCTAGATGCATCCTATTACCGGCCCTGAGGTTCATCAATAAGAGATGCTGGTTTCTGCTCTGAGTGTGTGTGTATGTAGCTCACATCTCACCTATACTTTATACTATTTATGAGGATTCTGGCACCTGCGTGAGTGCACACACTGCCTACTGTGTGAATTACAAAAGTCCAAAGAGAGGGAAAAAAAAAAAACTCAGACAAGAGAGTATCTTTTCTTCTTTTCAAATTATAAATGGCTCCTAAAATAATAAGAGTCTTTAAAATCGGTCTGCTGTAACATAACATCAAACCTATCAGACTGTGATCCTTCCTGAAGATAACGTGGCATTTAAGAGCGAACGCATGACTGCCCTATTCAGACCTGATTCCAGGAATTATCTCTGAGCAAGTGTCAATGCTCAGGATCTAATTGAATTCCGATATCAGACAACACAAGCCCACCCTGAAACCTTCACCTCACCATTATCAGATTCTTCAGCTGTGGAGCAACTCCTAAGAAGATGAATCAAAGCAGGTTCGATGTCTGTAATCAGATCAGAGCTAGCCTTTCTAGTGGATACAGAGGTCAGATTTGTTTTTTCCTACATATTGATAGGGATCCAGGTCACTTGCCCCTGATCAATAAGTGACTGTGAGAAGGCAGATATGGGTGTTTTTAGGAAAGGAATAGCTGTAGTAGCTCAGGGATGTGTGTGCAAGATCCTATTTGTCTTTAATTCCCAGCACAATCCAGGTCAGCAAAGAGGAATGAGCCTCTCCTGTAAAACCTGATCTAATTAAAGGTATCCAGGCTCTAAAGAGAGCACTGAACAGCTTCTAGATGCAGACTCAGGGGACTGAGGATGCTAAGCACATGCATGCCACATATAGAGGAGACTAAATAAAGCTTGGTCAACAGCATCCAACTGCACATTAGATAAACAATAATGGCGCTATGGGCCAAGAGGTAAACGAAAGCAATGAAATACTAATCAGAGACTGTCAGAAATAATCATTATCCATCATTTAAACGGATTAGATTGTTAGCCATTCTCTATTCGAATTGATTTGTGAAATAAAGAAAATTTAGTAAATGATAGAAAGCGTATGGTCGACGCCACCTCTGATGTTAAAACGCCTATAAACATACACTTCCTCACTCAAGCCACAAATACATTTAATAAGCACACCATACATGCACATAGCTTTAAAACATTTAAAAGGCATTCACTGTAGGGGCAAACTGGCACATGATTGAAACAAGCTTCTAATTTCAAATGTAAATGATGAATCAGTAAATAGGATTATTTTGCATGAACAACAATGCCGGTTTGCCCCCGTTATTAGGGTTAAATAAAGTAATTAAAGGGGTATACACACGGTGAGAGGCAGATTGGGAAGTCCACGTACCCCGATGATAGCATTCAGTTCTGTCATTGTCACTTGCTTTGCACGTTCAACAGCTTGTGCTACTTGCTGTTGGTGCTGCAACAGGGAGAGAAAATGTGATTAGATTTAAGTGTCAATGCAAATTTAAAAATCTACTTTTTAAATGACAATAATCAATAGTACGATTTAGGACAATAATATTGCATCTGAAACTAAAATAAAGCTTTGAAAATTCACATAAAGCTCACCTCTTGTGACAGAAAAGGCATAATCTGGGCTAGAATCGCATTGAGCCTTTTGGCAATCTCGGTCTGGAAGAGGAAAAGAAAGAGGGAAAAGTTAAAAAAGGGTTAATTTACTTCTGTTAAAGTGCACCACTAAGCCTTTTTTAGCGTTTCCCAACGATTAAGCCAATTACCACGGCAATCAGAACCGCTTGACTCGGCACACTCCAAACTGCGTGATATTGACATGTGAAATATTTAAAACATTATGAGAGCCCAGGGGAGAGAGAGAGAGCACAGCTGCGATGAGTGTATACTCCAAACCACATGAAGAACGAGCCAGATACACTGGAGCTGTGTTAAGAGCAGCGCTGCACTTCAGCTGCCATCAGCCCGCAGGTACAGTCTACTAGTACACAAGACTTTCTTTTGCACTCTCAGCTTCACATTCACACCTCAACCATTATCGCCGCTGATATGTAATTGCAGCAAAAAGAAAAAGCTGCAGAAGTTGATTTTTTTCACATGTCTCCACAACAAAATGACTGCCAACTCCTGTTGTTTAGCAGATGTTAAATAATGCAGACAGTCCCTGAGGACATGTTGGAAGCAGACGAATGTGTTAAAAGACTTTAGGGCTGACCACAAAAAAGCTGTTTAATAAATCCCAAATTTATGAATTTCCACCATCCAAAAATTGTACACACATGGTCTAAATAGCAGTCAGAGCCAAAGGATTTTCAGCATCTTTGAGCTTTAGTGCTTTTATAATAATTAAAAACAAGGGTAGGGAGAAAAAAAACACATTTAATCACACCAAATTCAATAAAAGTTAAACAACGCATAAATGTTAAAATGTAAAAATTGGGCCCAAATGTCAGAAGGAATAATGACAACTTAACATTTGCGTTCAGATGAGCCTTAACAATGGAACAGAAAATGTTCACATCACAATAATGTGTCACTTCTGACTAATGAACAAAGGTGGATTACGTCCAGACCTGTCAGGAGCCGAGGCCTACTTTGCCTTCTTCAGACCCCACCTTTTTCATTTTCTCAGCAACCCACCCCGAAGTCCCCCCTTCATCTAGCCCACCGCAGGGACCCGACCTTCATTCTCTCTCCACCCGCCTGACCGTTGCCATGGCAACTGTAGCCGAGCAGGCCCCATCTCCTATCGTGCGCCGATCATTATGCAAATGGTACCTCAGCTTGACCGTAACAGCCTGTAAAATCATATTACGTGCACAGAGGCAGGTCATTAAATTGAATTTTCGGCCTGTCGATCGGATGAGTACCGCACACGAATGGTGGATAAAAAGGCGAGCAATAGCGGAGGATGATGTGGGGTCCTTGTGAGAACACATGACAGTTAAAGGAGGGGTGGGGGCAAAACTAGGGCTCTCCACCCAAAGGCTACACGCAGCTACAGTAGGATGTACTCAATCCCTCTTCCTTTCCATCATCAGACGCCAGCAGGAACACAGCACGGCCGACATCACAGCCTCTTCCAGTGATGAAAGGAGCTCACATCACAGGTCTGGCACTGGCTTTGACTGAGACCAAAGGAGAGGGGGGAGGAAAGCCTCTGAAAAATAACTCGGCTACAGATACATCATCTATAGAATTTATGAGGCTCAGTTCAACCCAAGGCCAGAACGGAGCACAAACACATCACAGGGATTTCGGCTCTATTTTTCATTTCAATGGCAAACACGCAGCGCTGCACCAACCAGGAAATTATTTATAACATATTGCCGAAAATGCCAAGTGGTTGCAGGAGCCAGACACAATATTTTTTTTACAAGATACTCTGTAACACCTGAGAAAGTTTCGCTTCTTCTCATCAAAGGAATACAGACGTGTCGGGTCAAGCTATAGTCAAGTAAAGCCTGACAGACAAAAAAATTCCATAGCGAACAATATAACGATAGCAACAAATGCACTTAACAACAGATTCTTGCTATTAACAAGCCATTAACTATGACTTTTACCTTAATAAACTCCTAATTTTCTGCTTATTAATAACATGTTAAGTTTAGGTATTAGGTTAGGGGTGTATATACATATATGGTTATGCAGAATGTGTGCTTCACTAGTAAAAACATCCAATGTGTTAATTATACGCATGCTAATAAGCAACTAGTTAACTGTGAGAATTGAGCGTTACTAAATATTAAGAAAATTTATTTTTAAAAAGTCTCTATACTGTCACATTACAAATTAAGCTATAGCTGACTGGGTTTTTGCGTTTCACCAAAGCAACAGGATCAAAACATGGTACCGGTTTAGCTTTCAGACACCCAACTACACTCCAGAAAAAACTACTAGAAGAATGCATCAACAAAAATGCTGGTTGAAAAGCCAGCTCAGTGTATAATCCTTATTTGCGGAGATAAACCGCGTCAATAGCAGCCTAACATTTGACAGGATTTGCTGAGAGGCCTGGAGAGCATCGAACACATTCCTTAAGGGCTTAACGCGACGTTGACAGCTGGCCGAGTGAGGTCAAGGGTTGCCTTATCTGACACTCACTCCAAAGCTTCATGCTTTATCTTGCAAAAACAATCCCGCTGTCGGGGGAAAACATGTCCGGCGATGGTGACGTATGCAAAAAGGCAGCATACCCTGCACGTAATGTTTGAATCTGTGATGAAAGCGGTGCTGTGCATTGAGCTGGACAAGCAGAGCTTTTAGCTACAACTGCGGATAAAAATAGGATGTCACTTTAAGCAGATGAAAGCCTGCCTCTTAAGTGGTGAGCTTCACGCTCTGGTACACAATTACAGGTACTCGGACCTGTCTAGCACCATTTCAAGAGCACTCCAGGGCCAGGCTGTCAATGGCATGCTGAAAGCTATTTGTCTGTTGCCATCAGCGCCAGCGGAATGGAGTGAGACACTGATGAGCATTGAATATAGAGGAAAACAACTGGCCCTTCCAGGCATGTGTCTCCATCACAAACAATACTTGACCTAGCCCGGTTGATGGGCCCATGTATTCTGCTGGGGTGAGTGTGGTAATGCTCTCTGACAACTTTGTGTTCTGTAGTAAAGGTATAACAAGGTCTATATATGTGTGCCGGAGGTGAGCGCGCAAGCTTAACAGGGTTGTTAACTTGCAGCGCTTTTGAGAACTGCCATTAACATTTACCTGAATTGATCAGCGCTAGTAGAGCTGCATGGGTGGCCGGCCTGTGTTTTCTATTCTTTTTTTTTTGCGTGTCTCAAATACTCAATCTCTCCAAATGGCCCTGTTAGAACAGCCCTAATCTATTATGCATATGTTTGGAGAGTCATTGTACAGGTTCACCTGGTTTCATGACCCAACCACCATAAACAGTGTGACGGAGCGGGCCTGTGTTTCCCAATCCTCCTTCCTCTTTAACAGAGGCTTTGTGTACTCACCTCACTGAGCCAGTCAGTTTGCTTTGGCTCACATAGAGAAGGACAATCCAGCAGTTAGCAAACACTTCCTAGGGCACCCCTTATAAATCATTTATCAGCGTCCCCTTGTCAAGCCGGGCCTGACTGGCTCAATCTGGGTCTGACAGCGAGCAGAGGGGAGGAAATTCCCTCCGAGTCTCACAACAGGTGAGAGAAACCCACAAAATAAGCCACGCTGAGAGTGCGCCTCAGTCATCACAGTGGCTCATTGACGTGGAGCAGCTGCCATTACAGCTGCATTTCCTCTCTTGCTATGGCTGCAGGTATCAGACGCAAGTGTGCATCCCGAAATCCGCATTACGCTATGACTTTAAAATGCAAAATGCCCAGAGAGGACCGAATGGAAGAGAAAACTGATTGCCTGACAGTTTAAATTAAACCCGCAGCTCTGTGAATAATGGGGTGCGGATCCAGCAAATCTTCGAGTTCAGTTTAACCCTGATCAACAGACCTGGATAAAAGGGTGGGATCTGTGTGTTTGCTTACGAACACTTTTACCTCCCTCCTCTTTAGCAGGTTAGAGGCAACATCGGATGAATTATTCAACAGTGCATCCATGGGCTCTGTGGTGGTTCCTGATAAAAGTCAAGGCGCTAAAATGGATCAGTCGATTAACCTGTTTACATCAGGCCAGCCCTCCCACCCTCTACCCTTTTAATCCTTTTCTCTCACTCCTATGTCCCTCAGCTGCCAGTTGGGAGATAAGTGGTTAACAGGAGGCATCGCAGGGGCAAAGGGCCTGACAGACAGGGGAGTGCAGAGACTAACACTGTGGACACTGATGGATCGCCATCCACCAGCTTCTCCGTGATGCCATTAACCTTCATAAGGTGGAGAAGGAGCAGGCTGAAGGAGCTGGGCTGTCTCTGAGGTGGCCTAACTACATCTGGTGCACAGCGCAATCTCATTATTATCTGGGGGACAGGAATTGTGTGATGTGTCACAATATTGTCAGAATATATCAGATTAGTCTTTGTAAATATGGTAGAAGAGAAGGTGAAAAAAAAAAAAGCTTATTTACAAGATATTATTTGGCTAATATTTTCTAAAGCTGATTTTACAAATATTGATAAAAACATTTCCTCATGTATGGAGAATGGAGTTTTTTAATATTTTTCACTTAGCAAACAAACAAAAACATTTACATGTATAATTTATCTTACAATCTGCAACTATGTGGGATAAGTATGTTCAAACGCTCTTTAATTAAATTTTTGAGAAAGTTGTACTAACCCAAGTTTACAAATTAATAATTAGAATATATAAATAATATTTATTATATTTTTTGGATGATGTACTACACCCACAGAAGTAGAAGAAAAGACTTTCATGTCATGTAAAAGACTTCTTCACTTTACAACGGCAAGTTGAAAAAAAAAAAACGGCAAAAAAAAACAAAAAAACTACACATATTTCATTAATATATGCTAAAGCAAAACAGCAGAACTATTTTTGTAATCAGCACTCCAGAAAAAAAAGTACTGGATTTTACTGCAAGTATTATGCAGAGTAGTATAGTTTATTAGTCAGTTCTTATGCTAACGGATGTTATTTTGAAGAAGTACAATGGCAGATGCAGAAAAAAAGGTCACAACATAATAGGCTTTGGGCACTTACTGGAAAAGACATGGAATATCTGATTAAATCAAAGAAATAAATGACCAATTAATCGATTATCAAAAATTGATTGGAAGGGATGAATTTACAGCCGTCTATTTTCTCCTTAGTGTTAATTTATAAAGGGTTTTAAATGTGCTGACATAACAAGAACTCCTCAGACTCTGCTCCCTTTAGTCATTAAATCACACAGCCCCTCCTGCCAAAGTCCTGACTTTAATCTTATCAAAGCTGTCTGACCACACTTTACTCAGCACAAGCAGGAAATGAGTCTTGACTCTGTTTGTGTGTGTGTGTGTGTATGTATACACTTGTAACGTCCTGACTTCTAGGCTGATTCTAACTGCTGCTCAAAAGAACACAGTCCGCAGTCTCTCTCATCATCTCTACAGAGTGCACTTCACTTGTCTCCTAACACACCAGTGCGACTGCATTGACTGACATCTACACACACAGCGCACGGATCCTCTGTGACTCAGAGATTGTGTGAACAGGGATCAAAGGGCTACATACCTGTTTGTGCATTTCAATGTTCAGCCCATAGGACATCTCATAGTACTGAAAGAAAAAGACATGAAAAATACTCAGTTTTTTTTATTCAATCTGAGCCACATCAAACATTTTCACCTCACATCACAGAATAGGGAAAAGAAAGTCAGATTCTAGTGAAACATGAGGGGGAAAAGAGGAGAACAGGCTTTTGATGCATACTTCAAAATCATGTCCCATAACAGTGTCTCATATCTGCACAGCTTCTCCTTCTTTCTATGATACAGATGAAAGCACACAATGGAAATCCCAGTTGGATTTTAGGTCAGAGACCCCACACGTTTTGACCAATACAATTAGATAAATCTTAGTCGTTTACAATAATTATGATGATGCCGATTTCTAAAAAAGAGCTAATAATAGACATGTGCGTGTATAACATTCATTTGATCATTTTTCCAGTACTAAAAGGAATGTTTCGAAATTTTTCATGACTCTGGGAATCCTGTTTACATAATCAAATCTTAAACCATATATCTATCTATATATATTTTTAAATAATAAAACATTTTCATTCCTAAATAAACAAACTTTTTTTTTTAACTATCGTAATAATCATTAAAAAGAAGATTAAAAACCCCCTGATCTCAGTGCTGTCCTGCTAGTCTAGATTCTGACACTATCAACTCAAACAGTCAGCATGGGGATTGTACACTGTGTTTACCTAACCTCTCTTCCTCCTTTCTGACTGACATGCTTTTTCCTGTGAATGGAATGTTTAACTAGCGTCCCTGGGTATTGGTTAAAGTCATTGCTAGCGTGTTTACACAAGATAAGAGAATACACTTCCACAGTTTAACCTTGTTTAGTTACACCACGAAAAGCTTTGTTTTTCCTCTCCCTATCATAAATCCTAACATGAGGCTGTTTTGATCTCTTGAACGTCTACGATTGAATTTAGGGCTTTGGTGTTGTGTAAATGATTAAGCCCGTGATTAAGATTAACACTGAATTTATGTAGCCGTTTGTTTGTGTGCAAAATCTGGTCATCAAAGACAGAAGGCTGCAGAGACTTTGGATTTGTGCTGCAATCGAGTATTTTCCCACAGACGCCTCTGGCACTCCTCCATCACCCCTCACCCAATTTACGGCCATGCATTTGTCTGAGAGCAGCGTCTCCTTGGAGAATAATCAGATCCACACACAGAGGGAGGTAGAGAGAAGGGGGAGAACAGAGGGGGAGAGAGAAGAGGGGACAATGCTGTGGTCATTGACCCCTACGGCTAAGGGTTGGTGTATGAAAGGGCCCGAGGCTAAGAGCAGTCAGTCAGGGCCCTTTAATAAAGCAGGAGGCTGAACTAAAAGCACCAGAGGGGGTTTCACAAACACATTCTAAAACACACACATACAGAGAGACACGCAACAAGGCATCTACCTTCACCCCAGCTACTAGCTAATGGCAGCTTACATATTGGCTAATCTTACCATGACATAATGGCGCTGCATCTCTGTCTTCTCATTGGCCAGTTTGTCGTACTCCACTTTAAGACTGGGAGGAAAACAAAACACATTAGTTACTAAACAGACATGTTTTCTCACTGCTTACACACACACACAAATAATCCACACTGCAAACATGAAGCTAAACAGAGTCACATTTTACAGGGGGTTGTTATGAATAGTGAAATCAAACTTAACACACAATATTACAATTCTGGATGATAAAATACATATTTATTTATTATTATATATTATTTGTACATTATCAAATACAATTACTGTTTTTATTCGCAAGACATAATTTCCATGGCCAATATTGTTGTAAAAGGAAAACCAAAATATTATTTTTAAAGGTTCAATATTTACTAAACATGAGCTATCAATGTAAAATTAACATTAGGTGGGTGTTAAAACAATATAAAAACAAGAAGAAAAAACACTTTTTTTTTACAATTAAGTACCCATAACATTACCGACCATGCATCATGCATCTCTACCTCATAAGTACAAACTATTCTTTTGAATTAGAATCTATGAATTAGATTTAGTTCTCCTCCCCTCGCCTGTGAAACACAATTAGGCGAAGCGGTAATTGTACAAGCTGCTTTACGGGCATATAACTCTAAATTATTACCTGTGATACTGGGCTTGCAGGAACTGAAATTCGTCTTTGATCCTGTCACAGGACTCCGCCACTGTGAATTTGAAGCCTGGCTGACCAGGCTGGTGGGGCGCCTGAAAGACAGCCATCACATCAATCAAACTCAATTACATCCTCAGAGAACCAAATTTGTTTTCCACCGACTGCAGAGCGAGGCTCTAATGCATTCTGGCCCTGGGAGAGCAGCTCTAATATTTCAGCCTGAATGAGGGTTGGGGTGACATCCACGCTACAGTGACATCTGGGAGATAGCTGGAGCACCAGTAGCATTCTGGCAAAAGAGGCGGGGGGAATCTTTACAGTTCTGGGTCTGCCGTTTTAGTGCCTCATATAAACACCGGCGGGAGAAATGGGGTCGCCTCGCTTGGATGGGTCTGAGCGTGCCAAACTGCGCCTGTAAAAAATGCTGTTGTTTTCAGCCTAGCTCTCTCTCAAACCAGGTGCTTGTGAAAAACACAAAACGTACAACAGAACAAAGACTACTTCTTTACCATTCAATGTCAACTACTTTATTGACAAGAGGCGTTAGGGGTTTTTACCCCACTTGATTGTGCTTCCAACCGCCCTGTTCTTTCACTTCAAAGCATTATCACAGGCACCAGGGCTTAGCAAATCAAATGAAGGTGCACATCATGCACATTAGGATGTCGTTCGTCATGGACGGGCGGCTCTGCCCTTGCTCTCCAGCTAAACTGATGCAGATGTAGCAATTATGTTCCATATCAGTTCAAGATGCACTTACCGGATGCCGGCCCTGTGGATACATCTTGAAATGTATCCTTTATTTATTGGAGGTCTATTTGGTGGGGGGTGTCCACTGGCACGCCACTGTACTGTAAAAATCAGCCGGACACGAAGCCCACTGGACGCTGGGGGCAAAAATCCTCTCAGATCTCTGCCGCTGGAACCCAAACAATGAGAAATAAACAAACACAGACGAGGCCGTTACATTCAAACTGACGTTTGGAAATTTAAACTCGCGGTTGAGAACTCTATAAAACCGTTAATAACGTATTTTCACCTGCACTTTTAAAAACAACTCGGTTCGTTGTGTCAGAAAAAAAAAACTACATGCGGAGCGCTCGAGCGAAACGACAGCTTCTCTACTATTAAAGAAAAACAAGATAATTAGGAGGAAATTTGGCGTTTGTCTTTGTTTGGCAAGTCATACTTTGACAGGGGTCATCTAGCACTCTACATTACTTGGAAGAAACCGAATAAGAAGACCGTAAAGGAGTCGACAAAGTGATAAGTGAGGAGCTCAGTCAGTGTGTGAGTGTGAGAAGCGTTTCAAGTCTTGGTTGGTTGGATAACAAGCTATTGTCGCTAGCTAACCTGCTAGCCCACTGTACCTGTCTTTGTGCGTCCGAACCGCCGAATCCAGTAACTTCTGAAATGTTAATCACCGCTTCAGTATCTGAGGGAAATATATAGTTCCTGGTGTGCGCGGACGGTGGCGAACATCTCTCGTGCGCTCGCTCTATCACAAGAAGCGACTCGGTGAGAATCAGCTTCTCCGACTCCGAGGCAAAGAAATTAAGAGACGCCAAACTCCACGGCGCGAAAAAAATGTTCGTGTAATCCCCAGAAAACACCGGCAAAAATGTACTTCCGATTTTGAAGAGGTTTGGAACGTTTAAAAGTGTAACGTTGTACTTCTTCGCCTCTCGAGCATTTCCCCTTCGTCCAGCAATGCAACCCTGTGCCACACACAGACAGTCTACTGACACGAGGGCTGAGCCACTGCGAGAGCACCTCCTGCTAGCCAATCAGAGGAGAGAGCGGACAGTTTCGACCTGCCTGCCAATCGGAGGCCCGCGTCCCCACGTGGGGACTGCATCCTGATGCATGACATCATGCTCGCCATTTTAGATCAGAACAGGTAGCTCGTAATGCAGCCGTTGAACATTTCTAGGTATTTTTGAACAAAGTGGTCCGATGTCACGGTGAATGTCTTTGTTTGGAGATCTAATGCAATCACAGTATAGGCACGGACGTCGCTCTAAGCAGAAAAGCAACGACATATTGTATTAAATTGAGGATTGTGTATTATGTCGGTCAAAACGTTAAATGCTTCCATAAAGTAACTTAGCATTCTGCCTTAAAGTTTTTAAGACGACAACAATCTATAAAATGATTACGATGCGACCACACACACATAATAAAGCTAACCATTTTCTCGTATTGTTATTTCTGTGATTTATTTGACATAAAAACGATTTTAAGTTGACAACACGTCATAATTTCCCTTTATCTATTTTGGAATTATTCGTGAAGCTGTATTATTTTCCTATTTAAACAATGTTGTTTTAATCTGTGTTTACAAAATGATTTTTTTTAGATTCTCAAGCTTATTGTCCCGTTCATAACATAATTTCGCACCTTATCTCGTACATCTATACGAATATGACCTATCATCAAGATGGACAGATAGCTAGCGTAGGGAATACGATGATTGTTCAGGTTTGATCTCCGTGAACAACGGCCATGTCTGAACTCAGAAGAAGCGCCCAATCCTGTGCAGTTTCTTCTGTTGCACCCACGTGGGATCCCTTTGCGGCTTTACAGCTTCTCAGCCTATCGCCGAGTAGCATTCATATTCTCTCGACTGCAATTGGACAGTAAAGGTTAAGGCTGTCATTCAAGAAGGTTTGTTGTCAATCAATACCACGCGGGGTCAAGCGCTGACAAATGCCTGTGCTTCTCGCTCTTCTGCCCGTGAATAGTGCCTGGAATGGCTGCTTAATTAGCTTCGAATGGCTTTTCTTTCCAGTTCAAACAATCTGTTACTACCACGTGGTAATGAGAGCCTTACATAAAACAAAGGAGCAAAGGAGCATGCAAACACTTAATAACATAAAAAAAATCCCTTCACTCATAATCACATGTTACCCACATACCAATAAAGTCATATTAATGTCATCTACATTTCCATAAACTAAGAGATCTTAATAATTATTAAATCTGCATCTACTTATGATGTTTTAATCAGGAACATATATCTTTTAAAAGCATTTTTCAGACAATATAGCATCATAATAACAGATTTTTGTTGAATAAAGGAATAAAGCAAGAAAAAGTAAAATGCTTTATTAACTTTTACAAACAAGCTAGTGGTTATTACTAGTGTATATATATATATACACTATATGTGTGTGTGTGTGTGTGTAAACACAATTAAATTTGTCTTATTTTCTATCCCTATTTGGTATGTTTCCTTGTTCCTGGATTTATATTATATAATATTCATACCAAAATGCCATAATCTACAACATATAAACACCAGGGTGGTCTTTTTTTGGTTTTATTATTTTTTCAAAGAATAAAAATTGCAATGCACAATGAATTTTCTTAATGTTTATTCCAGGTCTGGGACTACTTACAGCTCAGTGATGTGAAGTCTTTAGTATTTATGGACTGTGGTTTTGGTTTTGAATTGGGGGTGTCATGCATAGAGACACACGTCATGTTCTGTGGTTGGCCTGTGACTGATACTCTTGATCTGTCCATCCTTTTAATAATTAAAAAAAAAAAAAAAAAAAAAGAATCAGGAGGTGCTTATCAGCGCTGTTCTTTTCGGCTGAAAAAGAAGCAAAATGTATGTGTGTGTGGGTGTCAGAACTGGCAGACTAATCTCTCCCAGGCAACCCCCCATCCCGCTCAATAGAAAGTGCTTGGATTTAGAGCAACAAAAGACTAGGCCTAACCCCAGGGAGAAGGCCAGGGCCCCTCCACCCACACAGACCTCCTCACTGTTTATTTACACGGAAACCCCAGCCACTGTGAAACTCCCACCCCCCAGAATTTACACATGCCACTATTTGCAGAGGTGCTTTTAATTCTTCACAGAACAAGGATAGCCCGCGCAACTCTCAACCTGAACTGCTGCCTGGTTCCCACACATACACACACAACCTAAACACATGACTGAAAACAAGCTGGCCCTGCTCAGTCGTTTGAGTAACAATGTGTGCACAGATTCCAGTTATTCAGGTCGCCTTGTGTGTTTTGATGTTTCTCCCTCTTCCCATTATAGATGGCTCTTTCCTGTTCTGGCTCAGCCGTTGTTAAACATACAGTATAATGCCAGTTCATAAGGAGGCTATACATCTTGTGAGCCCCATTAATGTTTGTATGCTGAAAACGAGGCACAGATAAATTGCTGAAACTGCACCAGCATCCATCACCATCCGATTGGTGCCTTATGCAGATTGCTCAGTATGTGGTCATTAATGTGACGCACATAAAAAGCAAGGGTGAAATGTAAACTCTCAGCCCATAAATGAGTAATGCACCACACTCTCCACCATGTTCAATCGGAGGGTTCCCGCTCATGGAGCATAAAATGGGGGGCTTAGTTCCGTGATGAGTGAGTATTGTGCCACAGCGCTGTCTCCAGGGCACTGACATGCTTGTGCTTTGGTACCTAAAAAGCCAGGAGAACAGAGAGTGCAATCACACACACGCACACACAAGCATTCCAAGCCCACAATGGGCCCAGTGTGTGGTGAAGGGAATTGAATGGCCCACAGTGTATCAGGGTGACTCGTCAGGCTGTAATCAATGCAAACAGGATGAAAGGCCTTATCAAAAGGGACAAATGCAGACATGAACAGTGTCGCCAAACAAAAAGGGATGGAGCCGTTGGCAGAGGCTCCGGTCCAGGCTGAATGCAGCCAGCAGCGGGGAAACAGAGCCAATTACTACTCTGAAATTCTAATTCTCTGACATCAACAGCCACTCATTGATATCTTAAAGCCTCAAGTACAGGCATTAGCACTTTGCGCTGCAAGCAAACGGAAATGCATTGTCTCAGCGTTGCACTTTACACAAATGAAAATGACACAATCGCATACAGTACCGTCACATTAGCATTTCAGCTAAAATTTGTGTGTTAAAAATTCTATTTATACACCATCAGCAGCGTAGGGATGTATGAAACACAGCTCACACAATTCACTTTTCCAACTACACAGGATTTCATCTTCACACCAAACTCACGACCGTTCAGATTTCTACTGAAACGTCTGGATGTGACCGCACCATTGCATTCAGATTATTTTATCCTTAAAAATAATCATATAAAATGACTTCAAATTATTTAATACTTAAAAATAAAGTCTTTCTGAAGAGTCGGCATCTTATTTCGTATCAAAATCTGTTTGTCACTCACTAATATATGCAATCCGTCCCATTCCTCAGCATTTTGATATCACTTCAAGCTAATATCTCGTTACACACGAGTGTCTGAAAGGTACAGCTGCCTCTGCAATTTTCTGGAACCGCCAAGGGTAAAATGCTAGCAGAATGAACAGTAAAGATCCCCCAAAACCTCTCAACCACAATGACCTTCTCACTGTGTTGTCGTAAAAATCAATAGCCCTGTCTACACTGGCTTTAGAAGAGGCCTAACGGCCAAAGAAACGCCTCACGCACACACTCCCTCCTCCCTCCCTCCGGCCTGCTAATATTTCACTACCAGTCAGATGGTCATTTTTTCCTCATTTGGAGGATCTGTTGAGAGTATATTCATATCCTCAGAGCAAGGGTTAATGCTATTCAGCCTGTGACAATAAAATGCTACAATGAGTCCCGTTTTGAGAACACAGCCGCATTAATGACTATTGTGCACAGCGACTGACTCATCTGTCAAGAGGCTTGTATGCTCCCATTTACAAAGCTTCTCCTCCTCCATAATGGTAACGGCCATCATTTATTCCGCTCAGGCTGGCAGACTGTGTGATATCAAACCCTTGAAGTCTGACCTCCTGTCAGGCATTCTTGGCTACAAAAAGCTACTGAAAGCCTCTCTTGTGCCATTGTTGATTAGCAATCCATTAATACACAGCATCACGTAGCTTTAGGTTAACCGCAAACCAGCGAGATGATGGCACTTGAGAATGCATTTTTTTCTCCTACGGAGGGATTTTGCTGTTGTTGTAAACACGGCGCGACCCCCTCCGCTCTCTTGTTAGCGTCAAACCTGTGGTTGAAACGGCAAAAGGGCCCTCTGTTATCCGCGCTCTAGTCACATCTCACTCCAGACTGGAGCAATGCCTTTAGATAATTGCTAGCGACACTTACTGCGGCATTTACATCAATTTCACAATGAGCCGCTAAAGTTCCCAGAGCCTTTCCTTTGAACTCCCAGAGCACGAACCGCTCCGTGTCTCTGCTGGATTCATTCGTTCTCATTAAAGCGGAGAGGGATTAGTCACTGGGAGGGAGATTTTAATGGGGTATTGTGTCATTATTATTCCACACTGATCAACAAGGCTCTCTCACTCGCCACTGTACCCCCCCTAAAACCACCCCACCGCAGATTCCTGCTATTTTTCTACGAGCTCGTAAAGCCTAGCTCAAATTGTCCCCAAAGGATGAAGAGCACAATGGGCCATAATCAAGGTGTAAACCCACCACACCTCGCAAAATGATGCCATCAGCATCTTAAAGATAGCGGAAGCTGTTTTTCACACGCCTCCCCCACTCAGTTGGAAACATCATTGTCAGTTTATGCCCATGCGAGGGTGGGGGGGATAAACCCCCCTAAAAGATTAATCCGATTCTAATTAGATTCTGCCTCTCCTGTATTTTCACACAAATCAACACTATCTGTTGTACATCTGCGAAGGTCTCGTTTCTTGCGGTAGCAGTTAGATAAAATCAATGGAGTGTGATTGATGTAAGCTTCGTGCCTGACAGTTCTGTGATGAATCTAAGCAAAACTAATTGTCTGACAGATTTCCAGCGTGTGCGCGCACGTCTGCGAGTGCCAAGCTGCTGGAAAGAAAGACAGCAGAGCATATTACAGGAACGTTGATGTGCATTATTTTGTAGATCACTTCAAGACTGCATGGAGATCTGTTGCCATGGGAACTGAAAGCCCAGTGGATTGTGGGTCAATCACAGGGAGACTTGTCTGAGCAGATAGAAGGGGGGAGTCGTCTGTCTGCAGCTGAGAACGCCACCCTCGAGGCGCTCTGCAGGTGGTTGACTGGGTCATCATGTCATCAATGTGTCAGAAACCATAGCAGGGAGCTTCAATATGTAAGCATGGAACAGCGGGGCTGTTATATTCTCGTGCCAGCCTGGTGGACTCTAGACTTTAGGGGGCAGCATGAAGGCTCCAGACCCCATGTCCGTCAAATACTTTCTAATGCTGAACGAAGATGGAGGCACAGCTTGTTTGCTTCCCCCATGCAACAAACAGCTTTAGCATGCTGTCTGTTCTCATAACTGCTCTGTCGCTGGATGCTTTTCCATGCCAGGAAACTCACCGCAGGTTTTGAGCGCTGTCTACATGCCAAGTTGTTATCTCCTACGTGCTTGTTACTTACTTCCAGAATGTCATATGCACTGAACGCTGCCATGCTTGCACGCTCACACTGGGATGCTACCGTTCAATCAAAAACGATTATTATTTCATCTGTGCATAAAGATTTAATAAAAAAAAAACCTAATTGTATTCATTTTAAGCTGGAATTAGGAATGCTTTAGTCAAAACATAATCTCTTAGTAAAGGTGCAGTACATAGTTTCCATGGGAACAAGTATGAAAAGTGCAATCCACAGCAAAAGAAACACAACAACGTACAGTGGTATGATGACTCATATTTTACAAAATACATTTGGTATTTCTGGAGAAGCGGTCTGGCAGTTCACTCTTCTAATTTGCTTGTAATTATATGAAAGGATGGCTGTCCAGTCAACCTGACCCTGGATGCAACAAGTTGCCAATTGCAGGCAGATAACTCACATCAAAACCGATTATGCAAAGTAATGCATTAAAGTAATATTTAGGAATTCAGTCATTGGTTTAAAAAAAAAAAGGCTTTCAGCGCAAGTGAATGCTTTGAAAAGGATTAGAAGGCAGATTAAGTTATCACTTGTCTGGCCAACAGTGGTGTTGTGTGATTATAGAGATGTATTACAAGCACAGAATACAGATATGACAATAATAAAAATTGCACCCCATGCTCCAGAGACCAGAGAACCTCTGTGTAGAGGATCTGCCAAGCCATACTTGTGGGAAAAACAGAAGAAAGCTTGGAACAAAGGAATTTAATGAATTTGGTTTCTTGGTTTCAAACTATTTTGTTAGTGGTTCTTCAGAATTTAAGAAAGAAATTATTCGATATCAGAAATGCAATTCTGTTGTGTAAGATCACGTTATAATAAATGCAAACAACAAAGACAAAATCTAAAATATTTCATTGGTTTCTAACACTACTGTCAATAACTACACTGACTTAGCGGTCTTAAGAGAGGTACAAAACTGCAGTTCAGTGAATGATTCAGATTATTTAAGTCACTGCTCCAAAAGGTCATATAAGAGTCTTTTTAAAAAAAAATAGTAATCAGAAATCTTCAGTGACTTGGCTGTAATCCCTAAAAAGACTGGTTCATTGGTGTCTGTAGCTAATTTTAAAAAGAATTGTCTCGTTAGAGTCATTTGTTAAAGAACCAAGCTGATTGTGTTGTATGTTTATGATACATTTGCGAAACAGGTCTCTCTGTGTGTTTCTCGCTGAATAGTAATGAAGGAAATGGGGTATTTTAGTGAAGCGCTGGAGGAAGAATCAACACGCCAAAACTGTTAGACATAAAAAATAATTTGGTTTCCAAGCCTAGATCTCACAAAAATTGTAAAGAACCTGTGCTAATGTTAATGTATAGTCAAAACTTTTTGCATTTCATAACTGCCAAGTCCTTAAAAAAAATCATCCCATTTTCACTATTTCTGTGTAACAACTGAATTCAGCATTTGTTCCTGTCCCACACCTGATCTCCATCAGGCGTGGCCATGTACTTGGTTTGATAGGAAAGAAAACGGTGATGTTCGGACAGGCACAGGCAGTCAGTGCATGCTGCTTTCACAGAACAAAGGCTGGCGCTTACTTCACACGGCCCCTATTCATTTTCTTCCGAGATACTGTAATTTCATGACTTCCACACCATGGAGAGTCTCTTTTCTTATTTCCTGCCACAAAAGCAATAAAGCCCTGCTCCTCCAGGCAAAATTGCCTGTGCACAAGCACTCCTATAGCTGCTGACTGACACATGCTCCCTAAAAAAATTACTCCTCCATCTGCAGTGCCGTGCCGCCTCCGAGGGGGACTCCATTCCATTATTAAGTTGAAAATGAGAGAGAAAGATAGGGAGGGAATGTAATAGAGTGATACGGTGAGAGAGGAGGAGAAAAATGAGAAGGACGAATAGAGTCAAAGAATACTAGAGAAGCGAGAGAGCGAGAAAAGAGGCAGGGTAAGGGAGAGAGATGTCTTTTACGTGGAACAACAGATCGATGGATAGAGTGGGATTTCTGACAGAAGATGAGGCCCGGTGTTAAGAGCGAGCCTCTAGCTGGAACTCTGGCCTCTCTGCAAGAGATCGCTCACCGGGACGGGAAGATCTGTGAAGCGGAGCACTTCTGATCTCACCTGTGGGCTTGCAAAACAATCAGCTGGAAATGACACTGATCACTGGTCTGAGACCTATAGGTTCACTTGCCAGGCTGCCGTTTAACAAACAAAAACAAAAAACGATTCCTTACAGCAGCGTTGATATCTCTGGAATGAGGTCATTACGTTTGCTAATTTAAGATTGGCAATATCATACGACACTAGGAATCTTATAAGAGCGAACAGAAGCCATGCAAATTAATGTGGTGCTACAGTGTGAAACTAAGCCTCTTATTTTTCCTTCAAATGAGGATTTAAATTGACTTCCTTTTTGAAATCTAATTATTAGCCTGTGCCCTCCAAAAGTCTCCCTGAAAGCGCCTGCAGCATGCCGCTTATTAACATACACACAACCGACGGCAAGCTTAAAACAAATTGTATATTTAGCGTGTGGTAATGGGATTAAATTCAGCTGAATTCAGGAGTGTGTCTCGCGTTTAAACGGCCCCAATATCACAGCTTCATTACGGTAGCTCCTTCACTTCTCTCGGCTCTGTTTACACTCAATTTTACTCCTCCGCCTCCCCCGTTCACTCGCGCCTCTCAGCTATTCAACAGATTGTGCTCAAATACCGATCCAGAAATCTAAGACAATCATAAATAATAAAAGATTACACCAATCTCAGAGCACGCTGGTAGTTTGCCAGCAGCAATGAGCACACAGAGAAATAATTGTTAGCCATCTGTGCACCAGATTGGTAAGAGAAGAGGGTAAACAAAGTGCACAGTGTACCTGCTACAGTGTGCACGCCTAAGCCAGCCAACATTAAAGGCTTTGATGAAGTGTGGCGGGCAGGAATCGAAGCCGTTGTCCAAAACATTTTCATGCAGCTCCAAAAACGTGGGCCGACATTCCAGGCCTGTGATATTGCCGCCACTTTTGCCTAATGACTGTGCCGCCGTGCGAACGCTGGTGCAATGTATCACTCTGCCATGGAGATGGAGAATGAGATTGGTTAGAGAGTAATTAGAATGGCAAATGATTGCATTTACATCTGACGCATTTCATGTTCCAGAGGGGAAAATGATGTCATAAACGGTCCCTCTTTGTAGCCACATTAATCATTGATCCCAGAGCCAAGAGTGGTTTTACTGAAGTGATGCTATCACGCAAGGCCATATATATTCCATAAGGCTTATCGCTGAGATTTCTTCGCTGAGATTAAATAAGTTTACCTAAACATCTGGACTGTGAATGATGCCAAGGTAATCAATACAAGCATTACACGTTTCCAAATGTTATGCAAGCCACCCTGTATTACAAAGCAATACACATTCCATATACAAAAAGTAAAAAAGACTTGCCTCTACATAAATGTAAACCATGGTTAAATTGACATGATAGAACTGTCTCTGCAAATGCAATATTTCTTGAAAATGTATGTCATGATCAAATGTCATTAGTAAGTTGTTATTGTCAGAGAGTTAACGCATACATATACATTGTATATTATGACTATGTAAACATTATTTACTATGCATTCATATACATAATATATGGTAGTGATATATAATACACATATACATGTACAGTTTGGAAATGTAAACTGATATTTCCAACTTGACAGGCTACCGTAAAAGATAGAAATAACACACTTAAAACCATTTTTTTTGTTGGTGAAAATACTAGTGGCCTAAGACTTTTGCACAGTACTGTATATACAGTATACATACATATATACACATAATATAAATAGTGTGTGCGTGTATTCTTTTATTTTTTCTCTGCATGTCATATGTAAGTCATTAGTATGTTGTTGTTATTGTCATTGTCACGCCGTTTTAAAACTAACTTCCTGGGTGAGAATACAAAGGAAATTGTGATGTTTAGCAGCTACCCACTCAGTGTGGGGTGTCTGTCAGACTGGTAAAGTGTAAAGGCATTGTATGTGAGTGTGTACACAGATAAAGAGGAAGATGGGAGAAAGTAAAACACAGTTCTTGTGTGCTTCTTGTATCTGAGAGGTCTGCCCAAGCACTCTCCCTCCCTCTATGTATGGCTGAGATGTGAAAATACATTTTCAGGTCCAATGAACAGTCCAGAGCGAGGAGAGAGGGGGAGCGGGACCGAGCCTACTCATGCTGTTGCTGTATCTGGAGTGTGAAAGGCAGATTAATCCATATTATCTGACGTGCCACGGGGACTCGCTGGGTGCTCTCTGCTCACTTGCTTCTCAAACTGCTCTGTGACATTTCATAAGATAATTCAGCAACAACAACAGCCAGCATTTCTATATCAAGGTGAATCTCTCCTGTGGAGATTATACAGTCACGTGACCTCTACGGGGACAAATATTGACCTACCCCGAGAACTCCCTGAAATAGTCCTTGCACAAACACAAAACATCACTTTCTCAGCGCCCTGCATCTTAATCTAAGTGAGGGCTGACCTGGACTGTGACCTCTCATCCCATAGGAATGCCACCGAGGAGAACGAGAGGAAAGAGTGAGAGAGGGAGGGAGAACGTGTGAGCGAGAGAGAAAGAGAAAAATGAGGCGAGTTGTGCGGGAGGATAGGCAGCATTAATGAGCTGTGTTTATGTTCAGCACTCTCCTGTTGATGGCGGTTAATGAAGCCGAGTACAGTTAGCGGAGGGATAGGGACACGCTATCAGTAATTAAAATCCCCCTCATTAGCAGAGCTTAGGAGGGGAGAGGAGACAAACACAGGCAGGTGCACCAGCTGCACTTCTCTCTCTATTTCAGAGGCCGCTGGGGGACTGGTGTGTGTAAGCGTACGGATGTTTGTGTGTGCTTGTCTAATGGAAGGGCTGTATTTGCTGTAATCTTCTCCGTTCAGTTTGTCCTGTGTTTTCATTTTCATTTTTGTCGACTCCTAACTAACATCAAACATTTTCCAAGGTGCTGTGAGGAGGCCTATTTAAGCCATCATTAAGCCACTCAAAAAAGTAAACTAAAAGTTGAGAGGCTTTAAAAGACATATTCTTCTTAATTGGATTATAACCATAAATAACTTGCCCGTCTGCATTAAAACTGGATGGAACATGAACAAATATAATTTTTGATATATTTAAATGTTTTCATTCTCAGCAACGATGCATTAAATTGTTCCAAAGTGACAGTAAAGGTGTAATAATCTTTCCATGCATTAAAGAATCTTGAGCTTCCACAGAATATTAGGCAGCACAACTGTTATTAGCAACACTAAAGATTTAGCTGATAAAAAGTTTGTCATCAAAGGAATTAATTAAAATTCAAAATGTATTTAAATAAAAATGGAGTAATATTACTCCTTTAATGTATTTTTGAAACATTACGCAGGCTCTTTAAGTATTTAAGAGTTGACTAACATTTAGCTTTACAAGGAACACCAAACGACAACATGGACTTTGGACGCTTGTACCTTGTAAACTTTCATATAAAAGAATATTCTTGCTTTTACTTTCTTTTTGGGTGTTTCAAGGTTTAAGGATGGCTTAAATGTAAAGTGTCATTTGGCTTGGGCTAATATATAACTCTTCAGTGTCAATGTTCCACTAAGATTACGAGTAACGTCATCTGTATATAAAGGATTGTGGATATGGAGTTCAAAACCCACCTAATTCTGCAGCTTTAAAGGCAGGTTTGAAGGCTTAGTTTGTGCTGCATATGTAAAGGATAAGATAAGTTCAGCAGGATAATTCCCATCTCTTGAGTATGATGTTCTAGGCACTAAAGATATTGTATATTAGTATCATTTTTCAAATGATGGTAACACAGTCATTCCTCCGTGGACTTTATCAGCATAACGACAGTCATTCCTTCAGGGACCATATCTGCATAACAAATGTACAACACACAGTTCCTAAACCAGAAAAAAGTTGATTTGAATCTGTCGAAAGCCTAAAGGCTCTTCCAAAATACTATGATATAGACTTAGACGGCAGCAAGGAGAGAAAGAGAAACATCAACTAAACCAGTTTTCTGAAGAAAAGATGAGTGGTGTTTGCTTTGCAACATTTGCCTCTATGATGGTTTAGTATTTGGTTGCTAGAGTATTGCTATGTGATTGTTTACTAGCCTCAAAGTAAAAAAAAACATAGAATAGAATCATTCAAAGACAGAATCATTCAAAATGATTTATTAAAAATAAATGCAGAAATAACACAACAATTCTCAGTATAATCAGTGTATAAGCCATGCAGGAATAATATGCACAATTTTAATACTTGGGATAAGAGTTGTTGTTTTTTTTGGGGTTGTAATTTTATTTATTTATTTATTTTTTGACCAACAGTAACTATAATAATTTACATGCACTTATTTTCAGTCAGAATGAATCTCCTAAATAATCATTCTGTTTATATGAGTTCTGAACGTTACAGTCACACGCACATTTAGATGTTTATTACATGTATTTTACAAAGTATTTGTGTAATACAAAAATTCTGTTCAATGCCTAGTCAGCACGTTTTTGAATCCGATTGAGAATTCAAATCCTGTTGATCTTATTATGTAAACCCACCTCTTTCAATCAGATCGACCGGGGTATTAAAATGAAGGCTTTTCAGTTTGATTGAGCAATCAATGTGCTTATTAACAGATTATATGGCTGCATGTAAATGCAGTTAGAGATGTTTCCCTTAGCAGGAACCACTTTTAAACAGAGAAATGATGAAACAGAAAGTGAGAGAAAGTGAGAGACTGATGGTCAGGGAGAAACAGAGACAGATAGAGAGCACTTTACAATGTGACGGACGCCCAAAGTGGACTGAACTGTGTGCCATCTCAGCCACAGCCCATGCTGCATCCTGTAATCGGCCCCCACCGCTGAAACCACTGCCGCTGCTGCTGGCAGCCAGTACAGACACGGCCAGGCATCGGCTTGCCTGTTTGTTTACGCAGCATGCAGACCCGGCCATTAACAACGGGAGCCCTGTCAGGGAATAAAAAGAGACACTTTTCATGTCTGAGGGCTGTAATTGTGGCTCTTGTGTGATGTTTTTTCCCCGCTTCTGACCCCAAGCGCTGAGGTCAGGAAGCCGCTTACCATGGGGTTTAGCGTGGAGCCGACTACCCTGTATTTGGGACTGCGGTAGTGCTGAGTGGTGCCTGGGCCCCTGCGGTTGCTTGTGTGCAATGTCTAGGGCTAGGCGATTGATTCGGCTGTAACACATAGACTATTATAATGATTCCACAGGAATCAGGATCACAGGATATATTCAGATGAGCGTGCTGTTGCTACTTAAATTCTGATGTCTTATTTTCATTCCTGCTCAGACTCTGTTTTGATATTTCATATGGTAGCAAGCTGTAAAAAGTAGCTCTTGCAAACCCAGAGGCAGACAGACATTCTCGTCTCTCATCTGCGCTCATTGCAAACACACAGAAAACATTGCGCAGACAATTTTACATGTGGGAATGTGCACTGTAGTAAACTTGCAACAGCTGTTAATATTTATATCAAGCTCTTCTTTCCTTGTTTTTATACAAAAGCCGCATTTATGGTCAGACAAAACAGCAGGCCTGGTGGGACAAAGAGGGAAGACAAGTTAGCTCGACTCCTGCTTTTCCCCCTTTGATACCTCCAGATAAGTCAGACCCTCGAGGAATCTTATCTCAGCCTTAGATCCTGTGCAAATGTACAGTTTAGTCTGAGAGATTCTATCAACAGAATATGACAGGGACAAAGGGCAGCACCCGTAGGGAGAGGGAAGAGAGAGAGTGGTGAGTCGTGCCTGGGTGACACACAGTTTCTGCCCCCAGCGCCTTGAGACGGCTCGATGAGAGATCTGGGTCTGCGGTACCCATTCCATCACCCCCCAGCCAATGGGTATAAGAGCGGGGTGTCGACTCCTATTATACACAGAGCCTTCATCCCACAGCACTGTGTTGCTGTTACGGTGAGCGCAGAGGCCTCGGAGGTGACATGAATTACAGTGGACAGAAAGCACCACATTTGCTCAAGCTCTTTACCTTTGATGCACAGCCATGTACCAAGCCGCTGCAGTGGCGCTGCCAGGTGCTGGGTGGGTAATTGGGTTACTGGTGTTCAGGAGCGCCTGGGTGGGCCAACCTGGTATGTGGCATTGGTATAACAGGGTCATTGGTGGAACAACCACATCCCCTTGTGCTATGGACACACACACATACGCACATTGTAGTGTCTGAGCTCTCGGCCCATTTTGGTAAAACTGCGGCCTGGCAGCGCTCGCCATCCCACCCAGCCTGGGAAGAGCTGAGGTCAGGGCCGTCAGCCAACGCTGGATCACTCTCTTACCACAGATCCATGTGTGTGAGTTTGTGTGAAGGAGGGAGACCCACAAGCCTTATTACAGACTGAGAACTGGACAAATTTGAGGCCTCCATAAAAACAAACACATCCCGCACACAAACTTTAAAGACAAACTCCCTTAGTCAAAGAAAAAAAAATAGACAGAAACATCCACCTCAAAGTTTCCAAAATAAATATTTACAATCTACACAGACTTCTGCATGTACTGTATAGCAATTCAGAATTTAATTGCATGCCTTATAAATTCCAATTCATTTCCTGTATTCGAATTAAGCAGCAAATAAAGAACAGTAATTTGGTCTAAACTTTTACATTTTCTTGGTATTACAAGGTTTATAGGCCTTATGGATTGAAAGAATGACAGAAATGGATGGCTGTATGGATAGATAGACAGACAGACAGACAGAGTGTGCAGAGAGCTGGGTTGTGTTGAGCAGTCGCCTGTCTCTAAATGATGATGTCACCGCCTCTCACAGGTCCCCCGGGCTGTGATTTATGAGCTAATCCAGACTTGTCTCCGTGTCCTCCAGGTCTGTCCCTCCCCAGGGGTGTGCTAATGGGACAGCATGCTGCAGCCACAACACCGCAGCTGCCCTCTCCGCTCCCGCAGCCTGCTATCCATCTACTGTACTAACAGAACTAAAATAAGCCGCTGCCCTGCACACTAGCGTACTCTCAGATAATCACACAAACAAACAGACAATGTATAAGCCTCTCTGCTTGTATATGATCTATACTAGAAACACACAATTTCCACTCTCCGTCCAAGCCTATAGCTTACTTCATAAGAGAAATTACCTTCAGAATGATCATGACGACACCTATTGACCCATTTTCTCCTGGATGTACTCAGAAAAGCAATTTGTCCCCGCAAAAGTCAAACTGATAGGTGACAAGATGAATGGATTAAGGCAGGCAGGAGAGGGTGCACTATGCCACAACGCACTAAATCACCAGATTATTAGTTTCATGGGCGAAGCCCGCGAGAAAATAATTGCTAATGTTCCCAGAGTAACCAAGGGAAATGAAGGTAATGGAGCAATTTATAAACTCTGATTGGTATACATGGAAAACTTCCAGCCCATCTCCTTTGTTATTTTACTGCTCTCGATAAAAAGCACCCTGGGGCGGCTGGGAGGCTGCGGCCGGCCATTAAAATCAATACTGCTGCCGTCACTGTTGTTGTTTTCCTTCTCTGTTATTTTTAGTGGCTGGGACAATGAGCCTGCCTCGCTGCTGTAAATCAATGAAATAAGAAAAGGATAAAAACCACACAGACATAAAGCTCCCATAATTTATCTCTCTGCCGTCTTCATTCCACTTTGGGTTGAACTTTGGCCATTCATCCAATACAGTGAACACTGTGGTGTGACCACTCAAGAATATGAATAGGAGAGGTCTCAGCATGTCAACAGAGAAGCTCTTAACCACTACAGTCATGACTGTGCATTGATTGCCCATGACAAGAGAGTTTTAGAAAAGCCTAGCAGTCTTTTAGTTTTTTAAATCTTTTTCCTCACAAAAGAAAGAAGGGTACAACAAAAATGTTTCCAGAATTGATGGTATCATTTGAGAATGCCAACTAGACAGATAACAACTTTTGTTTGGAGTGAGCAGACGGTGTTCGGGAAACCTGTTTGGAAACAGTTATTAGGGGAAATTGCACAGTTCATTTCAAAACTAGGTTGGCACCTGCATATTGTACACAATGTTCTTCATATGTGTCCGTCGTGTACACTAAACAGCGTTTGTCCAAGCAATGAAAGGTTGTTTTCAGAAAACCCGTGGTACTGATTTTAATACTAAACAGCTGATGTCAACAAAAAATCCAGCAGTTCTTTTTGTACTACCCTACCTCTGTGCGCACATTTTGATCAAATTAAAATAAGAGTTTAGGATTTACATATATTTATTAACCCTATTGCTGTATTTGTATCATTAATTGTCTAACATGATACTTAAAATCTAACAGAAATGTTCCAAACCCAATCAAACTTAAAAACACACTGTTTCATAGAATGTCCCACATGATCTTCAGTTGAGATGAATGAATGAAATAATGAAAACGCTTATCTGACTTAATACTGGAATACACCCGGAAACATTTGGGCATTAAAACATGTGCTCATTTTCTTATCACCATCAATAAAATCATTAATTTCCAACTCTGTGATGTCTAAATGGAGAGTTTTGTTGAGTTGTATGAAGGCGGAAATGTTCTGCAGATGTAGGTTCCTCTAATGTGGTTGATGAAAGCACAGACTTATCTGGTTAGAGGCTTCATTTCACCCAGACCACACTCTGCCCGATTTATACTTCCGTCACAAGGTGGGTGGTCTGAGCTGCCTCCGCTGCCTTTTTCCAGCCACTACCTAGTTTTTCATCCTTAGAAAAGAATCTAAATAAAGATGTCTATAACGTTTTTGACCTACACTGACATGCGGGTTCTCAAGTTTAAATATGCTACAGAGATACTTGGTAAAGGCTCAAGAATGTCACACTGTACATACTGCAACATACACAATCCACTAAAAGGATGTATCTCCAAATAACTGAAGTGTTCTTGAAAGCCTGTGTCTTAACCTTGCTATCAAAGCCCGAGGTGAAGGAAAAGCTGCACTCGTCTCTGCGGTGTGATTTCTCTCTTTTGTTGTGTGATGGAAAAAAACAAACAGATCAGAATCATATTACAGAGGAACCGAAACACTCAGATCTTGACCTTATTCTGTAACAAAAACAAACAGCATTTACGTCTCAAGCGAGAGCCCTCAACCATACTTTCCATGCCACTTCCTTTAGTGTGGTGTGGTTAAACTAGCTTACATTTTTCACACTCGCTGCGTACTGCATCGCAGGCATCTGAGATAGCGCATGAGTTGCTGTCCCACCAGCAAAGCCGCAACTTTGTTCAGACATGTGCGAGTAGTTATCGCATTAGGCCCTGCTGTCTGTTTAGCTGCTTTGGTTTTTATGTGGGTGCAGATGAGAGCAAGCTCTTGCGTGCAATGGCACGATTGCGATGTGTGTGTGTGTGTGTGTGTGTGCACGGACACGTTTGGATCCCATTGGCTCCGACTTCCTGTTATCACATCAGAGAAGCCGTGCGAGTGGAAGAGGTGTGGAGAGAGAGAAATGAGAGTGAGCTTAAGGAACAGACAGTCATAGATAAAAGGAGATAAAGAGATAGAAATCTGTGAAGCGTGGTAAACGGTACACTCTGGCAAGAAATGCTGGGAGGTCAGTTGTGAAAATTTTTGGCTGTTGCCATGACAACAGACAGCCCTGCCAGTTAGCGTAAGTGGAATTTAGTGTGGAGCCTAGCACTCTGCCCCATGCTGTCACAGAACTAGCTGCGCCCCAGCCACAGAGAGTTGACACATCCAGTCCCCCCTTCGGCATAATTTACCTCCCTGTCAGCATATTCAGAAAGAGTCAGACGCGCCTGGAACTCTTTGTCTCTCGTCGGATGCGCCGGTAAAGCGTGCCTTTATGCTTTCGCGCGCAGCTCGAAATGAAAGCGTTCACCTTCTCCCAAGAGGACCGGCCTAATATAGAGCAAACAAAAAAAGATGCAGGGAAATGGAAGTGAAAAACTGAGGGTCTGTGTCGAGCAATCAGGAACTCCACCAGCGACACCCTCGCCCCCAACCCCTGCTATTTATGCAATGCGGTTTAGCTTGCATCTGAGGTCTACAAGCCATGTAATAAATCTGGCTTCTTTCAAACCAGCTTGCCACCACTGCCAGCAGAAGCCTCCCCAAGCAAAATGTTATTCCAACTTGTTAGCGTTTGAAGTTGAAGCGCGCTGCAGTACAGAGGCTGCTCGCATGTGGTTTATGGTCTGTGGGCTTGTTTTTTTCTCTCTCTCTCTCTCAAGATATGGTGTCTCACTTTCCCAGTCAGGATATATCGCCACCGTTCAAGCCACAACTGTCACTCAGAGATAACAGCGGCGCGTTGCGATAGAAGGGGAAAAAGAGGGGGACTATAAAAACAGTCTTGCGGTCGCAACTCATTCAGCGACAACACGAGCTTGTGTACTTGTGCGAGCTAGCGCTTTTTCCGCCTCCTGTTCTGAGTTATAGTGCAAGGCTGCAAACTCGCGCTCTGGAGATTTAACTTCCTCCCACACTCTGCCCTCAAGAAAGGGAACTTGTTCTTTTAACCTCGTTAGTTCTGCTAAACTCATGACTTTGACACACCACAACATGACTTGATACAAGTACTGGCCTCTTTGACTCACTTTTTTTCCATCCGGCCCGTGTAAAACAAGCGGCGGGGTGAGCACTGCTGTGCCACATATGACATTCTCTTTGAATACGCATGCTAAAACATCATCAAGTCGATTAAACGAGACAAATAATTTTCCACAGACAAAGCGAGGCCACTAAAGTGCATCTTTGGTTTGAAATCGCTTGCCAGTTCGACTGTGCACAATGTTTGAGCATGCCTGATTAAATTGTGAAAACCACCAAACGACTGACCTTTATGAAACCTATGTAGAAACATCTAATTATAAACTCTGTTGGAGTTTACCAGCAGTTCATAACATCTCTATTAAAGACAATGCCTTATATGAATTTTGTCTGTTTTGAAACTAGTGCCCACATAGATTAACATAGAATGCAAAATTGGCTATTTTGAGAAAATGCAACCTGACCTTCATGACTTCAGTAAACAAATCAATTAATTTCACACATCTGTGGATGTTAGGCAAAGGATTACATCTTTAAAACTGAAAAATAAGTCCAGTTTGAGACTGAATCAATTTTAGTGCCATGTGACTTTATGGAATTGCGTTCTATTTGTATATTTTCTAACTTGTTGCATATTAATTTATTTTTGTTAAGGATAAAACTAATTATACTATATAATTATATAGTAGTATATTTTATATATTTTTTACTTATTTTATATTAAGTATAGTTTAAATCTTATGACATATCTCTCGAAACTTACCCCCAAAAAAAATATAATTAAACTTTATTGGTGATTACTACTAGTGTACAATGCACATTTCTTAATATTAACCCTAAAATATTTTTCAATGTCACTTTTGATTCGGAATGTATGATCTTTAAATATACTGAAATACACTTCTTTAGTACCTCAAAAAATACAGTACACCAATTTAGTATATTTTGAGTATGCCAGTTTAGTATACTAAAGGTATAGTATCCAGGGTAGTATCCTAGTACCCAAGGAATTTTTATTAAGTACACAAATAAGGAAATGGATTTGTCATATACTTAAAATAAAATCTATAAATATTCAATCCCAAAATGCACTGCTTAATACAAATGAATTACTTTTGTGGTGGGGATACTAAAAAATTTTTGCTAGTCAAATAAACTACTTATAGTAAAACTGCATGCCCTTTTTGATAAAATGACCATTTATCCCTGATATGATACATTTGTATCTTCTTCATACACAATACCACTGACAATTTGATTAAAAATGTGCATAAAATGTACTTAATTTTGGCTCGGGTGGATAGGGATAAACGCAACAAACCAACAACTGCCCTGGAAATAAACTAAATGGATGGAGTGACTGAGGAGCTGAGAACATCCATCAATAACCTGCGCCATAGATCCACAGCGGCAAAATGAAAACCATTAGATCATTGGAGCCACGATGACTCTTCATGTTCCTCTAGAAGACTCTTCATCACATGATCAATAAGCTGAAAGGGGCAAAGCAATAATAACAAGGACAGACGATTGTGTGGAGGGAAAAGGATATGGGAGAGACGCAGAGAAATTAAGAAAACATGTGATCAGAGAGTGGGGTGATGAGAAACAGGCCTAGAGCAATGTTTATGACTGACTCCTCCCTCTCACCTCCACTCCTTAAGCATCCACGACCTTTGACCCCAGGGTCATCAGCCGGTCCTGCCCTTCTCCCATGCCCCCCACCCCCCTACCCCCCCAGGGAACAGAGAGGGAGGACAGGCTATTGATCAGACAGACTATTATCAGAGCCCAGGCTGTTTATCAGGCTGTCTGCTAGTGAGCCACGAGAGTCTCCAGTCTCTAATGGAGCATGGCATTAGAACAACCCCCCACACCTGTCCTTGCCATCCCAGCACTTCCTCCCACCCCCTCCAGCTCTATTGATCCCTGCAACATCCGTCCTTGCCCCCGCTGTCACCCCTCCCTCCCCATGAGGCGTGATAGAGGGGGCAACGTCTCTTGTCCCTGTAAAAATTGCTCCATAATGACTAGTCTCTCCGTGCTCTCCAGAGAGAGAGAGAAAGGGGGGCTTCTTGTTCATCAGGTGCTAAACTCTCCCCTCCCCCAAGGTATACAGTCTGGGGAGTGCAGGAGAGCAAAACCTCCATTAACAGCCAGAGAAACCATTACATAGGGGCTGTTAGCAACAGGAGACAATCTCACCATGTCTCACACATGACTTCCCTTTGATCTCTCCCTGCATGCATTATGCAATAGGAATGTGCCTATCTACTTCAAATTATGGAATATTCTGCATTTTAATAACTTGTTAGTTACTCATGCAGTCTATACTAATAAATTGCAGTGAAAAATTGTAACAATTACGCTGCTAGCAAAAAGCAAAAGATTTCCAATTGTCATATTCACTATTGTAAAGAAAGGCTAGATTTATCTGCTTATTTTTAAGAAAATTTGTGCTTTTCCTAAAAACTTTTAAAATTAATATTTTTAATAAATATTTAAAAGTATACTTTATAATTCTTTGATATAAAAGGTAAAAAGAAATCATGTTATTACATTAAGTACTATCAGCTAAAAACGAACAGTACTTTTTATAGCATTTAATTATTAAAAATAAATGATTGTTCATAGTAAGCATTACATTACTTTAATGCATTAACTAATATTTACATATTCAAGTTAAGTAATAATGAAAAGATAATATTAATTATGATTAATCAGTCTTTTAAAAGCATTTAACAAAAAGTAAACTTTTTGCCTGTTGGTCCATGGCCAGTGTTTTTATTTATTTGTTTGTTGTACATTTTTGTATTGTAAAGAAATAATGTGAAAAAATGAAAAATCTTAAACACTTAAGAATAATATATATATATATATAGAGAGAGAGAGAGAGAGAGAGAGAGAGATTTAACGATATGTAGATATCATCCGTTAAAACAGCAACACGGTTTTAAAGAAAATCCACTTTGTCAGCAAAAAAACCCCAAAACCAAACAAAAGAAAATCATCTTGAGAGCCTTGACTGGATTCATGTAAACTACTGCATTAACTAATGTTCATATAAACATATGATACTATTGCAAAATGTGACTGGTTCCATTTTGTTGAACAGAATTCTAATTTATGTGCAAAGTCTTGAAAAGCTATCACTAAAACATACCGCCACAATTACCATGTCAGAAGAGACTGCTTTAATAGAGGTGCCACCGGCTTGCCCTCTGTGCCAGGCGGTGTCGACCGGTGCAACATGCAGCTTCATTTGGAGGTCACCAGAGGCAGTCAGTGGTGTGTGGAGGATAAAAACACAATGATGAGGATTTAATGATATCTAGCTCTGCGGCTATTGATAGCCAGAGTCAATGGGCTGCGCTGTCAGTGTGTCTCTCAGATACACGGCAGCTTAGCAGGGCCTTTGTGAGATGAAAACATCAGAGATCAATAGGACACAGGGGAGAATCAATAACCCGCCCAGCGCCCTGTGGCTTTCCTGGGGAAGCGTCTCTCTCTCACACACACACTTTCCCTTCGTTTTTATTGCGCTGTCAATGTACCATTAACCGTGCTCATAAAACATGCATCAGGCTTCGTCACAGGCATCGTATGCTAATGACTGACTGCTAATGAATATGAATGTTCCTCTCATAAACAGAGGCTCTGTTTCATTACATCCCTTCACACCTCACTGGGCACACAAAGGCTGCTTAGGATGCAATGTAAATCAGGGCTTTAGATGGGTAAAGTACACCGCCGTTTACATTCAAATGTTCTATAGTTTGCACATAAACTGCCATCCCTGCAGTGCTCGGCAGCCAATAATGCATAATCTTGAATTCGTCGCAATTTTTAAATGGCGAATGGCCCGTGATTTAAATTCCTTAAAGTGGTATTTCATCCAAAAATAAAAATACTGTCATTGTGTCGTTCCAAATGGGAATAGAATTATTTTTTATAAAGGACCACAACAAAAGGTATTTTGAAAAATGTTTGCACACACAATAAAGTTTATTGGGGTCCAAAACAACAATGAAAGTCAATTGGGTCCAAGACAGCTTTGAATACTATTGACTTTCCTCATATAAAGTAAACTGATAAAATTAGGCATTTTATATCTTATTTTGTGTTCTTCAGAAGAAAATAATAAATGTGACCACAAAACCAGTCATAAGTAGCATGGATATATTCGTAGCAAAAGCCAAAAAGGCATTGTATGGATCAAATTTATCGATTTTTCCTTTATGCCAAAAAATCAATAGGATATAAAGTACAGGTCATGAAGATATTTTTCAAATTTCCAACCGTAAATATATAAAAACATAATTTTTGATTAGTAATACGCAAAGTATTGCTAAGATTTTAATTTGGATACATTTTAAGGTGATTTTCTCAATATTTGCTTTTTTTTTGTTGCATCATCAGATTTTCAAATAGATATATCTTGGTTGAATATTGTCCTATCCAAACCGTACATCAAAGGAAACGTATTTATTCAGCATTTAGATGATGTATAAATCTCAATTGTTTTAAAAAAAATGACTCTTAAGACTGATTTTGTGACCCTGGTTTATGGTAGCATTCTTACACACCACTTTTCAGTCTGAAGACATGCAATATTAATTACTATCATTGTAAGACGTGAAAAAGAGAATTAGACCAGCACCTTGCCTTTTTAAAGCATAGCTTGACAGTAAAAGAAATATCCAGGCACACTGAT
Organism: Enteromius afrohamiltoni; assembly: GCA_034779775.1. Classification (NCBI taxonomy): domain Eukaryota; kingdom Metazoa; phylum Chordata; class Actinopteri; order Cypriniformes; family Cyprinidae; genus Enteromius; species Enteromius afrohamiltoni. Next base: position 12,250,331 of record JAUYWG010000055.1, read on the forward strand.
CCAATTATCCATTCAAAATTAATTATAATAAAGTAAATGCCTCTGCGCAAACACTGTTTTTGATCAGAGTGAGCACGGATCTTGTTGGCCATGACAGAAATTATTATACACATCCACTGAAGTGCATATTCATCTGAAATAATCAACCTCGAGTTTCGATTACGACAGAACACGAGGTTGAGGTCACAGTGGGGCCTGCTCTGTCTGCCCTTACCTGACCTGCAACAAAGAAGCATGCAGAAAATCATCCTGAGAATAGAACACATGCATTTATGTGATAAATAAAAAGGCTTGATGCCTTTGATGGAGCACCGCTGAACGCAGGCATTTAGTTCAGCCTGTCTTCGATCCCACTGCTGCTGCCAGAGGAGCTGTTAGCCTAGAGAAACATTAATGATTCAACAGAAATGAAATGCACAAATACCAAAGTGCACCAGCCATTTTGCAGACAGGCCCTGAGGCCACTCTGCAGTTATTAAAAAACCTAGCATTATACATTCACATCACAGATAAGTCGGATCGCTTGTTCGCTCATATTAAGCCTGTTTGGTCCGTTGGGGATTGATCAGAGGACAGAGCCATCGAACAAACTTCTCTTTTGTCCCGCCGTTGAAATATTCATAACATTTTTCATTATCTCCGCATTCGAATGCAACGGCGCAATCGCCTTGTTAGGGAGGAATCAGATGCAAAATGAGAAATGTTACTCTTCAGTGGGAACGGCTTATGAATCGGCTGTCCGTCAGCGAGGGAAGGCACAAGTGCCGGAGAATGAGAAGAGAGCAATTCTATGGCTCAGTGGCAGAGGCGGGCAGACAGAGAGACAATCAGTATTCAACAGAGTCAGAGTGCAACAGGGGCCATTGATTGGTACCTTAACCTGTCCTGAAATTACTCTTAATGTAAAAGATGATTGTGATCGCACCAGAGCTCGGACCAGGCATTTAACCTGACCCTTAACGCATTAACTCTATTGTAAAATTATAAACTTTTACATTGTATTTGGTTATTTTGTTTCATCCAATATTTAATGGATACAATATCCTCAAACATATTTGAATGCTTTTAAAAGCATAGTTCACCCAAAAAGTATAGTTCACCCAAAGTGTTGGCCATTTTTTGATCACTGACTTTCATTGTTCGGATAATAATAACACTGACATATTAGTATTTTTTTGTTGGCCAGAAGACATTAAGTGACACAAGTTTGGAATGACAGTGAGTTAATGATGATGAATTATTATTATTATTGGGTGAACGATCGCTTTGAATTTTTTTACATTTTTTTTTTGAAAATGTGCCATCACATGACCAGCTAAATATTTACATTTACATGATTCATGGCTGACTGCATAAAGCTATTTTTTATATCGCTGATGTGAAGATATTGTGAGTGCATTTTTCACACATATTTTTCTATATCATTAGGTTAAGTGCACGTTCAGCATAATCAGCTTTATTTTTAACTGAATGGAAAAATTATAATGTCCTAATTACTCGTGACTGGGTTCACCCATACTGTGACAAAATAATCTTAATTAGCAAATAATTTAATACTAAAATATATTAGCTTTTCACCACACAGAGTGGGTGGAGCCGAGCATGTTTTAGAATCAAAATACACATTTTATAGAATATTTTATGAGTAGAAGTGATATAAAAGTATCTCAAAATGTTTTTTAAAGTTTATGCCACATATTATGTCTGGTTCTGTTACTGATTATTAGCTATTAAAAAAAGTCACATATCTTTCGCAAGGCCACTGTGGTCCACAAGGATAGACCATCTTCATGCGGCATTACTCACTCCCTCACAGCGGATATAATGACATCACCACCAGTTTGATTGACAGCACAGGGATTTTTCCTTCTAGTACTGTAAACAAGTTAGGAAGAACGAGCTGTGTTTGAGTGCTAACTGACAGACACTCTTATGACTGAGGCAGAATTTGCTATCCACATCTATACATCATCAGCCAGTACTTTCAACAGTTTAATATTTAATGTCATTCAGATTTATTAAATTATTATATTTTAGAAATCTGAGACAGGTGAAGAATACAAGAAAAGTGGAAATTACACTTTTCCCCCCTAACTTTGCCTGCATTGTATCAGTTGCCAGTTTTTGTTTGTTTATGCTGCATCACTTTAAAAAACTCACTTTACTTACATTGTGCAACGCTCAATATGTATGACGTACTTGTGAAAACCACCAGGTGAGCAAAGTGCTTATTGATTTATACTAATGACAACATAAATCCTGCAAAAAACACATTACACAACTTGCTAGACACAGACCAGAAAACTTGGTAAATGTATTACTATTTGTGTAATAATCAGCAAACTGATAATTTTGAGTAACAGAAGCAAACTCATCCTAACATCACAAGACAACAAGTTACTAAACGTAACAGACAAATCAACAAAAACAGTGTAAATAAAACTAGCCAACAGTCAAATTATCCAAAAATATTTATTCATGCTGGGAAGACGATGAATGGGATAAAAAAACAAAAAGCCACTTTTTTTTCAGAATAAGCCTATTAAGACACAAAATGCATAAATGTGACTCACCTGATTAAAATAGCTACAGAAAACATTATAGTAGAAATGCTGCATTGAGAAACATATTTGTGTTCCTCGCGTTTTTAGGAAAAACTCAACCAACTATAATCTAAAATAATAAAAATGTATAAGAATAAAGCTTATTACTAGCAATTTTAATTATAGCTGGGAAGTGATTAATCACATAAAAAATAAATATTTTTTCTGTACGCAATATATGTGTGTGTGCTGTGTATATTTATTTATTATGTGTATATTGAGAAAAAATGTTATGATTCTATATTAAATATATTTATGTATAATACAAATTACATTAACATAAATGCATACATGCAAACATACCTTTAAATATTTCCAAAATATAAATATACACAGTACACACACATATATTATATAAACAATTTTTTTTATTTTTGATGCAATTAATCACACTAATATTTATTACATCTAAAAATCATTATTCAAAAGGGCACATTCTGACTTGAGGTCATTCAGGAAATTTTCTCATGCATTTTTTCCTATCAAAACCTGATTCTAATTTTTTTATGACTGATGATGAAGTTAAGGATGCAGTGTGTAAACATGCTTGACACAACATAAGGACGTATTTGTGTTTTAACATGCAAAAATTTTTAGACTCTATGTGCAATGGCCTTTACTCTTTTAGAGTCATGTGGTTCAAAAACAGATCTGCTCCCACAAGCCCTTTAAAAGAGAATGGGGGGAAAATTGTGTTTCCTCTAACCCAACAGTGCATAATCAATGTTGACAAGCTGGGAAATCAGATCTTACAAAGCTGGACCGTCCTCAAAGGCAGAACATGCTCCAGCACTAACGAAAGTGGTTGCTTTAATTCTCTGGCACTTTCAGTGTGGCTGACTGATCGTATAGCCACAAAGTGAAGGTTAGAAGGACAGTGTGTGAGCGGGCAACTCAAGTGTACACGAACCTCTACAGAACTGCCTCAGACACGCATCCTGAGCTATGCTAATTCACTTGTCCCAAAGCCTCTCATCAACTTGCCCTTATTTTGAGGTCACTATCGCATGCGTCACCACAAGAGCTCATCCAGGAAGGCAGAGAGTTTATAATGTGCGATTTTGGATGCACCCTGTGACAGCTGTCACTCAAGTACTCTCCACAGCCCAACACTACACTGATTTGATTGCTGATCTTTTGACCCGCAGCCCCATTCTGTCTCAGCTCTAGACATGAAGCAGCTCAGCTGAACAAGAGCTCGGCTGCACTACGCTACGCTTAAGGGAAACTCACAAATACACTTGGGGAGATGCAAATAGCTTATTATGTAATCTTTTATATTATAGCAATTTTTCATTGCCACTTGAGACGAGAGGCTGTGCAAATGAGACGCGGTCAGGATGACAAGTGAAGGTAAGAGTCGCACCATACGTTATGTGATTTCTCCATAATTGCTGTGCTTCAAGCCCCTTCTTGACGTGAACACGGGGAGCACTGGGCTCCCAGAAGCCTGTAATCTGATGGCAGACATGCCGAACACTGCTAAGGGCCCCTCAACCTGCTGCCATCCATCTTTCTGCAGACAGCAACACTGTGAAATGAGAAGCCAGATAAATCTACATCACTTTCTTTTCAGCTTCTATATCAAATGGCTGAATTACATCTACACTGATGAAAAATATGCATGGACAGCTTGAATATTTCATGTCACTCATTAGGGCTTTTCACACTTATTCTAAACCCCAAGTAAACAAATTCCTGGGTTTTATATGAACATGCTAATATCACAAGAACCAAGTTTTGTTTACAGCAAAGGAGAACCAATGTCTTTTTGGCTTATATCAACATATTCCAAAATTTTATTTTACGAATCCTCATTTCGTACTTATGCTACACCTAGATCCTATGTCATCCACTGAAACACCACTGTCTGGTGAACATGCATAGAGCTAAAGATTTATACTCTTTTAAATATGGATATTTTTCTTACAAAACCCATCACTTCACTTCAGATGGCATTTATTAACGGAGTACTTTTTGTGATGGACGGATGCACTTTCAGAAGAATCAGGATGAATGCAATTCCAATTGTATTTGTCTCAAAGAAGAAAGTCACATTGACCTAGGATGGCTTGAGGGTCAGTAAATCATGGGCTAATTTTATTTTTTGGGTAAACTGTACCTTTAACCTTACTCTTGTGCTAGGTTTCATAACCCTGGTAAAAAGTCAAGCTAATTATGTTTCTATATTACAAGTGTGAAACGTTTCTCTCCCCCGGGGGTTAAATATCGGGTTTAGAATGAAAATAATCTAGGTTAAGTCAAAATCCCTATTTTGGATATTGAAAGTAGCAACCCTCATTCTTCCTCAACATAATGAAAACATCAAAAAGAACATTCTTGAAATTTCCCATTTATTTCCCTTTTGTTTGCCAAATAACTAGGGGTGTGACGAGATCTTGTGGCTGAGAACTTCTGCCGCGTTTTGTTTATGACGTGCTGACACAAATTCCAAGTGGTTTTCAATGGTCGCTTTGTCGCGTCCAGTGTAGGCACAATGTAGGATGTACTTCACTTCCATCGTGCGAACAGCCGTGGCCACACAGCTTTCAAAGTATACTCAATCGTGGATTACTGCGGACAGACTAGCTCGATACATGCGCAATGCTACCTAGTTGACTTGCAATCTTTCAGCATTCTTCTCGCGGTCTCAAATTACCTGCATGCGGACAGGATGCGCAAGCCCTTCTGGTGACAAAAATTACGTAATGCAGATGGCCGAAGTAAACTTTTGCCTTTAAGCTGGCACGGCATTTGAGGTTCGTTTAGGTATTCGGCCCGACTTTTCTGAAGCTTTTTTTTAATAATCGCTTACCCTACATTTAAAAGGATTTTTGTGTTCTTTGTTTTTATTTATTTATAGTATCTTAAATGTTTTGTTATTTATCGTTAATTACTTGCCTGTCAGTTTGTGGCAAAATATTTTTCTGTGTTCACATGTTGTTTATTACTGCATGTAATTCATTAAATAAATAAAAAAAATTATTACAAAGTGCACCTAAATTTTTAAAAATGTGTTTGTTGAATAAAATAAAAAAAAAATTCCCAATATATTTTATTATTGAGGATTTATTTTAAAAAGTCAAAAAATCTCATCTCATTTCGTTCTTGTGAACCCAGTGTCTCATCTTGTCTCATTTTCTGGGATAAGTGTCTTACTTTTTAAAATAAATCCTCAATAATAAAATATATTGGGAAATCTCTTTCCAGAACATTCTCTTACACCGTTCCTGGCTGGTGGACTGATCTTCCCATCACTATCCGAAATGCCAACTCCCTTACAACTTTCAAATGACTACTGAAAACCCATCTCTTTCAACATTACTTGACGTCATAAAAAAAAAAAACGGTATATATACGGTATGATGAGCACTTCCTTGATTTGCTTTTGCCTCTTTTGGACTAATTGCTTGCTGTTTTCCCCACCTGTAAGTCGCTTTGGATAAAATTAATGAATAAATGTAAATGTAAATGTACCAACAGAAAGGTTAAGTAGGAGTTCAGCTGCTGTGTCATTATGTGATGTTATTTGAAAACTTAAAAATGTTCATGTTTGGCAAATATAACTTGAATATATCTTTATCTTTAATCGTGAATTGTTTAAAAAGTCTCATGAAGCAGAACAGAGACTAGCAGGTTCCCCTGCTTGTCCTGGTGGCAGAATAATCTAATACAGTCAAAAACACATCATGAACTCAAATAGATTTCAGTGGAAATACTTAATGATTGTTGAAAAGTAGGTTAAGAAACTCTTGTGTCAGAGCCCTGTTTCTCTTGCTCCTTTAGAGACACACAAAACCGCACATAGCTGTGGCTTGTTTCTTATTTTCCATAAAGGCTTTAAGGTTCGAACTACCATTTTCTGGTGATGATGCAGTCAGAGCACACAAGTCACTGCGGCGAAATGATCCGCGGAGACAAAGTGATATAACTCCCTTTTTAGCCGAGTTCCTAGAGGATTTGCTGAATTTAATATTTCACAAGAGACATTTTGTAGACTCCGGCCAAATCTAGAAACTAACGAGTTGAAACACAAATCTAAAAGACACCCTGCTCTCAGCAGCCAGTGAGGGGCCCATTAGTTTCAGTCGGTTTTAGCTGCACAGTTCAGCCTATGGGGGCCTGTTCAAGGCCTATGAAAAGGCAGCAATGGTGTGCGAGCATGGCATGTAAACAGGCCTTTAATCAGCGAATGGTTTGGGGAGAGCTCTTTTTAATCTGTGATTATAACAGCAGATCAATGCGAATTCTGCTTCAAGCTGTGTCCAAGACAAAAAAGGGGATTTGCATCAAATATTCATAAGCAATGCTTTCTAATGGTTCTCCAGCTAGAGCCGATTTGGGAGTTTTATTATAGGATATTGTGCAGAGGCAATGGACTTACTGGACTCGTTTAATTACAGGGCAATGCACCTCTGCAGTCCTAGACGATTTCACTAGGGGTTTCTCTTGATCTGCTTACATTTAAGGCCTGTTAATATGCAGAATGCAGCTGGGTACTGTTACAGGGACGGAATTGAAGAGTTCAACAGTATAATCACACTGATAAAATGTCTGAATCTGGAGAGTAACTGTGTCACTTGGGTTACAAAATACCTATTAATTGATCTATATATATGGGTGACAGCCAGATGATTCAAGGGTTATTATTGTTAGAAGCACAAAGAAATATTTTCATTACTTCTAAAAAACATCAACATGCAAAACGTATTTTAATGAAAAAATTTATGACATCAATCCACACAAATCTTCATGGACAAGGATCAAATTATAATTAAAATAATACACTCTTGACTTGTTCGCTGAAATGTATTTTATTATTAATTTATTATTATTTATTATGTATATGTGAGTCTATATATATATATATATATATATATATATATACACACACTGTACAGACACTAGCATATGTAAACATTTAGAGTTCACTTAAAGTATAGAGCAACATTCCTCAAAATTCTGATGAGACACTGGGGGGAAAACATAATCTTAAAACCATTCTGTGCAAATAAATTCCCTGAAATTGAATTAGAAATGGAAACAGATGTTTTCATTGAATTATATGCCAGACGGTCTCATTTGCCTAATTAAGTCTCAAACTGTCAGTCAAACTGAGAGTTGCGTGCTACAATTTGTCAATATTCCCTTAGATTCAAGCGTTGAAAGATTGTGCGTGTCTATTTTTGGTTCACAAATCCACCTTGCCCAGAAATCATCACTCGTTTTTTCCAAGTAGCAACAAAAATCTATGATTGTCTAGCCCGGGTCGTTAAGTGCTAGAGCTAACACTTGCTCTCACTAATACAATCCACTTTAATCTTTTCAATGTTTGATTGTATTTGCTTGAAAGCAAACGCAACAAGTACATAATTATCAGACTAATTAAGCTGCCAAAACACAAACACACTGCAAGAGCACCTTCAGAACAGTGAGTGCATGATTCATTAGCATCTGCTGTAAGCCTATTAATCATCTAACAGCCAATTAGCGCACTGTTACCGTTTGCAGTGGATATGTAAATAAATTCCTGGGTTAATTTCTTCCTCTGATAATAAAGGGAACATTATGAAAATTAGCTGTGTGACTATGTAAATGATCTATGTCGTTAATTGCGTGGTGGCTGATAGATGTTTTTTTTTTTTTTTGCCACGGACCAGAGTACTGATGCAAAGAAACATTTTCTCAGGCTGTTAGAGAAATTAAACGGGCAGCCTCAGATTCCCGAGAGGCACTTGCAGCATGCAATAATGACATTTAGTTGCCCCTCTCTCTGACTGATGATCATAATAATGCTTCTGCCTGGCAGCGAGCCAGTGGTGGGGGGGTGGTCTGTGGAGGTTGGTGAATAGCAGGTTGGACACACATAAAGACACATAAACAGAAAATGGTGCCCTTGCACAGCTAGCCAAATTAACCGTGTTTCGTGTAACTAGCAGAGATTAATATTCATTAGTGACTAGTAAAAAAGGGGCCCTTCCATTAGCAAATTAGCTCAATGTACAAAATACCATCACAGTATCACATGGTCACCTCTGGCTGAAAGAGAATACAGCATTAGCAACAGCAAGTTAATAGACTATGGTCAGCCTATATGCCATATTTCACATATTTGACAGAAGCAAAAACGCTTAAAGGGGTCATCCGGTGCCCCATGCACTTTTACAAGCTGTTTGGACTGAAATGTGTGTTAGGAGTGTGAGTACACAAAGATCCACCAGTAGTTTTCTTTTAATTTAATAAAAATAAGTTGCCCCTTCTGAAATCAAGCCATTCAAACGCATGTCGATGTGGAGTCACACCGACAGAGTCCACGCCCACAATAGTTGATTGACAGCAGCGTGTCACACAGACTGAACTGGTGTCTTACCTCAGACCCGCCCTGAGTGAGACATCAGACCGAGATGCAGAGACAAGCAAGACTCCTAAGAGATTGAGGTGTTTTGTTGTTGAATGTATTAATGAACATTTACCCCCGACATCTGAGTGACTGAAGACACAGAGGAGTAACTTTATGTTTGGTTCTGAAGGGAAACCCGCCCTTGATAAACCAAAATGCGTTTATGATTATGATCCAGCCTCACCTACAGAAGCAGTCAGTATAATGTCTTTTAATGAATCTTTCTTAATTATGTGCTAATTAGCAAGTATCACTATGAATACAGCTAAAAATGATCCTCCAAGAAAACTTTGGAAAAAAGGGGTGGGGTCAGTGCTCGTGCTCGTGAAGATTTAAAGGGGAAGTACACAGAACAGAGTGATTTCAAGGGTAAAATGAGCGTTTTTACACTATCTTTGAGAAATTTTAAAGCAAACCATATTACAAACTTTCCATTAAGATCCTAAAGAATCATATTAGATTGTGAAAATTAGATTGTGGCTTTGTATGACTCCTTTAACATCAAATGACACACTTAAAACTGATATCAGCTTCCTAATTCATGAGTTCCTTGAATTCTATGAAATACAATCTCTGATTACACATTCTCAGTTATTAAGAAATAGTATAATGTTGCTAATGTTTAGCGTCTTTTAGACAGAGGACATGAATTTAACAAAATAAAAATAATAATTTTCCCGTGCAAACTGTAGAGATACAGGTCAGATTGACCTTCAGACACAATGTCACTAAAATGGAAATCAGTCACATTTCTAAGAAAAGTTGATCATTTGTGGAGTGACAAAAACAGAAAACAGAGATACTGGCGTATCGAGTCCATTATGACATATATGCTTGCTGGGCTCTGCTTTACTTTTACTTTTAGAGGGAATTATTCAAATAATTTTAAGAGAAAATAAGAGCTAATTAATCATAATGACATTTGCCCATATATCAATAAGGACATCAAACAGTACAACATTCAAGTCAATGTCAACATATTATGAGAAAAAACGTTTCGATTAAATAAGAATATACATTTTGAATATACACTTTTCAGCCTCAAACTGTCCTATCCTCCTCCTCTCAGCCCATGATAAATGCTGCAGGCTGCTCCTAATCATCCATGGGACAAGAAAGGAAATGAGGCCTAAGACAGAGCAAGAAGAGAGAAGGAGGGAGAGAGAAAAAGAGAAAGACAAGGAGATAGATGGAGGATGAATGGGGCATTTACTGCGGGTGAACTGGGTTATATTTTTTTTAGCACGTCTTCCAACGTTTATGGTCGCAAACCCATTACTAACAAGAAGTAGCACTGGCGAGACTCTCAGATATGCAGAAGAGTAATATCTGACTTTAACAGTTCCCTACACACACCCTGAAAACACCCTCAGCTGAGTGCAGCCAATTGGATTATGTCTAGGATTATGCAGTGACAGGCCAGACGTTTTTTCTGCATTTTACCGCCTAAACTGCAAACATTTCCTCTGGCTGTTTTGGCTCATTGAGCTGCGATCTGAAGCCTGTCGATTGCCCCCTTGTGTCATTCCTCCTATCTGCAGAGTGATGACAAATAAGACACGATGGGAAGGAGGTGTTCAGCTGACATTTTTGACCCTTAATTCCACTGAGAACTTAACTTTAAATAATTGCACTGCTAAAGACTTAAAAGATACCAACATTGCAATAATTAACATGTCTATGTAGGTCTGGATTAAGTTGCATTAGCTTAAAAAAATTTGTGTAAATACTACCGTTATTTACAAGATTTCAAACTGTTCAAAATCATAAATCATTGTTTAAAAGTGTTTCTGTGAGAAAAGCACACATCATGGTGAGCAAAGCGCTGACAGACCTTAATAAGGTATAATTAGATCTTAATTAGATGCCATATTAAATGCAACATTGATGAAAACAAGTCTGAGGGATATGGCATGCACTGTATAAAGGTCCAAGATCATGTAATTATTACAATTCACAACTTTCAAAAGATTAAATCCCTCACACCCTGAGAAATTAAATATGACTATACTAAAGGTCTATTTACACACATATGAGACAATAATACAACTTAAGAATTATTATAAAAATATTTTTAAAACATTAAACAAAAATGTATTTTAAATTGCCCCTATTATGGATTTTTGAAAATGTCCTTTCATGCAGTGTGTAACACAGCTCTAAGGGAATTAAAATATCCTGCAAAGCTTTAAATCTGAAAGCGCACTGTATATGAAGTTATTGTCTCTAAAAAGAAAGTGTCGAATCACTGAAATGAGTCCAAAGCGTTTCATTTTCACAATTAAACATTAGCATATGACAATATGCTAATATATATATTTAAAGCAATATATGCTTTAAATGAAATCACTGGAGGGGTTTGGCGAAATTAATGTTGAATGAATGTTTGGGGGTCAAATAAGGTAAAAATAAATGCATATTATAAGAAAAGGAAAGTGTTTCTTAACCTTGCATGCATGTCAACCTGTTTGGGACTCCCAAAACCAACATATAAACCTTTCATAACCCATAATAGGGGCACTTAAAGTTACTACTTGTTTAAAATAACCACAATTAGTTGACATGATACAATATATAACACATTATTAGTTATTCATAATACAACTATTTCATAATAATCAGGCTACAATGAGATGCATGAAATGTAGTGAAAGGTTCATAATAGTACACTAAGCAACAATAATCAAGTCGATCTTGAGTAATTTTTCTTACTTGATGTAAAAATAATTTGCTACAGTGCTCTGAAAAGTAAATGTTACAGAGGGGTCAGTCTTGAAATGGTAGCGAGAGGCAGGTAGTCCATTATGATGCTTCAGTAATTCCGATCAATTTAATCATCAAAGTAATTTTCCCTCTCTCTGTGCAGTTGATTGACCTCATTGTCAGTCGGCTTGGTAACTTATTTCTCTCAAAGGTCTGCATCAGACTTCTGTGCTGAGCAGAGTCATTTCCACCTTGCTGCCGGCTTCCTCCTCCGCCGCCCAATCAATTAACATATGAGTAATACCAGAGCCATTAGAAGGCAGCCAGGATCTAAGGAGTGCTGTCATCCGCTGTTGGAACGATGGCTTAATTTAGCAGCAAGGCTCAAAGGAGCACTTACCCAGGGCACAATCCGGTAGAATCAATAACAACAGTCCTGGCTATATTGTTTCAAACAAGGAAACGGTGCGGAGACTATAAAAGCGTTCAATATGAATGGCGGGGCCTCGGAGAGACAGTGAGAGAGCGAGATATGCTGGCTCAGCCGTAAATAACAGAGGCTTTAAAAGCTAGCAGGCCACCTCCGATGGGGAGATAAGCGGTGTGACCCACACAGAGGGCCAGGTGAGGCAGTCAAAGGACACATCATATCACTGATCTCACCTCTGCAGTATCAGCCAAAATAACTTCAAAGCGGGCCGACACTCTATAGTGACTGTAGTGTAAACTATCAGAAATCAATGAAGTACGAGCAAGGATGCAACCCTATGTTCAAGACCGGTGGGAGGAAATGTAAATGATTCAGAATCTTTATTGAAAAGCCACTGTGAGTGTGTTTACAACAAAACACAATAATTCTGGCCAATAGGATAGGCCAGCCCAGTCTCACAGGAATTCGTACAGATTAATAAGAGTTTGCTAAATCGTATGTATTTTACAAGTCGCCAATTCGTATGAATTTGTACTTATGACCTACACCTAACCCCACCCCTAAACCTAACCGTCACTGGGGTTTTGACAAAAAGTGAGGTCATACGAATTAGCATGAATTTTTCAGCTCGTATAAATATGTAAGAATTGGTCATGAGACAGTGTTGGATAGGCGGATAATTATTTTCACGTTACAGAAGGCCAATAAATCAAATGTCCTTACTGATAACTCTCAATAACTAAACTACTGGTCAAAGGTTTGAAATTATTAAATTATTAATTATTAAATTTTTTAAGCATTTATTTAAGGTAGAAATATAGTAATAAAAAGTTATATTCCACATATTGCTATTTACAAGATCTGTTTTGTATTTTAGTATATTTTTATATGGAATTTATTTCTGTGATTGCCAAGCTGAATTTTCTGCAGCTATATTCTCAGTCGTGATATGCAAAACACAGTTTCTAGAAAAGCAGCAAAACCATTTTCAACATTGATAATAATAAGCAATATTTATTGAGCACCAAATAATCAAATTATAATGATTTCTGAAGGATCATGTGACACTGCAGTAATGGCTGATGAACATTTAACTTTGTGATCACAGAAATAAATATTAAAATGAAAAATAGAAAATAAATTTTAAAATGTAATAAAATAGAAAACATTTATTTTTAACTGTAATATGTCACAATGTTACTGTTTTTACTATATAAAGAGAAATCAAGCTGTTTAAAATCTTAATTATTCCAAATTTTGGGTAGCGTAGTATAAATGAAAAGAAACCTTTTGAAAAACCAAAATTGGCATAAATAGTTGAAATAGATTTTTTTTTTATTTTTTTATTTAATGTTGATATCAAAATGTAAACAGACATACGCACACTGAATAAGAATATTTGAAATATTGCAATAGTGCCTACTGGGTTTCGCAACAATTAATGACCTTTATCTGACAAACGCACACAGTTCAGGGTGTTTACATGACCTTACACGCTGAGCGAAAAAGCATGCATGTAAATGAACTCATTGATTGACCGCTAATCTGAATATTGGAGAGAACTGTGCCCCCTTCAACATCTTTAATGGTTGCTGTTTCAAAGCCTTTTTTAGAGAGACAGCACCCTAATAAGGTAACAAGAAGGGGAACACAGACACTGACAAAGAACAAGATATCTAAAACTTTTTAACGACAGACATAACAGCAGAAAAGCCATTTATGTATGGTCAAAACATCACGGGAGAAAACTGTATTGACAGAACCTTAGAGAGCATAACAAGAGGGCCGGGGTAAACGGATGGATTTCATTTCCACAGCAATCATTCTGACAAAGGCACGCCTTAAAAAAAAAAGAGACTAATTTCATCGATTAAAATCGAAGAGTGCAATTATGATGGCATTTGTCAGGCGTTTAATACGAGCCGCTCTTGCTTGCCAGCATTTAACAATGACACAGCAGACGAGGCCAGCTGAGTTAATAGCAGGACCATTTCTCTGAGACCAATACTCAGGCACCCCCTCCAGGGCCCAGTCAATGTCACAGCTTCTCGTGTCGCATCATTTCCCTTGCCAGGAGGGGGAGAGAGGCCAAGTATTGATCAGCCTGTAATCAGACAAGCTGTTTGGAGCAGCAGGAAAAACTCCTTGCAGAAGTGCCTCTTGGCTTCACCGGAGATAGAGTGCAGTTTTTGTAGGCTTGTTGGAGGGATGAGTGGGGAGGGAGATGGCAGTGATCCCCTCTGCTGACACCATCCATTAAGTCCGGCCTTGTCTGACAGCGCACATCTGATCCGCAGGCTTCCACGGCAACGGAGGGAGAGAGACCAATGCAGATTTCTCTGAGGTGCATCAATGACAGCATAAGTCAAATCTACATTGCTCATCAATCACGGCTATCCCGAAATAGCAAACTGAGGCCTTTGCAACAACAAATGTGTCACTGCATGTAAGTATTTAATATGGATTTGTTATTTTAATGTATGTCAAATATGCAGTAGAGCATGCATTTGTCCTGTTATTATTTCATGCGTAGTCATTCAGTGGAGATATGGATCTGTTCGCTACCTGATGTGCAAGGGTCATGATCTTGACCTCAGGACAACATAAAGGTTAAGAGGCCAACAAATGTTAATGTTGTCAAATACTGACGAAAATGTTTGTCGATAAGATTTATTGATTAAAAAAGACTAGACAATACTAGAAAAAACATTATACATCAGAACTGTCATCAGCCAATTAACATATGTGACCCTGGACCACAAAACCAGTCTTAAGTTGCTGGGATTTATTTGTAGCGAAATCCCAAAAAAATTGCATGGGTCAAAATTATTGATTTTTTTTTAATGCCAAAAATCATTAGGAAATTAAGTAAAGATCATGTTCCATGAAGATTTTTTGTAAAATTCCTACTGTAAACATATCAAAATGTCATTTTTGATTAGTAAAATGCATTGATAAGATATTCATTTGGACAACTTTAAAGGGTATTTTGATTTTTTGCACCCTCCGACTGCAGATTTTCAAATAGATGCATCTCGGCCAAATATTGTCCTATCCTAACAAACCATGTAGCAATAGAAAGCTTATTTATTGAGCTTTCATATGACGTATACATCTCAGTTTTGTAAAATTTTACTTTATGACTGGTTTTGTGGTCCAGGGTCACATATATGCAGATCTGAGTACATGTAATCTGTATTATATAATCTTATTCCAAAAAGTACTTGTAATTTGATTAAATTATATTTTCAAATAATTTATGCATTTAGCAGATGCTTTTATCCAAAGTGACTTACAATTAAGACTATATAGTTACTTTTTATAGATCATTATTATTTACACAATAGCAGTAATTCAATTCTTTTATTATTATTTAATGGAATCCTGGGATTTTAAAATAAATATTTTAATAATGAAGTACCAGATTTGCAAGTTCTCTGAAAGTGGAAACAAAATAGTTGATTCATTTTAAAAATGAATTAATCGTTAATTAAGTAATCTACCCAGCTATTTATTTATTGTATTTATTTATGCCAATAGATTTCTGATGTTTTGTTTAGTAAATGTTCAAATTTTTACAAATATTTAAAGCTATGTTGATTTACATAAACATTTTGCATCGTCATTAACGAAATACTCAATTCATGGCCTGTAAAATCAACTAAAGTGAATGAATATGGTGAAAAGCTTTGCATTTAAAGGTCATTTTTGACAACAGACAAGCACTGTATAAAAATAAACATAAGGTGGTGGAGGGGCAACTACACGCAATGTGGGACTTTCAAAACAGCAGCATCATCACAGGAAGGCATTAACTTCCGAGTTACTGAGCCAGATCAATAGACAGAGAGAAGGAGTGTGAATGCGTGTTTTGCCGCATGAATGCACCGGTATATGTGTTTTAGTGATATATGACAGCCTCCTATGCTCCATTTGAAGAAGCGGAACAGCGTGATGTGTGTGTGTGTGTTCCTATTTAAGCACATCTGCTTTCTCGACCAGCGCTCGGCCATCTGGAACTGCCTTTCTGCTAGAGTGCTTCAGTCAAGCCTCTCACGAGTTCCTTATTTTCAGTTAACGATCTGCTCAGAAACTATCAAAAACAAAGTGTTCTGCTGTCACGGGCCCAACCAACAAATTTCTGGGCTCTTTGAACGGGCAAATAAAGCAGTCTTTACCAAATTAAGTCAGAATAGCCTCAAATTTTCCATCTGAAAATGAGTTTCACAGCTGATTGACTTTGATAAGCTTGGTATTATTCAGAGCAAATGAATACTCAACTGGTGAGAAAATGGAGAGAGCATCTATAGGGATAAAAATTGACACCCAGCATGAATTGTGGTAACGGTTGTAATTAACATCACTCAGAGGCATCTACGAGGTGGCTTAAAGCTCAGGATAAACGTTCCTGACAAAACACGGAATGAGGGGGAAAGAAGGAGAGAAGGGATGAAAGAGAAAGGGACTGGACGGATGGAGACAAGAGACTAGGCGCAAACTACCACATACAGCTCTGTCTCACTTTCCCAAGGTTGCAATTAATTCTTCCTCTCATCTTGTGGATCTTTGATGTGACTACACTTCCATTTAAAGTATTAACACGCACACACACACACACTCTGGAGCCTAGGAAAGCCGGCACAAATCTCGCTAACTAATGACTCTTACTTATCCGAAAAACTAATGGGAGGAAATTCCCAGGGAGGTATTGTGAATGTAAGCAATTACCACTTCTACCAAACCCTTTATATTTACCAAAACAAAGGGGTGAGTTTGTGGCCTTGAAACTAAAAAAATGTAATTTAACCACATTAATGGCATTAACAAGTGGCTCTCAAACCCAGCAGATGAAGTCTGATCAAATCAGACCATGAATTAAAAAAGAACCACCTTGACTATTTATATACCAAGGTTTCATTTAATTAATCATTCACCCCAAAAAATAAGTTCTGAAATTGAAACAGAAATTAAAAATAAAAATAATACACTTTACAGATACCAGAAGTTTAATCAAATTTAACATCAACAAAACATCAATCAAATTTACAGTTTATGTTTCTCAATGTTCATTAATAATCAAGTTCAGAATCAAGCATGACATGTGAATGTTGAGGTCATAAAATCAAAGGAGACATGACAGGAGTGTTAAGGCAAACAGTCTCCGAGTGTTTTCGCAGTGAGGAGGAGGAGTAGTGCTGTGTGGGAATATGCAAATGAGACAGAGACAAAGAGACAGGGAGTTATAAGAGAACATAAACAAAGCTCTGTAAACAAACCTCCTCAGGTCACTCCACAGTAGGAGAGAAGGATGGAAAGAGATTAAAAAAGGAGGGTGCCAATGTGCTTGTGTGTCTGCCATGAAGAAAGTGAGGGAGGAGGAGGTCCGTCTGCATCACATAGCTCCTCATGACTCCCCGCTAAAGCACGGTACCTGCACGCGTGGTTGCTATGGAGATACAGCGGGGCGTAAGAACAGAGGGACCAACCGCTGAACCGGCTCTGGCTCTTAACCCGTAGAGGGAAAAAAGCGCACACACCAACAAAGGGAATGATTTATTAAGTCCACTGTATTCTAAGCCCCATTATCCAACCCATATAAAACCTGCAAGCGTTTCAACTGATCTGATTTATGTTGAAGGCAATCTCAAAGGACACCTCCCTTTCCAAGATGCTCTCTTATTATCCTCTGCTGGCTGGGCTGAGCAGAAAAATGACATGTCATAATAATCTCGAGAACGGCAATGGGATGAAGTGGAAACGCGCACTCCCTACCTTATTTACAGGCAGGAATGTTTTTTGTCGGGGCGAAAAAGCCCGACATAATTTCCTTATAAATAATTGACTTCTCCCATGTTAAAATCTCCTGAGAGGCTTTGGGCTTTATTCACAAGAGGCCACTGCAGCATGCGCTGCAAATTAGCCTTTCACCGACGCCTCGTCTGCTCACCGCTGAACAATGCACCGAGAGACTCTCTCTCCTCCCTTTATGCCTGTCCCCAAGTAATAACCTTCAACTAACCTTTAAACCTCAGTGAATAATTTAAATCCTATTTTCATATCAATGGGGGGCATTTTATCCGTATACTTTGCCGTCAGAGGGAGGCATAATAAAGTTTTCCCATGTGATTGGAGGGTGGGGGTGAGTGAAAAGCGAAAAGAGAGAAAGAGAGGAAGTGATGGAGGTAGAGCGAGAGAGAACGAGGGAGGGGGAAGCTGTAGATGCTATCTGAAGACATTAATGCAAGCATGAATTATTCAGTAATGACTACAAGATCTGTCATAAAAAATGCTGCTAACATCTGCAGCGTGTTGCGAGGGGGCTGTGGGGAGTGGGCAAGCCGCCGAGGAAAGGCGCTGAAGATAAACATGACAAATTGGCAGATCATCTGTTCAATTAGGACAGCGGAGCAGGTGCACCCAGCGAGCCAAGCTGTACCACACGGTGACACACTTACCAGCCAAAAACCAAGGGCATGATGGGAAATACCTTGTTTGCATGACAGTGATTTAGAGCAGTGTGCCATTGGATATCCACAGAAAGAACTAGGGGGAAAAAAATCTGATATTCCCCTTGGTGCTCATTAAAATTCGACTGCAGCCTCCACCCTCTCGTTTTTTTTTTCTCTCACTCTCTCGCTCTCTCTCTCTCTCTCTCTCCATCTTTGTGCTCTTGGCTCTCTCTTAGCTGCCTCCCTGGACCTTCCAGGATCATCTCTTATTAATTCATAAAACATACTGCTCCAGTGATTGGGCCCTTGGAGCAGTGGAGCAGCAAAACATGAGATATGGGAAAATATCACACGTGTCTGCAGCCAGGCTGCGAGAGCGAGCGAGCGAGCAAGAGTGAGAGAGAGAGTAAGTGGTGAACAGGGAGCGAGGACTGTGTATATGAGACAGCAAGGGGAGGGGGGGGAGGAAAGAAGGTAGGATGAGAAAAAGAGAGAGAGAGAGGGAAACATGTTTTGAAATATTAATCCATGGCTCTGGCCGTGGGCTGGTACACAGAGATGAAAAAGGCGAGAGAACCTTTGAAGCAGGAGGGGATGTTCTCTGCTGTCTCAAGGTAGACTACACAGTCGGCCATGTTGGAAAGTAGAGGAGAGAAGACATGACAGCACTCCGAGCGACTAAGTTTTACCAGACGCAGGAATAAAACGCGAGGTCTCTTAATATTTCAAAGACACCTAATTGGTTCAGTAACGTCTGGTCCTGCTAAAAAGATGCTGGCAATCTGCCTGAATGTACGCCAATTGCTTCAATCCAAATATTTCCTCGTGAATTTCCATCGCAAATGGATGCTCTTCAAAAACAAATTCGCTAAATCACTTCGAAAAGAGCACATTGAGGAAAGTAATTATCATTAAGGCACACTTTGGCTAAGCATCTTGATGAACATGCTTTTCTATATCCAGAAGAATAACATTGAGAGGGCATCCTCTCTCTCTTTCACTCCATCTCTCTCTTGCTCGTTTTCCACCGTGCAGCACCCTGCTGGGAAACTCTAAATTACCCACAGTCTGGCTATTCTGTACTCATAATAATGATAAAGTTTCTTTTTTCTAATTATGCAAAGAACACTCAATTAGCATAACTCGTCCTCTGTGTCACTACAAACAGCAGAACGCCCCGAGGGGCTGCCATAGTTTCATCGCACGGCTGTTGTTTTTTTCTCCCATTGTTTTTCAGCGCGGTAATGAAGATATTTGTTAATGAAGATATGAACAAGCACCAAGACCACCTTCCTCCCCCCGCCGACTGCGCAGGTATTTGGAACATCGCCCCCGTCGGGCCTGCTGCGGTACTGCAGTGAGTCAGGCCTGCGGGAGGGGATTAAAGATGATCATATAAGAACAGATCAGAAATAGGAAAATACACACCATACCTTGCACCTTTGGGAGGAGGGGGGATTGTCAAAAACCGCGCCGCACTACTCGAGACCTGTTGGCGCTTCTGTTCTGGATGTGATAACGTCCATCAAAAAAACACCCCGGGTTCAGAGCGCAAACAAATTTACTCGTAGAAACATATACACACATGTAGGCAAGGCAGATCCCTCTCATCATGTTTGTGGAGAGCAGAAGCATATGTCACTGTAAATTCAGAATCCATAGAGACGTTTGCCTGAGGCGGGAGACAGACTGGAAATAATGGACATGGAGGAAGTCAAGAAAGCTGAGATTGCAGTTGAGCTGAAATAATTAGGTATGTCATTGCTAATAAGTACACAATGAAGACTGTGCTGATGTGCTGGTGATCAGTCTGTGTAACTCAGTAATCTGGGATGCACACTAAGAACCTAGTGAAAACAAAAATTATGTATTCAAAAACGATGCATGAAGCCTGAATGCATTGGGTCATTACTATAAGGTAATACATTTTCACATTTTCAACATATCAGATAAAATATTAAATTCAACATTTTTAAGGATTTAAATCATATTAGTCAAAACATTGTAATTATATGAATAAATAATTACATTTTTAATCATTGCAATTCAATATTTTCTGTCTTCATTTTGTACTTTCTTTAACTGAAAAGTATCACTTTCTGTCTCATCTCTCATAAAAGTAAGAAAATATGTTTTTTAATAACATTGTCCTCCAGGAAATCACATCAGCTCAACAACAATAGCTCAAACACAAATGCTAGTAGTTAATAGTAAAATAGTTTTTTTACAGGAATAAATACAAAATCATTCAACATCAAAAAAATATAAATTTTACATAAATATGCTATATTTAATATAAATCCGAAAAAAAGCATAGAAACTATAAAAAAAATTACACTCACAAGACTTACACGTCTTACAACTCACTGTTGTTATCAAAGCTTCCAAAGATAAATATAAACTCAACAGGCTACATAAAACTCAATATCCTTCGTGAAGCATTAACCATAGCTTTTTATATCCATCCTATTAATTTTCTTTTCATTGTGCATGCTATAATCAAGCTATAATTAAAAGTTTAAGTGCATGAGCTTGACCAGAGCTTATATTTGCAAGTATGTGTTAAACGCTTTCAGAAAAATACTTACTTTAATCACAACAAATAAATTCATGCTCTTAAAAGGTTTAAAATGTACAGCATGACAGGAATGACCTGCAAACCATAAACAGATGCTCTCTCTCTCTTCAAGCGTACTTGGAGGGTTAGATTTAGCAGGGAGGAGCACCTGTATCCTGCTTCTTAACCAGACCACATACTGCACAGGGACTATTTGCTTACCCAACTGTCTTCAAATTAAGTTCTTAGGAGGCCAATGTCAGAGAAGAGCAAAACCAGAAGCAACCAAGAGACATGCAGTCCAATTACAGCCCATATTCCACTTCAAGTATGGCAAGCCATTACTCAGCCTAAAGGGCACTGTGACTAATTCAGTGTAAGGACTCAAATTAGCATCATTAAGACCCCGATTAGCTAAATCAAGTGGTTAAGAGTCTCAACACAGAGGTAAATGTAGTTCCCTAGACCAAACCCAGTCCCAAAACACCACTGTCCAGTTAGGCTCTTTGAGTCTGTTCTTCGAAACCTCGCAGAGACACATGAGAAGAGATCTTTGTCACAGCCTTATCCAACTTGAGTCATGTGTGCTTTGTAAAATCCACCTTTTCTACTTTCCACCTGCAGTCACCTCAGGCAGCATAAATATAGACTCAGTGTGCGTGCGTGCGCCCGTGTTAGTCAGAGACTAAAGACAGAATTTCACAAACTCCTTCAGCATTTAAACGTTGCGCTGACGCTGGAACAGGGCATGAATTATTCAGCGAGATGTCTCCTTCTTCAAATAGACAAACAGAACAGGATAATGCCTCCACAAAGCAAATGGTAAACATGACAATCAAAACAACGGAATTAATTAGGTAATTAGGGAAACAAAATAAATGTGAAATAATGATAAACTCTTCAGAGACAACAGCTGCAGCTCCGCAACTGTATGCAGATATGCAGATTTGGAAGTTGCTAATGCATAATTAGATCCCACTGTCAAGTTTGGTGGATGGTATCCAGTTTGTTCTTAAACTGCGGGGATTTCGAGAGCTCTTCGGGTCTTTGTGTTGAGATGAGATTGGAGAGATGTATTTACACAGACTTTACGGCAACGAGGCCTTCCTTTTCGACTCTTCAAACTGCTTTAAAGCCCAAATGAATCAGATATGCGGATGCAAAAAGCAGTGACAGATTGTAAGCGAATGGCAGATCCAATCAAGTGGGTTATATGAGCGGCAGGTCAATCAACACTTCTTATCAGCCAGTCTCTCGCCGTATCGCTTGTGCTGCGTTTGCGCTTACAGTTATTCAAAAATGAAAATTAGATTAGGCTCTTCACTGTGACGCGACTGCACTCCACCGGCTTGATTCGAGCACAGCCTCTGAGTAGCTTCTTCAATACAGCTCACTCCAAAAGCTCAGGGTTGAAGTCATAAGCACTGCATCAATTCGGTCAATAACTCAAAAGCGCACACGAAAGAAAAAACAAGGAAGGCGCATTAACCTTGGAGAGAATTGTTTGCTCCATGACTTTGAAAAGGTCAGAGTAAAGCCTTTCAGCTCGGGCAATTAAAAGGATTCGACTCAATGCCGTAAGTACAGCGGGCATGGAAAGCGCACGTCTTCTTCCCTCTTTGCGCTTGACAGCCCAGTCTTAGGGCTTAGGTGAATATGAAGTATCCATTTCAAGCAGTATTTAAGTCCCATTTCCAATTTGCAGCCCTTGAGGAGCGGTTCAGTGCAGGCGGGTGAGGCCGAAACCTAATGACGGCTTCTCCAAGGGCTTATTGAGAATGATGAATACTCAGAAGGGGGAGGATTGCTCCGTGTGAATTCATGAATTTGAAACAGATTATTTAAACGGGGATCAAATTAAATTCTTGCTCTCGCACCCAATGTGGACACATTAGTTCAAGGGCAAAGACTGCAGACTAAAGCCTTTATAAAGCAGGTTCTCTGAAGGGGGAAAAAGTGATATCCAATCACTATTATGTGATGATTTTAGGGTCAAAGATGTGTAAGGAAAAATCTAAAATCCTTAAAATTCTAATTTTTAAAATAAAAATTGTAGCACTTTAGCTTAGGGACCAGTTCTCACTATTAAGTAGTGGCTTATAGCATGCATATAACTAGCATATTGGCTGCTTATGAGTACTTATGAGTAGCATATTAATGTCTTATTCTGCAAGACCATATTAGATCCCTACCCCATACCTAAACTTAACAACTACCTTACTAAATATCAATAAGCAGCCTAGTTTAGATTATTGTTGCAAAAACAATGATCAGATTAGATTAGAAAGAATTAGTTCCCAAACTAAAATAATATTTCAATAAATCTTGAAAATATGCAAACATATAGACATTTGGTAACACTTTATTTCAGCATATTTAACTAGTTGCAAATTAGCATGCATATTACTAGAATATTAGCCATTTATTAGTATTAATTAAGCACATATTAATGCCTTACTTTAAATCCCAAATCCTATCTAAACTTAACAACTACCTTAGTCACTATTAATAGGGGGCAAATTAGGAATTTATTAAGAGGGAAAGGTGTAGTTAATAGTGAATAAGTGTTCCATATTATGAAGTGTTAATAATATTTTCTGGGGTAAAAGAAAATATTGGTAACACTTTAGACTAGGGAACATATATTCACTATTAACTAAGAGTTTCCCCCAATAAATTCCTAATTTGCTGCGTATTAGTAGTTAGTTAAAATAAAGTGTTGCCAAAAATAATTATGAATAATTAATTCACAATTATCATTAGGTTTTTATTGAGACGCACCGCATGACAAAATATTAAATATTAATGTACTGGACAATAGGTAAATTCTGTCCAAGTGTGCAAAAATAATAATTAAAATATGTGAGTTGGGAACAGCCATGGCAGCAAAAGAGAGCGGAGAATAATCTACATAACAAATTGGGCACTTTGAAGCAGCCTACAGCTTTGAAGAATACATTAAAGTGCCAATGAAGATCACTTAGAGCCAATCATCAAGGAACCTTAATTTAGATCCTCGGTGTGAGATACCAGGAAGCAAAACATATGACTAATAAATGAACATGCGATACAAAAAGAGCGAGATAACTGGGACGTTAAAATAATTCCCAGAGAACATGTGAATGCCTTCCTCAAATGGAATAGTCAATGAGGCAGAGCTGTCCTGCAGGAATGCTACTGTTTAGCTCAGCTCTCCATTAGAGCACATGCCAGTTGATTTGAAAATCTCATTAATGCCCTTACAGAGAAATAGAGATACAGCAAAGAGAGAGAGGCATGCAGGGATGAAACGTAACTTTCCCCCCTTCTTTCAAACCCATCAATCCCCCCCACCCGATTCTTCCTTCTCTGAGTCTACTGGGCTTCTACACACTCTCTCATCTGTGCTTCTCTGTAGCTGTGGTAATTGGGCTCGGCTCATTGTTATTCAAAACCCCATAGAACCAATTAGCGGTGGACCTCATGACCTGTCAGTTGCTATGTAATGCCACTAGCTAAAAGACTCTAAAGTGAGGAAGCTGGGAGCAAAAGGTCCAGAAATTTCTTTTAGTTTCCTGATTAATAATCCTGTCAGGGATATCAGAGACATTAAAGGGAAACGCTAGTTCCTGCTACAGCTTTTTTACTGCTCCTTCGCCCATTTTGCCCCCTTTCTATTAAACCTTAATGATAGCCGGGGCACCGCAGCCCCACTGTCTTGTTTGATAAATGTACAGTTAACAGGATAATGAGGATTCTTGATCTTCTGGCAATCTGCGACAAAGAGGACCTCTGACCTCCTTCGAGGAACCCGGGAGAGAGATGGACAGATGACTGTAGGAGAGGAGGAGGGAAGATAGCAGTGTGTGAAGCTGTGCAGTGAACTTTACGATAGCTGAGCAAGTGACTTTAACATGAAGCTATTTCTACACCGCCAGTGTCACCAATCATAACTAATTAAGATTTATTTAAAGATTTAAATGAAGATATTTTTGATTATATCAGTGTGCCATTTGTCCCTCCATAGACCAGAAACATAGTAAAAACAAAGGTAAAAAAAAATACATGTGACATCAGTGGATTAACGATTTTGCGACGCTACGAGAATACTTTTTTTGCTCAAAGAAAACAAAAATGATGTCATGAAATCACAACAAAAATGTACATCCTATGATGTACGCTTTCTGTTAATATAGAGAACATTACTGTGTAAGCGTATGCTTTCCTCTAGGCATAAACAGCCTCAGAGTATGCACATGCGCATGCTTTCACCCGGATGTAAACAAGGCTGTAAACAGAAACGTTAAAGCTTGCGTATACGGTACGTAGAGATACCCCCTTAAATGGTGGAAGACGCAAGGGGGGGTTCACAAAAAAGGATTCTCATTGCATTGCAAAAGGGAAGTTGACCCACTAATGTGACATGGACTGTTTTACAGATGTTTTTGCTTCTGGATCTGGGATCATTTCAGTTTTATTGCTGTACATAGAGGGTAATAGCTCTCTGATATCATCAAAAAATATCTTAATTTGTGTTCCGAAGATGAATGAAAGGGTTTGGAATGACATCAGGGTGATTAATTAATGACAGAATGTTTATTTTTGGGTGAACTAACCCTTTGAAGTTAAACTTTGAAAACAATTTCATAACACTGTTAAATCCCCAAATAAATGTCCATTTCCCATACTAAAACTTTATACAAAATAACCTTTTAAAAAGGTACTAATATATACACTTTGTGTACTAATGTGTATCTTTAAAGTAAAAAGGTGTACCTTTTGAAAAGGTGCCGCCCCACTGACAGTTTTGTATCTTTTTTTGAAAGTATGCTTTATATTTGTTGTGATACCTAACTTCACTTGTTTTTAAATTTATTTAGACAAAAAGATTATCTACATACGTGCAAAATAACACATTCCACCTTTCCAAAATACAGTGCGCAAAACAGACAGAGAGGAAATAGTGGCACGGGCTGCTTTATTAAAAAAATGTTTGTAAAGAAAAAAAATATATTGTGTAAAACGCATGAACCAGATTATGTAATTTAACACAGATTTACTAAAATAAATTAATAAACATGAAAACTTACACATTTGGAGGGTTAGAAGATGCATGTAGCAGATAAGCCTAAGTGCTCAATCCTATTTAAATGAAAATGTGAGGTTTAAAGCATCAGAATACCTTTAGAAGAAAATAACCTAGAAATGCTGTATTATTGACATTTCTATGATATAGTTCAAGTCAAGCATGGGTCTAATGAAAACAGAGGTAAAACAGGTGAAATATTACTGCTCGCTCCAGACCCCTCACCAATAAGGACCCTTCCTGGGGTCTTTGCTAACATAGGCCCTGTTTACATCAGCAGCATGCACATATTAAAATGATAAATCTCTTTCATTATATGATGTCTGCTGGAGATATGTTCCCTTGTAATCTTAAGCCTGATCTTCAGACAGCTCAATAATTCATATTTCCTGATATAAAAGACTAGCCAAAGTCTCTCTTTTATTATACCGCTGTCTGATAACTGACAAAGAAAACAGAAGGCAGCCTGAGTTACATTGCCGGATATTGGAGTGGCAATTGTCTGAAGGGTTAGATTCATCTAAAAATGACTTTCGCTTTCAATTGTCACAAAGTGATAATGGTCAATGTGTACATTTACGTGGGCCACATGGGTAAAAAAACAACATGGGCCTGAAGCCTGCATTCATAAAATACATAGTCCTGATATGCCTCCAGCCATAACAGCCTTGGAATTGTTTGAAACAGAAATGACGTTTTTTGTATTATATTTTCTTTAGGTTTCAGAATAAGAATCCTTCGATTTCAGAAAGTGCTTTTCCTAGAATGCCATCTTAAACATATGCCATATGAGAAGTCATTGTAAATGCAGTAGATCAACCTCAAGGGCTGGCCCGTATCAGCAGGAGCATCTGTTTTATTCACTGAATATCACTTATTCTTTGTTTTCATTGGCGTCATGAAGCATGAACCAGATTAGGCAAGATACTAAACCGTTTAAAGGGAAATTATTTGGACCAGAAAATATTTTACTGGCATCAGAGCCAGACTGACTCACTGGAAGGAAGCAATGTGGAAACTCTAAAGATTCCAAAATGACTTCCTTGCGTTCTTTGAGATGAGCATATGTTTAGGTGACAATATATAAAATAGCATTAATGCAAATATAATTATTTTACATGAAAAATATATAGCACAAACCTTTTATTAAAGCAAAATAATTCAAACAATATCACACTTAAAAAAAAATTGACAAAAAGCAATATATATATAAAAAAATGGAAATAACAATAAAGTATAACTTAAAAAACTCTATTTATATCAAATTATTTTAGCAAATAATTGCAAAGAAACACTAACTTAAACATGAAATACTGAAGTAAAAACATTTTTGTGTTAACATATTTTAAAATGTTCTTCTTACACCCAAGAATGGGCAAAAGCTGTTATTTACATGCAATAAACCCCCACAATGCTTATAAGCAGCAGCCGATTCCTGTGTTGTCCTAATAAGGCCTGAAACATCTGTTGATCTCTTCTGCATACCAGAATGCACTGTTCATGCAGCAGGTAAAGAGCCTTTCATAAGCCTACACCTGTTTGTGAAAAAAGCTAGTTGGATCTGATGTGTTGTTTGCGTTCTTGGTGTGTAAAGTGCTTGCTTGGATCGGACCTCTCCTGAGCCACGACTGATGTTTCCGTGAAGAGCGCAGCTCGGCAGTGCATTAAGTCAGAGTCCAGAAAAAGCTCCCTCTCCAAGTTGTTGGATGGACTCGAGGCCCATCATAAATCCTTTTACAACAAACTCCATAAACCTCTTTGGTGCCTAAATATTTATGGATGCCTGCAGTTCCCCCTGAGGGCTGTTTCGTGTCAGATGCTCAACCCAGCTCTAATGCACCTGGATCTGCTCCAGGCCTCTTATCTGAGGCTCGTGGTGAAAACTTCGATCCAGCGAGGTTAGGGTGGTCCGCCGTTAGCCACTAGCATCTTCCTTATGGAGAGAAATGGGGAACACACACGTGGGGATGAGCAATAAATTAAAGGGTTAGAGTGCGGGATTCGCCATGCAGCTGTTCCCCTCTTCCGCCACAGCAGTCCAGGCCATTCCCCGGCTCTCTCCGCCACTCAGCTTGGCTCTAGTGACCTGGCAAATACAACCCACGCTGAGTGAACTCTATGGACCAAACAAACAAACAAGCTGTTCCTTGTAAAGGCCCTGCAGTCACTGCCAAGGAAAGCAGAGTAGCCTGGGGGTCAATGTTTTCAGGACTGCACCAGAGGAAACATCGTAGCTCTAAAAGGGCTTGGTGAAAGCCAGATGATTTCACGCTTGGACTGAATTCTCACCAGCCCTGCCGTGATGCGAACCGTGCACAACCACCACACAGGATCCAGAGATCAAACACAACGCTGGAAACAGATATATTGTGTTGTATCTTAAGATAAACAGCCTTTACAAGAATACTAATGGAACTACCATGTCTGTAAAAGTTAACAAATTCAAGGAATTCAGGATGTTTAATAACATTTTTAAACACATTTATTCAATTCCGCTCTGTGTGATTAACAAAACGATTGGAACCATTGGAAAAGGTTTACCAATAGTTTACGAGAGACTGCATACCAGCAGCAAATCTAGTTTTAAGGATATAGTTGACCCAAAAATGAAAATTCTGTCATTTAATACTCACCCTCATGCCATTACAAACCCATAAGGCCTTCGCTTCGTTCATGAATTCTGAGAGCTCTCATAAACTTTCCTCCCATAAAAAGCAAGGATAGTACCACGTTCAAGGTCCATAAATGTAACAAGGACTTCTATGTGACATCAGTGCTTCAACCGTAATTTTAAGAAGCTATGGGAATACTTTTTGTGCGCAAAGAAAACAAAAATAATAACTTTATTCACTTGGTAGTATCCTTGCTATCTATGGGAAGGTCAGAGAGCTCTTAGTATTTATCAAAACATCTTAATTTGAGCTCTGAAGATGAACAAAGGTCTTACAGGTTTGGAACAACATGAGGCTGAGTAATTACTGACAGAATTTCATTTTAAACATATACAATTACATCCATAAATCGTGGGGGAAATGTTTTTTTAATTTTGAATTATTGTGCATTTAGTTGTTTTATTGCAAGTGTCATTCACACAAATTATACATATGTCTATTATTTAGTTTCCTTGACACCGAAGGTGTTAATCAGCCATGTTAACTGATAATAATTAGAAGTACTAGCAGTATTTCCACTTATGCAAATCCTTCAAAGTGATGAAAAACACAGCAGCATGTACATTAACCAGTGCTCTTTTCATCTAAGATCAATGACTGGAAACAAAACCTACAGGCCGACACCAAGAACACCTAAAACAACAAGTTGTAACGCTCGCTGGCCTACAAGTGGATGGAGTTTATGGAACACATTCTTGAGAGCATATGGGGCAAAACACGGCTCGTTTCTCCAAAAGGGTGTGTGTGTGTTTGAACCGAGCAGCACTTCCCTTCCTGCACTACACGTTCAGCAGGCCTGTGAATCCTCTTGCCTCCTCCCAGTGCGGTGATTACTGCCGTTTACCCTCTTTAATATGTGTAATTCTCATTTTCTCTGACTGGTGAGTAAGAGGCCTCGAGGGAAAAGCGCACTCTGTGGCAGATTGCCAAAGCCCTCCTTTAGAAAAGACTCCCCTCCTGTTCCCCCCCGCACACCCCCGTGCATAGTCAGAACAAGCATGACAGTAAGTGACTGGCTGGATATGTTATTATGATAATTGCACTTTTTCTGGGCATAGCTGATAACTTGATTACACGATGGCTATTGTTATGGCTTTCACACATCCCTCAAAGTGACATTTACAAAAAGGTTGAAGCCCTGACAGGCTAAATGGCTTTAGTTCGCTACAGGAAAAGAGAGCAAAGGTCACAATGGGCATCACACGATGAATACTTATGCAATTTACACAGCACGACAGCCCGTCCGGCAGAGCTGCCAAAACATACCGATGACAGACACTAAGTATAGATGTAAACTGCGCATCTGTATTTGATACACGCAGAGAGGGCTTCTTACTGTCTCTTCAAAGGGAGAGTTGAATAAACCGCTGATTATTTCTTTCATATGAAGAGTTTTTCCATCTGCCTCTCTGAGCTGTGATGAGAAGCATGTGTTCTGAACAATAATGGTCACACTGACCAACCACTCAGCGAGAGAATATTCCCAAAACCGCTCTGTGGTAAGAACCAGTGAACTGGATTTGCACGCTGGGCTGGTCTGGGAGAGATCGCTTTCAAATGAATTGTGAAATCATCAGCTCAAATGGTTTGGCTAAACAGCAAGAGAGAAAGAGTCACTTTAATAAGGCACCACAACAGTAGCTTGACTCAATCTGAACTGCATCCAAAACCACATATATTGGCACTTCACTGCAATACGCCATTGGCACGAGCGTTCCTTTAAAATGGAATCAAATCGCTGCGTGGGTTTTTTAAACAAATACAAGAGGGATGGCGATTGAAACGCCAGGAAGCGCTGCGTATAAGAGGTGGCTGTCCCTGCTTTCCTCCGTCTCACGGTCTGTACTTTTCATCCAAGGTTTACATTACGCTACACAGAAAGGCCAGTATAAAAGCACAGTAGCCTGATGACAGAGCCTCCAAGAATGTTGACCTTACCGCCATTGGTAATGTTTCACTGGAGTTCCCTTAGTAAAGGGGTGAAATAATTTCCACCAAAAGCGGTCGGAGGTGATGACAGTTCAGATTAATGCGTTCTGTAACGCCGCCAGAATAACAACTGCTCCCGCATGCATCATGAAAAAGCAGCAAGTTTGGCAGGAGGCGAGAGCTGCCAGGTCCACAAACTCGTGCATATTTGGGTCTGTGAACATCTGCCAGCACAAATAATTTACTGCACCATCCCCCCATCCATCCTTCTCTTCTCACTAACGGGTGCTAGATCCCCCTTGACAAGCCTGTTCCAAGTTGCGAGGAAAACGCCTGTCATATGTGCTCGCAAGGATGCATACGCAAATACCTAAGCATATGGGTGCACACATGTGAAGAAAGTTAGCCATTTATGGGGTTATAGAGATGCTGTATAAATAATAAGCCCAAACTATTTTTTGTGTAAAGTATAGATGAGTTAATGGCTGTAAACAGAATAAAATATCCTGTAAGGGCACAAGCAGTGACATATGCTTTCACAACAGGGCTGTTTTGTAAATGATGGAGGATGACTGAGAACGCCCAATTCTCCTCAGCAGCCTTTAATACA
>JAUYWG010000055.1:12300618-12351043 GCA_034779775.1 Enteromius afrohamiltoni
TCAAACAGCTCAACATATGGAATATGGTTTTGTAATTTAATAAGTTATGCCTTCCATATAAGTCTCAATGGAAAGAAGTGTGATGCGTTTCAAACCAGGCCCCAAGGTCAATGGAGCCTGGCTGTCTGTTTATGTGGGTTATTTTCTCCCCTCAGCTCATGGTGTTCTGAAGAATCAAGAATCAACTGTGATGTTTATGTATAAGATATTAGAGATTTTGTCAATCCAGTTCTAGCCTTTATTTCCAGCCATACTGAAAAAACGTTTGGTTGAGCTAGTTAGCCTTGAGAAGCAGTGTGTGTGTGTTTTTTCAGGGAAGCAGAGAAGAATATATTGGCTATAGAATATATATATTGAAGAATATATTGGTCCGTTGGCGGGCTGAGTTACATATTTGCGCTAGTCTGGAGGCCTGACACCCAAATTATCATCTTCTTCACCTTGAGATGTGCTTACGTCCATATGTGGACGTCTCTAATATTATCTGTCTTTTGGAACTACTCAGAATGATCTGGATGACTAATGCAGTGACCTCTGTTAGAGTATATATACTGATGTCTGTAACAACAGCCTACAAACTCAATGCGAGTATTGAAGCTGGCTTCTGCTGATGAAACTGCAAACTATTTTCTTCAGTATATTTTTCTTCAATAGGTTTCATCTCTGACTCCTGGTCTTCATTCAACAAACACCTGGTCCTAGGGTCTTTAACTGTTATTTCCCCAACACTTGTAACTGCTGGACTGTATTAGATGTTTTATTGTGGTGGGTTTTGATTCTATTACTTCTTTGTTTTATGATGTTGTATTAGTGTGCAAAAGTATTTCTGTAACCCAAATTTGAATTTCTCTATGAGGATTATTAAAGCTGTAAATTACAATAAATAGTTCACACAAAAAGTGAAAACTCGTTCATAACCTTCTTACTTCAGTTGGCTCAGTTTCACTTTGTGTTCCACAGAGAAAACCTGTTTTTGAGTAAAACATTTGCTTACACTAAACTTAATGTAATAGCTCACCCAAAAATAAAATTTCTGTTATTGTGTATTTTTTTCCTGTGGAACCCAAAACTGTTTTGAAAAATGTTTATTCCATTTCAAATATCCTAGTAAATGATGACAGAACTTAAATTGTTTCAAGTTTTGTGAAATGAATATACCACTGAATCTTATCAATTTCTCATATTTTAAGCCAATTTGCACTAAACGTATTCAAAAGGTTGCTAGTCCAAGAAAGCATTAACAAAACAAAACCCTAAATATAGGATAGAGCAACCAGTAACCAACCTCTAGCTGCTGTTGCAGGCTGTGGACCAGAGCCTGGAGGGAGCTGTCAGGCTGTGATGGTCCGCAGGAGCTGATGGGTTCTGAGATGTTGACCTGAGCCAACCTCTGTCCCTCATTCTTCATCGATGACTTCAGACAGAGAACATATGTAATTACATTTACTGAAGACAAATTTGCCCCGTGCAATACCATAAGGTGAGCAGAGTGTTCTAGATGGTTGGATCTGCAAGAAAAATGTATACAAGCAACAATCACCTTGTTAACTTCTCGTTATATGCTCACCTGGTCTTCATTTGTGCTACTTTTACTTTCAATTTCAGTTGGCTGCACATTTTTCACTGCACTTCTAGTGACTTCACATTCTGCTCTTTCACTCCCTGTAGAAGAAGATACTTGGTTATGTTGTACTTCACTTGTACATGGCTGCCTGTGTTCTTCTGTCTGAACACCTTCATCCTTTAAGTTTGAGATGTTCACACTGGCCTGGTTTTGTCGCTTCTCCATCTCTTCAAGGGCCAGTTTGAGTTGTTCCACCTCTTTCTCCTTTTCCTCCACTAAGGCAACAGGAACAAACCTAACCTGCAGAGCCTCCTGTATAGTGTCCAGCTCAGACTTTTGTTCTTGAAGTTCTCTCAGCAGGTTGTGGTTCTCCTCCTGGGCACTCTGGTACTTCTGAAGAGCCTCGTCTGCTTTGGTTTCAGCCTGTTGCAGTGCATCTTTCAGTGCCTGTATTATGACTGCATGCTCGTTCTTTTTAATGTAGTTCTCCAGATCTATAGTCGGTTCAGGAGTTTCTGTAGCGAGGTCAGTCATGGTGCTCTTCTCGTGAGTGGGGCACCATTCTGATGGGGTTTGAGCTTCTTTACACGACATCTCAGCTTGCTGTGTCTCCACTTCTGCTAACTTGGTCCCCAGCATGTTTATTTGTTCTTCTCTGCTGAGAAGCTCATGGGAAAGCCGACTAAGTTCCTGAATTAAGGAGCTCTGGTTCTCCTTCTGCTGCTCCACCTCCCTTCTGCTCTGGGTGAGCTCCTTCTGAATCCGTCCTAATTCAGTTACGGCTGCCTCCCGCTGGCCTTTGACCTCTTGCAGCTGGACTCTCAGTTCTTCCACCAAGTGCTCCCTGACAGCCACTAGATGAGCTTGCATCTGTCTCACACGGGTTTCTGAGCCGGCCATTCTTCTCTGCACCTCACCCAGGGCCTCCTCTAACTCCCACGACCGGTTATGGGCCGCATGCAGAGCTTGCTCGCTGCTTCTCCTAAGTCCTTCATATTCCTGAGCACGCAGAGCCAGCGCTGTGTCCAGCCTGTGTACCTCCACCTCGGCAGCTTCTTGCCTCCTTCGTGAATCTCTTAGTTCTCTCTTAAGAGCCTCTACTTCACCAGGCAATAACTCCATTGGAGCAGATCTCACTGGAGCTGGAGCTGACTGTGTGGGCCTGACCTGAATGATTCACATAGATAATGATGAAGTAGGAAATATTTTGCTTTAATTCAACTGCAGTAATTTTTTATTTTCATAAAATTGTGTCAAGTGTGTCATAGAAAGTCTCATAGAATTTTTAAATTACAAATACATTTACATTTTTACTGGTTTACACACAAAAAATACTCATACTCCATGATTGATTAGTTCACCCTATTGTTTTTTTCCAAGCTTGTATAAGTTTCTTTCTTAAACGGTTGTTGGTTTTGGAACTTTTAGAATCAACTATTTGATTACCAGCATCTTCAAAATATCTTCTTTTATTTTCAACATAAGAAAATACCTCATACAGGTTTGGAATGATATGAGGGTGAGTAAATGATGACAATTTTTATTTTTGGGTGAACTATCCCTTTAATAGGTATAAATAACACTTTAATTTTTTGTTAACATTAGTTAATGTATTTACTAACACAAACAAACAATGAACAATGCATTAATTACACTATTTAAATAAATAATAAAAATTTCATTACTGTTTATTCATGTTAGTTTGCAGTACATTAACTAATGTTAACGAACACAACTTCTGATTTGAATAATGTAATTTAAATAATGTATTCATAAATGCTGAAATTAGGATTTAATTAATGCTGTAGAATTGTTGTTCATTGTTAGTCGATGTCTACTAATGTTGTTAACTAATGTTAACTAATGAACTTTATTGTAAAGTGTTACCCTTTAATGCAAAATATAGTTTAATTGTCTAATGAAAACCTGTGCAAGATATTAAGATATTACATATTAATCTCATTGACGTTGAAGGAATAGTTAATAATAATCCATCTCCAGCTCATCAGCAAATGTAAAGTAAAAAAAATTTGCAATTAAAAAAAAAAAATAATAAAATAAAATCTACACCCATTCATTCCAGAGGACATTCATTTTTTCATCAGCCACTGATCAAGTTAGGTTAGACAGGGTACCTGCGTAGAATCCAGATTCTGATTGTGTTTGGCACCTTTTCCTTCAGGGAACAGAAAACATAACAGCCCAGGTCTGCAAAGTTTTTTATGATATGACTGATAGCAATCCTGATGTTCAGCCATGATAAAAATACAGTACAAACACGTGTTCCGAGTTACCTTCAGCGGAGTGACTCCCATGTTCCCTCTGTAATTCAGACACAACCCTTTACTGATGACATTCACAACTGATCACAGGACCACAATCAGCTACAGGAGAGGAAAATGACTGCCTCGTAGCCCTAATTTAAATGTCATGCCCTAAAGAAACTCACTGTTGGTGGCTCTAACAAAGGCTTCTCAGTCTTTACCGATCCTGCTTTGGTCCGGCCAATCCCTGCTGATGGGGGTTTTGCCTGCATTTAGAAAGAAAAAACCAGAGTTAATAAAAATTAAAAATTCGACAAAATAAATTCTATCTCCCAAAAGATTGACAGTAAAATGTGTATGTGTAATCAGTATGAAACTATCATTTTACATATGTATGACTTGATTCATATGACCATGAGAATCAGTATTCCTCTCTGGAGATGGAGACAGGAGCACCAATCGTTATCAAGTCGCTGGGTATTAGGATGGCTCTAATTAAAGTGCACTGCGATTAATGTTTAAGACTCTAAAAGATCAATAAACAGATGAAGTTAGTTTGAGAGCAGCAAAACACCTTATTGGCTGCTGTTAACTGCCTCTCGATCTTGGATTTTAAATACTTGAACTTGACTGTGAAAATGCACGAACGCATGAAACATTTAAACTGTCAGCTAAATGTCAATGTTACCTGTTGGATCTTCTGTGAAACAGTGGCGAATTCTTTTGCTGAAAACGAAATTGGGAGAAACGTTGTTGTACATTATGTTTGTTTTTATTGCAAAGCTTTTCAACAATTGCTCAAGCATTGTTTGTATTGCTGCAGTTAACTATCTGGAGGTATTGAAGTTTAAAAAGGTATAATAAGCATCTTTCACTGACCTAAGTAACCTCTGTGATTGGCTTGGAATAAGTATTTATCTTGGAAAAGAAATACAGACCAGTCACCTCTTGAAAACGATTTCCTTTTTAGGATTTCCTTTCCCTTTAAAATGACAATGTGCTGGTTGATACAGCAGGTCTAAATTTAAAACTCAACTAACCTGCCGCCTGCAAGAGCAAGTTCAGTAATTGCTACATGTAAGGATTACAAGACCACCATTTTGCACTGCCTTTCTGAAAAAAAAAAACAGCCTTGCTGGTCACAAGATTATATGGTCTTCTGACACGGTGAAATAACATTTCACTCCACTGTATAGATTTACATTGCTAGAAAACAAGAAAAAAATTTGTTGACAAGGAACATGTTACCTTTAGCGTTTTTTTCCAAGGCATGTTGCACAAGTGCGATCAAGTCTTGTTTCTGACTTAGTCTGGCGTAGTGGTAAGCATCATGGCCATGAATGTCTACTGCAGAAACATCTGCCTTAGTCTTCAGGAGAATCTCCACAGCTTCTTTACAAGAGCTCTCACAAGCTAAGATAAGCGCAGTCCTAGTCAGAACAAATATAAAATAAGGGAACAAGTCAAAAATAGTGAAACACAGAAACAAAGATTGAACAACTGGAGTGGCAATAATAAAGTGATTATGTTTGCAACGTCTTTACTTGCATGAGTTTTATCAAGAGCAGTTCATGTTCTAAACCAGGGGTTATCAAACTATTTCCTGGAGGGCCGGTGTCCTGCATAGTTTAGATCCAACTTGCCTCAACACAACTGCCTTGAAGTTTCAAGTAT
Organism: Enteromius afrohamiltoni; assembly: GCA_034779775.1. Lineage (NCBI taxonomy): Eukaryota > Metazoa > Chordata > Actinopteri > Cypriniformes > Cyprinidae > Enteromius > Enteromius afrohamiltoni. The sequence continues at coordinate 12,306,121 of JAUYWG010000055.1, forward strand.
ACCAAGCAAGACCTTATTTAGCTGGTTTAGGTGTATTTGATTAGGGCTGGACCGAAACTCTGCAGGACAACGGCTCTCCAGGAACAAGTTTAGTGACCCCTGTAACTATATTATTACATTATGAATAAATCTACAGCTGTTCCAAATGTTATCCACATTTTTTCCTGGTAAAAAAAAAATTAATTAAGAAAAAAAACACGTCACAAAACAACTGCTTGTCCATTTCTCATGCTATATCTAATGCATTATTATATTGTTAATATAATAAAAAATGTCTAGTTTGCTGATCCGATATGTATATTTTCTGTTCATTCAATACATTACCAGGTATTCAATAAAGACAATTAACAGCTTTGTTTCCGAGTACTTAGTTAACCTGGCACAAAAAGCGGGATCGTTTAAATTCTTTTGCAGTGGGCGGCGGAAACATATGTGTTTGGCTGTGTGCGCCGTGAGTTAAAAAAGGTTGGGAACCACTGTGCTATATCATTACCCAATATCAGACTCAATGCTTTTTATATATATCAACTTTTTAAATTAGCCCAGGTTACGTTATTTGATTTTTTGAATGATTGAATGTATATGCATCATTGAGATTTTGCAGCTTAGTTTTACACATAAATTACTCACAAATCAGTTCTTTTTTTGATTCAAAAAGCTTGAGCCTAACAAATCAAATAAAGAAAACAAGTTGCCAATTAAAAAAAAAAAGATTAAATCCATGATTTGGTGATTATATTGTAAATCTCTCATTATACAAGCATTTACAAGATGGTTATTTTTTCAACTTTTTACTTTAGGGGTAAAGGTTTTCTTAGAACAAAAAAAGGGTTAAGTTAACTCTTGTTTTTATTTCAAATATTTATAAATTTGTTACTGCACTTGTTATTTTATTGAACGCGGATGACTAGGAAATAAATGTATTCTGGTAAAGCTTCACTGCTGCTTTCTGCATTTAAACTTATGCCACTTCAATGGAATGAAGATGGTTTTCTTAAGGACACTGACGCAATGCAGTTGGGATGACCTGAGATGGCCTTTTTCATACTAGGCTGCAAGCTGATTCACATCAGTATACAGAATGGAATGTGCCTTTGCATTTAAAATGTGATCTTCCTCATCTGGTATTTTGATTTCACATATTTGATTTTTTTATGCCTCATTATTAATACAGAAGATAAAATCTCATCATTTTTAAATGCATACTTGTTTTGCTTGTCTCGAAGAACGGAGCGTGCTCCATATTGCACGAGCATCTGGCATGCTCCTGGTTGGCTCATCTTAGCAGCAAGCAATAAGGGTGATCTACCATCCTAAAAAAGGTACCAAAAAAGTCATTGCAGCATACATTGCAACACCTTTTAGATTTCAATTTCAAAATCAATTCTTCTATCCCCTTTTCTCACATTGCTTCTTATACAAACATGGTGTGTGAAATGAATTGCTCTTTCAAAACCTATTTTACGTACTGCATCGACAGCATCAATAGAAGCACCGCTGTCACAGAGCATTTTGATGGCGGTTTTGCAGCCTACATATGCTGAAAAACAATAAGACACAAAACGTTATAATTTTCCGATCAAACCTGACAGCTAGACACTATATCTGTCCTTGATGCATCACCATGCAGTAACTGATGAATTTATAATGAAAGATCTGCGCAAAAGAATAACAACAATAAATCTGACACACGCCCCAAAAAGCAAAGGCCAAAATAAAAGAACTCATTGTCAAGAGCCTCATTTGGCATATGTTCTGTAGGCTTGTCATTTTCAGATAAACACTTTTCATGTCAGTGAACTGAAAATGTTTCTTGCTTTAGAATCCTAAATATGTTCTAAATCCTAAATCCTAAATATGTTCAGACAAATTAATAATATCCTATTTCTATGAAAATCTGCCACATATTGCTGAGTTTATCAATGTGCCAAGAAACATGAAAAGAAACATGCAATAACATGGCAGCCTAGGCCTGTTTCAACAGAAAATAGATACAGCCACTCCTTGAGCCTAGTTACAAAGCAGGCTAAAATATGAAGCTTTAGTGATGCATTGTAGTCTGCAAAATGTTGAAAGCTTTAGTGGGATAATAATAATAAAATAAGTAAAAAATAAGATTTAGTTTGTTTTTTCCCCATTATGACCACTTTAATGTCTAAATCTAATATTTACAATTTTGTCACATCTTAAAAAGCAAAAAATCTGCATACCTGCATCATGCAAAGCTGTTCGGCCATGCAGGTCTATGCTGTCAACAGGACATTTACACTGTTGTAAAAGAAAGAAGTTATTAACAAATGCAGCTGAGCAATATTATACACTCTGAGTAGATATAAAATGCGTTTTCAAATCTTAAATTACTTATTTCACAGTTTAAGTTTGGCTACATATTTCTCTGCTCAACAAGCTAAGAAACTGAGGAGAATGGAAATTGTATAAATCCCATAATAAAGCACATGCTCTCATCATGCATGTAAATAACCATGTGCAATTTGGCTCAGTCATCAGATTCTATTTAATTAAGCTAGTATGTAATTTTCAGACTGATGGTTAGGGTGCATTTTAATTTACTTTTAATCCTTTACATTGTTCATGGTTTTAATTATTTTGTTTTCGCTCCTTTAATGCAATTGACTGCCCAATGAAACTCATTTCCTTCATTTCCACTCACATTTAATTATTGCTCTATTCACATCAAAGCCTTGCAAAAAAGTATTTATTATTTAATTACAGATAACACACCTCACGTTTTTAATGGTGCGTTTGTAAGAAAAAAAATTGTTGCTATGATACAAAAATGAGAAGTAAATTGCTCTGGCCCTGACTTAAGCGCACAGCTTTATGTGGAGATCAAAGTAAAAGAAAGTCCGGGAAAAGAAAAAAACAAATAAGGAAGGGCTTTAAACATAAAACACAAAACATAGAGGGTAGGGAAAGAAAAGAAAGCATTGAGCAGTCTTTGGCAGAGCAATCGCTAAAGGGGCTGGTTAGATGTCAGTGCTGTGACATTCCAATGTGCTTTCTCATTAGTCTTTCTTCCTGTGATTGTTATTGGAGGAACGCAGTGGACGGTACCTGCAGTAGCTTTTGCACACACATGGAATGACCGCCTGCTGCAGCCAAATGCAAAGCTGTTTTACCTGCAGAGAAGAACAACTAGGACATTAAGAAATAAAAATACAGTTAGATCCAAATGTATGAAATGCACGTAATAAATACATTATTTTATATAATTTGTTTGGATCCTCTTTTGTAGTAATGGCAGCACAAGCTGCATGAACTCTACAAGTTTGTCTCATGTTCTGCAGAACGATTTGTAAAAGATCCAAAGAGCTTCTTGGGAATTTCTCACAATTTTTCAGTGTGGTCTCAGACTTTGACCTCAGAATGTCTTATGCAGACCTACTTAAAATATGTGACCCTGGACCACAAAACCATTTTTTCTTTTTAGATAAAATATCATAAATACATTTTTCCATTGATAAATGGTTTGATAGGATTGGATAATATTTGGCCGAGATGCAGCTATTTGAAAATCTGGAATTTTAAGGTAAAAAAACCCCAAGAAACTAAGAAAACTACCTTTAAAAAGTTGTAAAAATTAATTTCTTAGCAATGCATATAACTAATCAAAAATGTAGTTTTGATATTTAAACTAGGAAATTTACAAAATATCTTAATGGAACATAATCTTTACTTATTGTTTACTTATTTTTGGCATAAAAGAAAAATGAATCATTTTGACCCGTACAATGTATTTTTGGCTACTGCTGCAAATATACCCCAGCGACTTAAGACTTAAGGTTTAAGACTATGTACGCATATGTGCTTTTATAGGAGTATGCAGAGACAGGAAGTCTTACCGGCAACATCTACAGCCTTCACATTGACTCCATTATCCAGGAAAACATTTAGACTATTTATGAGGCCATTGCGAACAGCAACATGAAACCTTAAAAATAACATAAAAAGATGTGAGTAATTATCATCAATTACATCATTTTACATCATTTTACGTATTTAAATACAACATAAATAAATCTGTGCATATGTTCAGACAAATTAATATCCTATTTCTATGAAAATCTGCAACATATTGCTGAGTTTATCAATGTGCCAAGCAACATGAAAAGAAACATGCAATAACATGGCAGCCTAGGCCTGTTTCAACAGAAAATAGACACAGCCACTCCTAGAGCCTAGTTACAAAGCAGGCATGAGACCTCGGTGTTTATTAGATCACTAAGACTGTTGGTATTTGAAAAGTGGAATAGAGGACAAAAGAAGGATCAGCAAGATGTAGGAATGGATATTAACACACTGTGTGGCATGAAATTTAATCTAAAAAGGAATGAAAACCATACGCATGGGAGCTAAACTAAAAACATGTGAAACTTCCCTTATTCCATCATATTTACTGGCAAGGTCAAGGGAAGAAAATTTATATATTCTATTTGACAAAAAAACATTAGCAGGTACAAAATTTTAACAAAAACAGGACATGACTGAAATCCTGTCATAGGCCTGACACACCTAATGCATAACAACCGCCTTTAATAACAGCTGACCTGAAGAGATAAAAGACGGAAAATTACAGGCTGCATATAACACTACATAACATGTTTAATACTCTCTCATAAACATTATAACTGGAGCACCACTGGGATTTAGATAAATGCCTATGATAAGTGATAAGATAATAATAATACTACTACATTTATTTTTAGGCACCTTTCAAAAAAAAAAAAAAAAAAAAAAAGATGGGCAACTGTCTAGTCAAGTATTAAAAATGAAGCACTTGTTAAAACCTTTTTCTTCTATTTTGAAAAGAGAGAGAATATCTAAACCCAATGACAGAAGCAGCAAACGTTAATATTGGGAACTGTTTTCTAAGATAGCATGTAGCTTTTTTGTTGTTTTGTAATCTAATTTAATCTATAAAGTAAGCAAAGAACTGAAAACCATCTTGCTATGACATGTTACAAAAATAAGATCGTGAGATTAAAGTCTTATTATTTTGAGTAAGTATTATGAGAATAAACATATAGCAAAGCAAGAATAAAGCTGTAATATTTTTTGAATAAAAGTCTGAGAATAAAGATTGTGAGATAACTACCAGAAAAAAGTTGTAACAACATAATCTTTGCAGTATGAGATTAGACATATTTTGAGAATAAAGAACATGTTTACAAGCAAGCTACAAAGCAAAAATGGGAGGAAATTGGATGACTTGATGAAAATGAAGTAGATGTGGTCACCACAGACCACCTCTCAGTTCCTGTGCTTTCTGGCTGATGTTTTGTTCACTTTTGAATGCTGGTGGTGCTTTCACTCTGGTGGTAGCATGAGAAGGAGTCTACAACCCACACTACCACACCCTTTGCCCTTCACAGATGAAAGCAGGCAGCAGAACATTTCCTCCTCATTTCTACTCTGTCACATGTGCTAAGTGTGAACCTGCTTTCCCCTGTAAAGAGCACAGGGCGCCAGTGGAGAATTTGCCAAGCACAACCCCCATCTGTGGACATATAGCCCTCGTACCACACTCATGGAGTCTGTTTCTGACCGTTTGAGTAAACATGCACATTTGGGGTCTGCTGGAGGTCTTTTTGAAAGGCTCTGGCAGTGTTCCTCCTGGTCCTCCTTGCACAAAGGCAGAGGTAGCGATCCTGCTACTGGGTTGTCCTCCTACGGCCGCCTCTATGTCTCCTGTCTCCTGGTAGCACCTCCATGCTCTGGACATTACGCTGACAGACACAACAAACCTTCTTGCCACAGCTTGCATAGATGAGCCATCCTGGATGAGCTGCACTACCTGAGCCACTTGTGTGGGTTGTAGACTCCATCTCATGCTACCACCAGAGTAAAAAGCACCACCAGCATTCAAAAATGAACAAAACATCAGCCAGAAAGCAAAGGAACTGAGAGGTAGTCTGTGGTCACCACCTGCAAAACCATCCCTTTATTGGAGGTGTCTTGCTAATTGCCTATAATTTCCACCTGTTGTCTATTTCATTTGCACAACAGCATGTGAAATTGATTGTCAATCAGTGTTGCTTCCTAAGGGGGCTGTTTGAGTTCACAGAAGTGTGATTGACTTGGAGTTACATTGTGTTGTTTAAGTTTTCCCTTTATTTTTTTGAGCAGTGTATATACTTATCATGCTTCTTGGAGGTTTATTTGTTTGTTTTGCTTATCCCATACTAATATTTATCACCACAAATGTGAGGCAGGCCCATGGACCTCAAGATCTCATTACAGATTGTGGATGAAGTACCATAGCTTTTACAATAATACAATAAAAAATACAGACGTCTGCATAAAGCAAACAGGGCATTCAAGATAGCTCATTCTTAAATGTAAAATATGAGAATAAACCAATGCAGAAGTGGGATTTAAAAGCATTTAGGGTAAAATAATTGCAAACTTTGTTTAGCAGTAAAGCCTTAGGTTAGTGTACATGTGCCACTCGTGATCCAGGCAATTCTAATGCAAACGAAGAAATACACTACAAAACCTGAGTGCTTCAGACTCCCTACTTTTCATTCAGAAGCAGCTACTGGAAATAAATTCAACAACAATCAAGGCATTGTGCATTGCCGTGGAGGACGAGGGAACAAAAAATAGGGCTATCAAAATCCCTTCCCTCATTCCTTGGCTGGACATTTGCACTTTTATTAAAAAGCTACATTTCGTGGCAAGAGACGAGTGATGAAATGCATATAGAAGAAGTAAGCACAGGAGTCCCAGCAGGGAGGAAATGTTTTTGAGATTCATGTCAAATCAAAGATCGCAAGACCACTTGATCCCAGAGCCCTTCACGGAGGCGTTCGCCTCCACTTCAAAACATAGTGCAGAATTTAGCTCAGTAGTGCACAAACCCTCAGAGGATGCTGACTGACTTTAAAAATGCTATTAGTCAGTTTTGCTGCATACGGTTAGAAAATATAATTATACTTATATGGGGAATTAGTCTTAGTAAAGAGCACTAAATACTGGTCTCTGTACAGTGGAGAGTATTTTTCAGCATCACGTAAGAGATGGTCATTTGAAAGCGGCACTTACGCAGAATGGCCCTCTGGGTCTAGTTTGGTGGGGCAGGCTCCTTTCTTGAGTGTGGCTGTGAGTTTTTCTATATCTCCATTCTCTGCTGCATTCATCAGACGCTCATCATACTTTCCCCATTCTGTACTCTGAGACAATGGCAAATACAAAAAAATACTCAAAATTTCACAACCTATTCTATTGCAAATATACAGAGCCATTGCTGGAAGTGTAATCATTGTGTTTGGGTGTGCTAATAAATACTAGCAATAAAAAACCCCACACAAAACTGTTTAAGAGAAACAAATATCTATCTTAATTCTAACCTATTTTTAAAATTCCAAAATATTATATATTTCCTCCTAAATATACATACATTAACAAGCTGGAAAGCTGTATTGACCAATCAGCATTCAGGACTATATAACTATTCTGTAGTTTAAGGCGAAGCGACAACACATGCTTGATTTTGATTGGATGACAGACGTTATAATCGCTCTATTATTTTTAATAACCGCACTATGAAGAAGTTCCAGGTCTGATGACCGCATTACAATTCCATATGGCCAATTTATTACCGCTATTCAAAGAGTCTACCGCATCCTAATGATACATGATAAAATTATAAACAATTTGTGATATGTTTCTACAGTTGTATTCCGTTGCAACAACACAATAAACAATCTGCTTACCTCACTCACTCACGCGCAAAAGGTTTTTCTTGATAAAATCAACTACTGGGATTTCGAGTAATTTCTCAAGATATGATAAACGAGTCTGGAGAGCAGTAGAGTCCTTATCGCTTTAGACATACACGTAACAATTCATTCCTGGTGTTCAGCAAAATAATATGCAATTTACAGTACAACCACGCGCAGACTGACCACCCACAAGCCCCATTATTACACGCTCAGATTGAGGACATGTTATGGGCTTGGTCAAAAGTCTTGACAAGCTTTACGAAACCGTAAAACTTGCATCTAATGTTTACCTCGTTTTTCTTAAGTCGTTGTTTTAAACTTTTCATAGTTCCAGTGTAACAGTAACTGAATCCAGTGCACTTGTCCAGATGTCCAAATTAACGTCTCTTGTCAAACCTGCAAACTTTATTCCACCCCACGGTTACAAGGTTCAGGCTCTATTGAGACCTGACGCACTCCCACGAACCAATCGTCAGGAACATTGTGTAACTACGGGCCAATCAGCTGCACTGGGAGTCTCAGTATGAAGGTCATGCCGTAGAAAAGCTGATTCACATGATTTGTGGATTCCACAGACTCTACGGATGCCTTCAAAACCAGCTCGACAATGAGTGTTTGTTTTGCATACAGCTATAAATTATACTGGCTGCAAGCTAGTCCTGTTTGCAAACTTGTAAACACAGTTGCGTCATCAGTGCTTGGTTAATGATTTAATAAACGCTTTTATTACTTTAACTGATATTGCACTTTTTGTGGGAACACCTAAAGTTAGTTGCGACCTGTTGCCCATAGGTTTTAAAGACTATGCTTTTACAAAATAAAGGCCATTTTTCGGGTTCTTTTTCAGGCTTCAGAGTTATTAATGAAAGTATGAATTATCCATTATAGCGCCACCCAGTGTCTGTGAAAAGTGTGTACAAATGCTTCATTGGTTTGGCTTCCAAAACTGTTTCTGAAGCCCAAACATAAGAAAAAGAAACACTTGGGTCTCTGCAGCTTCTTTACAGAGAAGACCTACTCATTTATGTTATAAATCTCATCCTCTTTTTGTGGTAGCCCTCCAAACATATTAACAAAGGGATATTCATTTCTTTGTTGTACAGAAAGACTGAACGGCAGGGAAAGATTAAACGGCAGGGTTATGTTCTTTGAGATAAAGCCTGTCATTTTATTACGTTAGAGTGGCTCCAGCTCAAGTCTGGGAACTCGCCAAATTCAGTAGACAAACCTGTTTCAAACATGAGCCTCTTGAAAGACTTCATTCACTCCGCTGTTAAAAAATGTTTTATGTAACAGCAGTCGCCCGAACAGAGCGTATTCATTGCCTTTGCCATTGTATTTCTCAAAAAGCAGTTATACAAGTGTTTTAACAGTCACTGCAGAATGTTAGGTCGGTCTGCTGTAAAAGTACATCTATCAGGACAGTAATATGCCTTCTTAATTTAGAATTTGAGACAACATACTCCAGTTACCATCTGCTTTAATGTGGCTGCTTATACTATATAACTTTTGCCTTTTGCGTCAAGATGTGAGCCATCAAGTTATTAAAGGTCTTTTATTTTTATGAAAATTGGCAAGAGTCTATTGTAGTTGGCGGAAAAAAAATGCAACAGCTGAGAAGAACAATTTATTGACTGACATGTTTGGAAAAAAAAAAAAAAAAAAAAAGATGCAGCATTTCAACTATACATGACCAGGTTTATCAATAATACATAAACTTAAAAAATGGATCAATAAAATGGGAGCAATTACCAGCAGCTTTCTGAAGAGATTTATTATCTTATCTGGAATACAGATCTTTGAAGTACTGAATCAATATTGACTGATGTTGTGGGCACTTAGATGTTCCACAAGACTGATGAATGGATCAAAAAAAAAATATAATAATAAAACAAAATAAAATAAAATGAGGATCAGAATGTAGCACCAAACATCCTTGCTGGCTTCACCCTCAGACAGCTTTGCGATGATATTCCGGAGGTGCAACCTCATAGTCACTTGCACTGAACAAAGACGATGAATTCTTCACTAAATACCTAAATTGAGCATAAAAGTCCGTTAAATAGTGCACAAAAGTTAGTAAGCTTCTGCAGGTGATGTATAAAGATCCTGTTTTAAATAAAATTGTTTTCATCCTAAATAGTTTTCATAACCTGAAAAGTTTTGGCTTGACATTAGGCCAGCTTCACTGAAAACTTTCCTATAAAATCATCATAAAATGTCTGATTCCTAACCTGACAAAAAAAAAGTTGCTCAAATTCTACAAACAAATTCAAAAGAATATTAAAACTGATTTCTGCTTACTTTAAAAAATCTTGTAGGTAACTGAGAAGCAGGGCCAGGCTCTTCTCATCCAGAGGTGTGTAGGCCAGCATTGCTCCAATTCTCACTGTCAGAGGACACAAAAGAGGCTATAAATCACCAAATGACTAATAATGATACAGACACAGATTAAAGTAGTTCTAGAAATTGTAATATTATCCATTTAAGGTCATACCAAAAAGCCTTAGCAGGTGTGGCGCTCCGTAGATCTTCGACATGGATGTATCTGGATGGTTCGCTAGGATCTCTGCATACTGCGGCCTCTCAAACTTGTAGAGAAGCTGAGTGCCCAACATGACATTGAAGTACTCGCGAATTCCAGCAACCACCTCATTCACTGCAAATTCCCTGAGTAAAGGACGAGTCTCTCTTTAGAAAATCTCTCTGCATCTTATTTGGGAATTTCTACAACAGGGAATTTTTCCACAACAAATGAATCATTTGCACAATGACGATAAAAAAATAATTGTTCCGTATGGCAAACAAACATACTTGTTATCACAGTTTCCTCTTGATTTCTTGTAAGTTGCATAGTCCTCAAGGACATCATCTACATTCTTTTTTGCAGGCAAGTGAAAAAGCTAAACAAAAGAAATAAAGCACACAGTGCACATTAAGGCGTGTTTGCAACATTTGAGAATAAGCATAATTACAAGCTTCCAACTTCAATAATGGATGAAATCTTCTGACTATTGTTAATGTTGACCAAAAATACGGCAACATGGCCGGTTTCCCAGATAGGAATTAGATTAAGCCAGGACTAGACCTTTGCTAATTTAGGACATTTATATATTTTTAGAAACATGTCTTACAAAGATGCATCATCTGTGAGCATTTTAAGATCAAATATTGGCAATGAGGTATTTTAAGATATCTCAGTGCAAGCCTTTTCCAGTTTAGACAGCTCTTAACATTTATTTTAATCTAGGACTAGTCTTAAACCCTGTTCGGGAAACGGCCCCTTAACGTCCAACTAAACTATACAGTATGTTTACTAATTTTCTATTTGCATAACAACTGGTTCCCTAGGCATTTATTCTGCAAATATGCAGTTGGAAAATATGTGATGATAATATGTCTAGCTCTACACAGTTTAATAAATATGCAATATTGTTGAATGAAGAGCAATGTAGGAGTCTGATTGGGTTGAGCATGGGAGGACGTTTGTTGTTACCTGCTTCTGTCTAGTGATCAGGTCCCAGTCATCTACCAGCCAAGGCTTTAACTCTTCAGGAATTTTTACCTTTACTTCTACTCTGTTAATGAAAGTCTCCTCCTGCATACAAAACAGTTTGGGAGTCAAAAACATCTCAACTTTTCTTAAAACACCAGCTCTAAATAATTTAAACGGGCCTTGAACTGACATACACTCTCCACAGTTGGGTCAACACGTGCCCTCTTCTTGCGTGGCGGGTGAGGCATGTCCCCAGTGCTAGTGCCCTCTCCAGCCCCTGGTGCTGAGAAGCAAACAAGACAGGAGATTGTTATTGATTAATAATCAAATGACTCCAAAACCACATAATGTATAATAATGTACACATATAGCAAATACAACATGATGTGTAAACTCTCTCTACATCTATACTCATTTAAACTGCTTTAGCAGGTCAAAAAACATCAGCGTTTGCATTAGGAACTTACTCTTTTGCTTCTTGTTCTTTGTTTTCCTAGTGAAAAGAATAGAAAACCGTGGTTAAATACGCACCATTAAACATGACTTTGCAGTTTTGACAGTTCATTTGATGTAAAAGCTGACAAAGTAACACTCACACATCTACATTTTTTTGCTGCACAGCAGCGATTTTCTTGCTCGGTGCGACACCCCTCATCCTTCCCTCAACATAATGGTCTCTGAAAAACAGCATTCTGCATTAAAACTTCTCATCACAAGATAAACATGCATCACAGACTGCACAAATCATGTCTTGATAACATAATAGGGATATAGGAGCTTTATGTGCATTAATTAAATGATACTTTTAAAAGATCTCTTTTATATTACTCACTGGTTTGCCTTCTGAAGCTCTTTCTGTTTCTGCAAGTTACTGTCCACATATTTGAGCACACGGCTTTCAGGAACCCATTCGTCCCAGCTAGAAACACACGGTACACATATTGTTAGAATTAGGTGATCACATCACATGGTAACTGGCAGAAACTACTTAACTTTTATAACATATGGACTTTAAATGTGTCCTAGCCACCACAGAATTTATATCCACTCAAATCAGCGCCTTGAATACATGAACTTACTTTTTATTCCATCCACTGTAATGAATAAAGTATTTCACTTGTTTATCCTTGATATTGATTCTTACACACTGCGAGGAAACAAAATACGTATAACATCAAAATCACTTCATTTCATCTTCCTGACATCATCAGGAAGACAACAGCCCATTCATATGAAAATAAACTAGGATGACAAAACATCTTAAGCTCTAAAATAAAAAAAAAGGGGTTGCTGTGCCTGTTTCATTCAACTTAATACAGAAAACAATAAATCATAAGGCGTAAATCCTTATCCACAGAACCACTACATCAAACACTTGGACTACATTAAGATTAAAAAGGAGATTTAATTCATGTTATTGCTATCAAAATAAAAAAAAATAAAAAATCAACAGGCTTTTGAAGGATGCAAAATGGCATGAATGATTCAGACAGATACCTTAGCTTCGTATAGCAATGGCCCATGAAAGCACAGCACTCGTTCACCTGAAATACATCAGAGACATTAATAGCAAATAAAGCAAGCTCTTAATTTAAAAAAACATGTAATGAGCACCTGATCTTATGTTTATTTTGTATATATATATATATATATATACACTTTAATGCACATTCATTCATTTTGTGCAAGTTATGTTTGCACAAAATTAATGTGCATTAATGTATTAAGTAAATTTGTTCTCTGTTATGACTTTCTAATAAATAGTACCAAAACACGTATTGGTGTAGAATTAAGCAAATTTTAATAAAATGCACTCAACTTCAACATTTTAGCGATTAAATTCGCCCTACCAGTCAAACCCTCGATTAATTTGTTATGAGCTCCTAACAAATCGAAAGACGCGGTCCTTTGTTCAATAAATCCGATATTGAATCGAAGAATTTAACTCATCAACTAATCGTTTAGGCGGCCACTGTAACATATTCAAAAAGACTCCATAACGAAGAACGCTTTGTTTAGCGATCAGACCTCTCTAGTGGTTATTTAAGTCTCTATCGACTCTTTAGCGACATAGATGATTTAAAACAGCCTTAAGCTGACATTACTAGCATTATGTTATGAATGGCAATACATAACCATTCCCGCCAGGACTTCAACGTTATAACGGGAGCTTCCTGTAAACAAGGCCTGCTACAAGCTAATGGGCTACATGACAACAGCTAATGTTTTGTTTCTGAAACACGCAGCCGTGCGCGTGCATAAAGACATATAACAGAAACCGCTAACGTGCAGTCGTGCATGCGCTTGACCGCTGATAAGCAAATCGGCATAGTTTATAAAAGGCAGGTAGCATAGCTCGGCTAAAACTGCTTTTCTATCCACATCTCGCTGTGCACACGCGCCATTGTGCGGTGGCAGCGTCCGCTTCCTTTGCGCGGCTGAATGAGAGGATACGCCGAGCTACCGAGGGCTCCGTTAGAGGAGACCGAGCTTTCCTATAGCGAACCTTACCTTCTTGAAATTTAGGTTTAGGGTCCTGTTTCGGCGCCATTCACAGATTAAACAATAAAAATAGCTGGAAAATCAAATCCAGGCATTGCCAGCTCCGATTTAATTCACACAGGGTGAAGGCGCCGCGCTGCGTTTCTATGACGCACTTTTTTGGCGCCCCTGTCAGGTGACTCCCATAATAAACATTATTTAACCAGCAGACCCTGACGGAGCGTCACACAATTTGTGCACTGCTCACGGAAAACCATTTAGAGCAGCATTACATTTTTATTTGTATTTTAGTACGTATTCACATTTTTCGGATAGTTATTTGTGTAACATGTGCAATGTAAAATATATATATTTTTTGTTAAACATATTTATATTTATATAGTTTTTTAAAGAGAACGAGAGGTAATGAGTGTCTGGATGTGGTGCAATAGATTTAGATTATTGCAATATTATTTATTAAACAATATTATTATTTAATGAGTTTTCCTGTTGCTCAAATAGTAGAACATGGCGCAATCCCTCCAAGATCGAGATCAAACTCTTGTCCAGATGCTGACACTGATTTGTTTTGTGGGTTTTGGGGCAAAAGGAGTTCTTGTGATGTTAATAATATTCCCCTTCTGTCTGCAGATGTAGAGTTGCCCCGTTTATGAAACATGTGAAACTATATGGTCAGAAGTGGACTACATCAACAATGATTTATTTTATTACGTCAAGCTTATACACAACTGATATGCAGAGAAATGCTTCTGTTTGACAATATTTTAATATTTGAGAAGACAGCCTGTTGTTGTTTTAAGTCATTTTCAAACATGCATAGATTTGTTTCATTTTGCAGTTTAACTAAAGGTGACATTGTTTAAATCGCAGAAGGATAATGACTCCTATAAGACCCATAATTTTCATCTTAACCATTCATGGGTTCTTTAATGCTGTCAATATCTCTAAATATTGAGGCTAAAAAGAATGTATTAGTAATAATACCAATACTACTAATAAATAGTTTTAGAATAAATTGTGTCAAAAAGAGAGAAAAATAAATATTTAACATATAACATATACATATTTTGTATATTATTTTTTTTTTTTTTTATTTGATAACGTTGCATTGGTTCATGCATGCCTTTCAGATTTCTGAAAAGACCTCTTTAATAACCAGGGGGCAATATTTGACAGGCAATTTTTCAGTTTCTTTCTCAAAGCCCTTCTCGTTAGACAATATATAAACGGATTTAAGCAACTATTAGTATGAGCCAAGCAAACAGTCACGGGGAATACATAAGTATGGACAACATAATACGCCTCATCCCAGTAAATCACGTTCAACTTTACCAAAACACCCCAAAATGTAATTGCGTGGTTTGGCATCCAACAAAGAAAGAATGAAAGAACCACAACTGTGATAGATTTGGTGACATGAATCCTGCGCTTGGAGTTATTCAGATCGCGCTTTCTCACAAATCTCAGAAGCAACAAATAGGACACGGAAAGGATCAACATGGGCAAAACAAAAGCAACCAGGATTTTTTGTAAATGATAAAAGGCTAGCCAATAATGTCCGGCGGGAAACTTCAGCAAGCAGAGCTTCTCTCCGGCCACGTTGGTCACAGTGGAGAAAATAGATGTTGGCGCGGTGGCGACGGTAGCCAAGACCCACAAAAATGCGCAGACCCATTTGCAGGATGTTGGGGGACGGACCCTGTTCTTGGTGGCTGAAGCCACTGAGCAGTATCGAGTGATGCTCATAGCAGTGAGGAAGAAGACGCTGGCGTACATGTTCATCACAGTGACCGACAGTATGATCTTGCACATGGCGTCTCCAAACGGCCAGCTGAAATCCAGAGCGGTATCCACCGCCCAAAACGGCAAAGTCAGGACGAACTGGAGGTCTGTGACAGCTAAATTAAGGATGAACACATTAATGGTGGTGCTCTGTCTGCAGTGTTTCACTCTCATGATGAAAAGGACGAGAGAATTCCCAACTAAGCCTATTGCGCACACGAGGACGTACACCACTGAGATCATGATCCTCAGGACCGGGCTCCTGTCAGCGGTCACGTCTATGTCCTCCAGATTTCCGAATGTGACATGACCCTGAGGTGTTCGGTTAAAAACCCTGCTGCTGTTGAAAGGGTCACCCATGGTTAAGCATCCAATTGCGCGTCCCTGCTGGGCTCAGCTGTGACGAAGAGCTTTTCTAAGCGGTTTGCCGACCAGCCGTAATATATCCATAGATACCTACGCGAGTTTTGGTATTACCCGCCCTGGCAGAGCAAAGATTGGTTGGAGAGTTTTGACATGCATGTCAGCTGCTGGGAATTGTGTAGGTTTAAACCCCTGGGAATGCGGGAGGGGGTTAAAATGCGTAAATATGTCTATATATGCGTTTAAGTGAGGTTCCAAAACATTTCAGTGATCACAAAAGTTCGAAGTTTGCGCGCGAATTTCTCCTGGTATTAAGAGATGCTCGAGAAGAACAGCGGAAGCGATGTTACCATGACAACAGTAAGCTTCTCATTTACAGTATCATCATTCGATGATTATATTTAAACTAGATTATACATACATTGATTAAAAAAAAAAAACAGCACGTGAAATGTACTTAACTTTTCTTTTTTTTGCTCTCAAATTTTCAGGTAAAATTATCACAAACAACAAACAGTTGTGATCACGTGACCACACACAGAGCATTAAGAACGAAGGGTTCCCAAACTTTTGAGTGGCGTCATTTTAATATTTTGTATTTATTATTTTTGGGGGTTTTGGTCTTGTGGACTATATCTTTTATGTAAAATATTATTACAAATATCGTAAAATGTCTTCAAGTGTTAAACTCAGAACAGTACTAAATAAAAAATAAAATGCATTTTGTATCATCTCTCTTAATTTTGCTAAAATGATTCATTTTCAGATTCTGCAAGGGGTTTCCAAACTTTTGCATGCCACTGTAGTTGTAACATTTTGCATCTCATGCATTCATAATAAACAATTATTCATAACAAACATCAAATTGAGGAAAAATAAGATTTATAGGTTACCACCTTTTACTAATTTGTATAGTCTTACAATTGTTTTCTTAAACATAGGCTACTTTTAAATTTGTGTGATAGTGATTTAGCACCCATTTTTAACAGCATATTTAATAACTCACCCCATGCATACCTTGAGAAATAACCCTTTCTCCATCTCATTGTCATTTAATTATATCCCGAAAAGAAATAAGAAAATTACTTTTATTCTGCAACGAGAGGGCAAACAAAAAGACCCAAATACAGATAAGACAGAAATAGAAAAGATTTAATGTATTTGTTTTATTACAGCTAAACCGCTCTCTACATAAACAAGTAACATTCATTAAGTAAACAATGTATCCCAATTCAAATAATAAATAATTCATATATTTTGTACAAACTGGTATTGGTTTCCTGTACATAATGATTTCTCTCATAGCGTACCATACAGTAAGAGAAGAACTTAAGGCAGAGAGTTCATACTTGCCAGTTACTGGTACAGCTATAACAGACTGACTGTCTAGTGGTATATTTCAAGGATGTAGCGGATCAGTGGGCACATGAAATGTATGATTTCAGTGCCATGTCGAATGGGAGATTTGTGTAGAATGACAGCGGCCTCAATTTTGTGTGGCATCAAGTAACTCAGTGCAAAGGTAAAAATATATAAATTAAACAAGCATGGGTTCATCAATCCAATTGTTAATTTGCAACGCTGAAGACAAAAATAATAATAATAATAATAATAATAATAATTCACTCTTTTATAAAGGTTAGTGGACTCTTTTGTGTACTGGCTGTCATCAAGAGATTAAAAGTGTGCTAATGTTCATCCAGGCCCAACATTAACTGTTCCACAACCTTTTTTTTAATGCACGAAAATCAATGACAAACAGCTGTCACATCACAATGCAGCCAGAGGACGTGCACACGCAGCTGGCTTTTATCCTGTTTCATTTCAACCCAAGGTTGACTGTGACACAGCAAGTATGATTGTGGAATTAATGCCTCAGATGTCTCATATAGTACAAATACGAGAGAAAGAGAGACAAGGACACATAATTAGCTACTTGTACAATGCAAAGCAAGTGTTAATAGCTCTTGAAATAATTACGAAATAAATGCATGAAAGTAATGCGTGAACAAACAAATAGTAAACAAATAATATATAGATAAAATAAATAAATTCTTTTTTAAACAGACGAAAACAGACAGCACAGATTATGTTGCAAGAAGGTCACCTTCCAAGCACACTGAAAATCTATGAATTGTATCCCACCTGAAGCCCAAACCACACAGACCCCGAGAAAGGGACATTTTGTTCTCGACAGTTAAAATGGAATAATGACATTCACTGGAGGAGACACCAAATAGTAATGATAGATTACTATCATTCGATAGCTGGAATCTGGATCCTAAGGTCTGCCGGCTAGGGTTTCTAAGTTTCCTGTCTTGAGGAAATAATTCATATCTACGGCTATTGCAACATTGTTTTGGTTATTTTTCTGTCATATCTGCAACAAACTAAATGAGGTATGCTATAGCATCCGATACCCTCAGTGCTGTTTTTTGCGAACCACACCTCTTCTTTTGAAGTTTAGTTCAGACAAACAACATCAAAGGATATGAGATGAGGAAAGGGAAAAAAAAAAAAAAAAAAAAAAAAGTACAAGAGTTTACCTCAGGTACTAACCAGCAAATCTGGGCACTGAAACCAAACTCCGCTTCTTACATAATGTGGTGATGGATGAGAAAGAATGTGCAACTGGAATAAGACGTGACCCTCTGTCGACTCTTCAAGCATGTCGTGGCTAGATTCTGTATTGGCATAAGGGAATGCTTCTGTACAGCATACATCCTACATAACTTAAAAGCAATAATAAATTACCTGCACAGGATAATGGCATTAAATAACTTGATGTTCCCTCGCTGATCAAACAAAGGCTGAGGGAAAGAGTCTTAGAAAATAAAATGATAAGGATGTCTGCCATTCTATTACTTTGACTGAAATAATTATTCGAAGTGAAATAAAATAGCAAAAAGTATAAAAAGGTACAGAATAAGATAATCAAGGAACAACACACAGAGCAGTGAAAAACATCTTCAGTATCCATGGAGAAAATACCAACTGAAGTCACTCACTGGGTAGGCAGAGTCCTATTGTTTATATACAAAAGTAAAACTGAAAATAGATTTTTCTTCTCTGTACACAGCAATTGTATTCTTCTCTTTACAAAAGTCTTTGTTCTCTTTTTTTTCCCTCCCCACTTTCCATCCCATTCACGAGTGCACAAAGCTCCTTCGGCGTCCAAAAGTTGTTTGTGATAAAGGCTTGTCCGTCTCCCGGAGAGGTCAGTCCAGTGAAATGACGTCTGGGATGGAGCCGTATATTACGGATGCAGCGGCGGCAGCGTCGGAGCGCGAGCGGGACACGCTGCTGTGTGGATGGCTGTCTCTCAGACTGCTGGAGGACACCAGACTGCTGCTGCTTCCGCTGCTGCTGCCCCCGCTGCCATTGGCTGGCACTAGCGAGCTGCTCGCCGGCGTCCCCGACTGATCCAGGAAGAGCTGGGAGGAACCGTAGGGCATGAATCGGTTCAGCAGCAGCTCGTGGTCTTCTGATGCTGATGCAGAAGCTGAGGCTGCAGCGGCAGCAGCCATGACCATGTTATAATGCTGTGGAGAGGATAGAGATTATCAACTTAAGGCTATGCCGTTTAATTAAAAACAATTATCTCTGTGTCAGATATAGGTCCTGGTGTATATAATCCATCTAAGTTTTGCACCAGATGTGGTTAAACATGCATGTTTGTTAGATCACAATGCTGCCCTCTAGCTGCTGTTTCACCTACCTGGTGATTGTCCCCTTGTAAAAACGAGAAGAAATTCAGATCTGTAGAACAAAGAAAAAAGTCATTTGCCATAAATGTTTTGTACCAAAGGGGTCCATATTTGTACCTTAAAGGTACATATTAAAACATAAAGAGTACATATTAGTACAGAAAAGGTAGCTATTTCAATTTGGTTCCACAAACATATCAAGCAGCACTCTTTAACACTATAATACTGTTGTTACCGTATTTATGATAAAAAAAAAAAAAAAAGATGTCTTGTAAGCATAAAAGAAATATTAATTTCTTTCCAAAGTGTACAGACCCTAAACTAATGACAACGCAGACAAATGAGCATGATCAACACATCAAATATTTTATTATTCAAATGATGATAGTACCTGAGAGGTCACTGGGTGTGTGGTAATAATGACGGTAGTCCTGGATGAGGGGAGGCGGTGGAGGGATATAATTTGTCTCCATTGCTGGCATGCTGGGAGCTCGTGCCAGTGGAGACTCCTGATGATGCAGATTCAACACCCTGCGGCAAAATATAACATTAAACAATTAAGAAAACTAGTCAGATATTAACATATTATTCAAGTAGCATATACACTGGCTAACACTTGAACATGTACAATTGAAACATTTGTTGGGTTTTAAATGTTAAAAACAACAGACCTGCTGTTCAAAATAAATGAAAAATAACTTCTCACCCTTTGTTGACAGGTGGAGAGGTTGGTGATAGAGATGGACAGGCTCTTTTAGGTGGAGGCTCGTCGTTATCTTCCTCGTCTGAGGAGCTGTCCAGCGTCAGGTCAATCACCTCCACTTTCTTACTGCTACTGCTGTGGGACGAACTGTTTCTGTGGTCTGACATAACTGACCGACATGAGTCTTCAAGAGAGAAGCAAAAAACTATGTCCTTAACTATACTGTACTATGCAAATAAGTAACATTTTTACTACATGACTAAAGCAACTATCTACTGTAGCCCTATAACTCATAACAAATATACCAGTCTTTGTGGTAGTACCTTCAATGCCATTTGACGAGGCTGATACTTCCTGTACCACCTTCTTGGATCTCATAGGAGCCCAACTACCATCTTCTTTAAACTGGATCTCATCACAATCCACACAACTGCTCAAGATCTCCATGAACAACCTACACACAAACACGCATATCTTAAAAACAAACTTTCAGATTTAGATGGCCCGCAGTCACAGGTGTAAAAGGTGAGAGCAGCACTGACCCATCAATTATAAGGTGCTCATATGGGGCTTTCTTGTCACAGACCGGACACACCCAGGTGGGTTTCTTCTCGTTCATTTGGATGTAGAGCGTAGCATCAAAGCACTGCAGGTGTGAGCAGGTGAGCGCTCGGCAGGGAATCGTCAACCGCATCTTTCCGAGCTGTTCATTTACACACAGGTCAGCATACACTGCTATTGCACTGTTGCAACTGAATGATTAGTAACTGAATGAGTAACTTATTTCTAAACTGCTAGCTTGTGGTTTATTTTCCAAAAAAATGATTAAACTGACAAAAGAACACAATATGGGAAGTCAAGTAAAAAAGTCATGAGCAGGGCTCAGTTGACTTGGTGAAAAAAAAATGCATGCAATTGGAACATTAAAAGGTTTAACATTCTTTATTCAGGATTACTCACCGGACAGAGCAAGGAGACTCGCAGACTGGTGGTGGCAATCTCGCTGTCAGGGTCGGCGGTAAGCTTTTCTTTGACTGAAAAGAAAACACAGAATCGATCAAATCACTTAATTTACAACATTGAATATCTCTCATCATAGCCACGCTCAGCTAACAGGTAGCTCAAGTAAGATCTGTAACGTTGCAGGTTTTGGAAGGACATTTTATTTTGAAAACCACAATCACTTAATTAAACAAAACAGAGAAAATGTTCCAAAATGCTTCAAGTGGAAGGAATTCAGCTATATAAAGGCTTAATCCAACTATTGCATTTCTAGTTAACTTACTGAGTGCTCTTGAGTGGTCTGGATTTCTAATGCCTTTTGACCGTAGTCTCTGTAGCAAAACTGAGGAGGACTGCTGTCGGACCAGGTACACTGCCATCGAGTAACTCTGTATGGGCCACACCGTATTTAAAGCACATTCTGATGGTGTTTTATTTTATTTTAAGCGTATCAGTAGATTTCAAACAGATTTACATTCATTACCCTTCCGATTTCTGATGTCCATGACACAACAATAGTGTTGGGAACTGTTGTAGACAACCTAACAAGGGAGGTAATGTTGATGGGTCTGCTCGGCCGCTTTGGCTCCACTCCATTTTTGGTTGGGGGAAGATATCCCTGAAGACAACCACAAAAAGTCATTGAGTTCAGCACATGACACAATCAACTACAGATTGATGTTTGGATCTGAAATATTTTTTTTTTGTTGAAACAGTCGAAGAAGTTGAGGAACAGTAATCCTTTACAAAAAAAAAAAAAAATCTAGTTCAAGTGCCAAACACATGGTTGCGTTGTTTTCATACAAATGTGAAATATGTTTGTCATTTAAATGGAAAAATGGTGAAACTACTTTCCTTACAACATAAATATGAGTATACATGTCTCTATCTCTATTGTATTTAAACAATTTGTCTGTCATTCGTAGATGCACTGAAAGATTCCTGGTGATGTGTGACCAAAAATAAAGCCAGACTCACGGGGAGGTTACAGGGTTTTCCATTCACTTTCACACAAAGGTTGGGTGGGAAATGATCTTCCTGAGGACAACTTGTCTCTGATAAGCAAAACCTGAAAAATGTGTGTTGAGATTCCTTTAGGAATGTGTGGGAAAGATTTCCAAGACTCACTCAGAAACCCAAACAAAAGAAAGCTATGTAAACGGGGGTAGGTTAGCCTCAACACAGGAAATCAGAAAATAGACAACACATTCAAATACACATTACTAACCCACACAATACTTTAAATAGCATAGAATTTGCTAGTTTATATGGTAAACACTATGTTTTACATTCTCTGTAGATTTTGTGATAACACAAAACATTAAACAATGGTGGCAAGCTAAAAAAAACTCATTATTTAGCTGCAAGTTTCCAGTCCAGCTGAACACTAAGGATCTTTCGGGGGACAAACTGTTGTCTTATACCTTAGCTGTACTTGCACGGTGAAGTCACATTTGGTCCCAGAGATGTCCCTGTTGAGACAAGAGGGTGGGAGTAAAGGAATGTGTAATAGAGCATAGGAGAGAAAAGCATACCAGACATTCTACTGGATCGCTCACTTGGGCACGTTTAATTAACGCTATTGTGGAAAAGGGAGTAACATATCTAATAAGTCTGCTAAACAGCTGTTTTAAATACAGCCGGTTTTCAGTTCTGGCTGAAAGAGCTTTTATTAGTTAGGTCATTTCAAGCACTTGAACCGCGTTACCTTGTCCAACTAATAGCCCCCCACCCTCACACTTACATTGAACTGCTGATCTGCTGAACTTGCTGAGGCGTTAGTGCAAACGCAAAACATGTTTCCTGAAACCTCTGACTGCTGTCTGAGGCTGTGAAACAAAAAGAGAGGGGAGCATTATAAACATGGAGGTCCAATCACTCTATTGATGAAATGACAGCAATGAAATTCGCTGTGAAGGAAAGGTCAGCCAAGCTAGTTGAGTTATTTTCATTGCTACAATCTTATTACGCTGCTATCAAATATATGTTTACCATTTAAATGTGACTGTCTTACAAAAAGCTGAGTTTGGGGAGCTTACCGTCTAGTCATTTAAAGTAGAAATTTAGAAAACAAGTACCGCATACGAAAGACATTTAGAGAACTGCGTGTTTACAATTTTTCTGTTCCTTACATTCCTTAAAGAAATGCTGGTGTGTTTACTGAAGAGGAAGCTGTTAGGGAGGAACAGCTTCCTTCTAATGTAAATCATTCCTGCTGGCTATATAGTATGTATTTGCATATTTCCTGACAGCATCCAGCCAAAAGAAAGTAAATTTATTATCTCAAACCGATGACAAAGCATCATCTTAGTTACAGACACAAGGTTCAAAGCCAAACTCTACAACATGGCTGAAAATAACATGGGGTTACATAACCCAATCTCCTTAAATGAAGCAAGGGTTTAAGGAGGCAAGAGAGAGTGAGAGAGATAAGAGGAGGCTCTATCTACACCACACGCACAGGTGGCTGAACTCAGTGAAAGAGACTGAAATGAGAGGTGCGTGTTGTCTGCACACTGACCACTTGAGTAGTCATGTGAAGAGGAAAATCTATTCCACTTGAAGTAGAGAGAGTTTAACAGTGAGAAGCCGGCAGATGATTAATCTGTACTCATGAGGAAGGAGAGGACGTGAGCCAATTCTCTGGTGCGCAAAAGATCCATCAACACTGGTTGCTCTCTGAGCTCAAACAACTCAAAAACCCACCAATCATTTTCATCACACTGACTAGGAAAGAATGTTCAATCCGAGGGGCTTCAACTCAATATGGGAGAAGGACCACTGTGTTTCCTAAAAGTTGCTTGAAAAGCAATTTGATGTTACAGGGTTCTTTGCCTTGCATAGCAAGAAGCACTTATTATATAGCAATCTGCACATAAACGGAACTCTTTATAAGAGTGCTTGTAAGAAAATGAACCTTGAAATAAGGCAACCTGCTTCCACACTCCAAAGTGAGCTAAGCGAACCTAGATTTGATTCAAACTGCACTCGCTGCAATTCATTTTTGAACTGGTTTCTACAAATATATATATTAGGAGCATTTACTCTGATATGAATCTTCTTTTTAAGTATAAAATGACAGGCTTGCACTTAAAAAACTAAATCATAATCATAAATGTCCTGAAGTGAGAACACCAAGGCTAGTTATGTGAACATCTCGCAGACCAAAATCCGAAAAAGAACACAGCTATCAAAGCAAAAAAGCTTTTACATGGCCTCTGTGCTTAGTGACACATCCTTTCCATTAATATTGGCCTTTTATTCTTAGCAGGAGCTGGACAACTAAATATAGCACAGATGGTCCTTGTCCAATCTGATAAGCCATAAATCACTTGAAGAGCACCTTTATGTTTGTATAAGTGGGGGAGGTGAAGTCTTCATAAGAGGCCTACATTGCATTTATACGATGTACAAAATCGACTTGTCAGTGAGTTGAACTCTAGTGAGAAGCAGCATCATTTATTTAGTAGCAATATATGTAAGCTAAGTGAAGTGAATTTTTCAACATTTATTATTTCTAAATAATATTTATGGGGAAAGCACACATTTTTGAACACGTTTCTTTAGGTTTATACGGCTAATATTACACTAGTAGTGTAATAGTGCAAAAGAAATTGAACCTAATATATAAATATTAATTAAAATACATATTTTTCATAAAATCCATAATTTGGAATGAATAGAAACATACAACATACATAAAAGTGAATCATTTGATCAAATCAATGTTGCTGTTGATTTAATGAATAAAATAACATTATTTTAATGTGACTGTTTCAAATTACAACTGCTTGCTATAGCAACAGTAAATTATGCATAAATGCAAGTAACTGAGCCAAAACAAAACCGTAAGCTTAACTTCAAAAACCTTAAAGTGTAACCATAATTATTTCTCTTAAACACCAAAACTATGATGATGACTTTAGATTTTAGGCTTTCACCAAAATCCCTGCTAACTTTTATTGCAACTTCTATACAGACAAACTGCAACAAAAGTGGCACAAAAGTGCTAATGTCAATATCAGACAAAAAAATGATGCTTCAAACCAGATTATTTTAGAGGGTAAATTCTTGGAAACGCTATACGCTCTCTGAAAATCTAAATTAATTACTGTAAAAGCACTATTCAATCTTATTAATCAAATAGTCAGCAATTAGAGATCATTTCTATTACTCACCTAAACTGGTGGGCTTGATAAGCTCATCAAGTACATCATAGAATGGCAGCCTTTGGAGCTTGACGTCTGGATGGACTGGGTGAAGGGTGGAGGCCAGATGGGGCAGGCCCAGCTCGTGCTTTGGCCCAAGCAGTGCGACAGGTAGTAGAGATGGTGAGCCGTGCCCATCGAATCCCAGCTGAGTCAGGCTGGCAGGCAGGCCTGCGGGAGTCCCTCCGCTGGTGGAGTGTATGCCAGGGAGGGAGAGGTCTGTCGGGGACACCATCTTTGTGGGGAAGCGGCGGCGGTAGAGCTCTTTGATCTTCATCTGCACGGCAGGGCTACAGCCGGCTTTTAACAAATGTAGCGCTTTGGTCAATAGTTCATGCTTCCTTCCATGTTTGTTACGGCCTGCATATCCCAGAAGAACTTGAAGCTCTGAGACACGGAGGCTCATCACCATTTGCTGTTGTAGAAAAAATAGAAGAAACAAGAGTTAAATTACACAATCAACCAAGACAGTAAAATTGTGAAATAATTACAATTTGAAATAACAGTTGCCTATTTTAAATTATCCCCCCTCCCCAAATTTCATGCATATTTGGTAAAACTTTTGTGCTGAATAATTTTTTTGTTGAAACAAAAACAAAACAAAACAAAATTTGATAAACAGAAAATTCAAAACGGAAGCATTTATTTGGAATGGAAATCTTTTGAAACATAACTTTGTCACTTTTGTTCACTTTGCATCTTGACTGATTACTGAATAACCCACCTCTACATGTTGCACCTACTGACAGATTGGCATCTTGCAAAGAGACACTGTGACATTTCTACTTCATTATTAGTCAACCTAACAACCTACTAAAGCATTTTTAAATGACTGTGATTTAATATAACTTATAATTTAATAAGTTATCTAGTCTTTTCAATAGGATCTATTATATATATATGATGTATATACACAGTGTAGACAAAATTAGTGTCAAGTTCTGTAATGGCTGAGCATTCATTGTAAGCCATGATTTAAAAAAAAAAAAAAAAAAGCTTCTGAAACACTACAACTACACTGTGGCTTTTGATCAATTTAATGCATCTTTGCTGAACAAAAAGAAAATCCATTGTTTAGGAAATGACCCACTTTTAAACAGTAGTGTATTTTTAAGTAGATTCATGTAAGAACTACTTACAAATAGACACCTCCAAGGTGAAACCACAGAGTCATTGTTTCTACTTAAACATCAGTCAAATCTAACTCATGGTAACTAATATCTAGGTGTCTCATTTTTAATGATGGTGCTTCAATATGATGTTATCCAGTTCGATACAACCTATGATTTATACTCCCTATACACAATGTAGACCGACTAGCACTAAACTAGCTTCAGGCTCTGTCATAGACGAGTCATACATAATCACACTGGCCAAAAGGCATGTCAGTTATGATACGATCAGTTCAGTTAGCCAAATGCAGACCAAGGGTTTTGAAAGATTTTTAGGTTATAACATTTGCATTGTTTTGTTTTGTTCGCGATGCAGACCTGTAATTG
Source organism: Enteromius afrohamiltoni (assembly GCA_034779775.1). NCBI lineage: Eukaryota > Metazoa > Chordata > Actinopteri > Cypriniformes > Cyprinidae > Enteromius > Enteromius afrohamiltoni. Next base: position 12,333,128 of record JAUYWG010000055.1, read on the forward strand.
TGACAGCCCTTATGTACGTCGTTGACCACATGTGTTAACGTTAACACCTACACGTGTGGGATCAAAAGCCACTTCTCATATGCAGACTTTACCTCCCCTGTTGTTCTTGGATATTCTGAGACTATAAAGGGCTGTGTTGGTGGTACCGGCATTTGGATTCTATTAAAATCTATGGGCAAGTAGAGAGGTGAAGAGGGTGCGATTGTGGGGGAAGGGAAGATCAAGCCTGGGCCAGTGAGCTTTCATAAAAGCAGTGGAGCACAGCTCCAGGGAAAACAAGAGAACCGCAGACCAGCAGTGGCTCATATTTCTCCACCGCAGAGAGACCAGAGTCCCCTCCCCAGTTTACTGCCAAGTGCCAACTGGACTGTTCACACATATACAGACACAAACACTCTTTATTAATTTCCACCAACCCCACCTCCCAACACAAATAAACGGCTTCACTGCCCGTGCACACAAATGATGAGACTCTTAATCTCGTCCTATTGTAGTGAGAAACAGCCCCCAGTTTAAACCTAGAAGAGATCAAGTAGTTTGGTGAATCAAGAAGAAACCATGGGAAAGCCTCATCTTTCTGGTTCATAATAGCTAGCATGGTTTCAAAAGGATTTTCTCTCATACTTCTAAAAGCAAATGAATATCCCATAATCAAGTTGAAGTTCAAGTTGACACTCCAAGTCAACAGGGAGCAGAGAGATCAGGGAGAAAGGAGCAAACACTGGTTTATTAGGATGAGCTCATTCTCTCCATGAGGGCCCAATAACTAGTAATAATAAGACAAAGGCATAGAAAGTGGAACCTTAGCTGAAAGTGGAACGATCCTGATGATTAAGCAGGCAGGCATCTTCATGTGATTCAAAGGAATCCTAAACTTAATGATTTTTAACGATACAGGCTGAGCCACATTCACAATGTTCAAAAGTTTAAGGTCAGTAGGATTTTTGGAAAAAAATCCTCTTATGTTCACAGTAATGGTGTGCGAAATACTGTTACAATTTAAAATAAGAGTTTTCTATTATTTAATTTTTGGAAATGCAATTTTATACTGTGATGGATACTCCATTACTCAGTATCACACGATCCTTCAGAAATCATTCTTATATGCCGATTTGGTACTCAAGAATTTTTGTTTATTTGATATCCTGGTTAATAGTTCCATTGTGATATACTTTCCTGATTATTTAATTAATAATATAAAAAAAAGCATCAGTTACTTGAAATGAAAATCTTTTCACTTTTTATCACATGAATAAATAGTGAATAAAAACGACTAACCCTCAAACGTCTGAAATATAGCCTAGTGTTTGAAGCATAACTGTCAATAATTTATACTGTAATGTCATCTCTCAATAATACATATACCCTATGGGAAATGGGCTCTCTACACGTCTAAATATACCTCTACAACCAGCAGGGTGCTGAAGACAAGATTTATTAGGGCAGTGTCTATTAGGCAGTGGTGGCTTAATGGATAGAGTCGGACCTGTTACCTGAAGGTTGCGGGTTCAAGTCTCAGGTCCGGTAGTAATTGTCACAAGGCGGGGGGGGATAACCAGAGCTCTCTTTCACTTTCAATACCACGACTGAAGTAAGCAAACCCCCAGCAGCTCCAAGGGTGTGTTTACCAGACTAATGTGTGTGCATTTGGATAAGATAAATACAGAGAACAAATTGCGAGTATGGGTCACCATACTTGACCACACGTCACTTCCCTTCACTTTCAATAAGTAAACTAGCAGCTATGAGAGATCATACATTTCTAAAGAAAAGGCACCTTGCAGACACTCGCCTGTTTTCAGCTTTCTAGTAAGGCAAGATCTCTCTCGGGTGTGTTAAAGTTAAATTCTGCAAAACTATGGCTCTCCAGGACGGATGTTGGCCAACGCACATTAGAAAAAAAGTCTGCATTCAACTAACATATCGAAAGGGCCCTCAAATGAATGATTTTAGTCACCCTTTAGAAAGACCTGCTTTATGCTTGGGCTGAGTTTATTTCATGACTAATGAACTTTGCAACATTGACAGTTATTGAGCTAAACTGAATCAACCATTTCAGATAGGCTTTGCAGCTGAAATTGCATTCATTTCATAAGTGAAGAACCTTGTAACATTAAAAGTGTAGTTTTCCCATTTATTACTGTGAAGCTGCTTTGAAAGCATCAGTATTATATACAACTATATGAATTTATGATTTACATGACTTTAGCTTTTATTACATTATCTTAAAAATAAGAGTTACCTGTTTTTAACTTTCTAAAAAAAAAAAAAAAAAAGTTTGAAGTTATATTTTTGGTGTGTTTTCTGTTTCCACGGGATAGGTGGGATCAGGAATGGTCTAAATGCCAGGATTCAGAATCAGGCTGTCAGAGGTTCTGCTGCGCTACAACTTTTATATAACTTTGAAGGGAAAAAAAACAAACAAACAAATGTAATCTAGAAAGCTTCAGTACCCATTCATTTTGAAGAGAGCGACACTTCTCTTTTGTGCACCATAAAAGACAAACAGCATACAGGTTTAGAACAGCATGAGTGCGAGTAAACGATGAGAGAAAATCTCTTTAGGCCCTCAGATAATTCCAGCACTACTTCCAAAAACATCATAGCAAAACAATAGCAGGCACTGTTCTGAATTAAGAACAGTCTGAATAATACACATCATCTCTGAAAAGGTGCGTTTAATAAAACAACTGCTTGAATTATTAGTAAGGTTACTGATTTAGTTTCAAGGAGTGTGGTTATCATAAGCCATAAAGACATCAGCACTTCTCTGAAAGGATGTAATTTTGGTACCTGCATAAAGCAGGCTTCCTTCCTGCATAACCCACAAATGCACTTTTGTTCTATAACAATTATATTGATGCTTTATTAAAGGGGTCATGTGATGTTGCTAAAAAGAACGTCATTTTGTGTATTTGGTGCAATGCGGTGTGTTTAAAAAAAACACATTTTCCACATACTGTAATTTTTTGTTTCTCCTCTAAGTCCTGCCTTCCTGAAGCAGGTTGATTTGAACAAAACTCATCATTCCGAGAAGCAAAGTGTGTTCTGATTGGCCAGCTATCCAGTGCACTCTGAAGCATGTGGCAAAAATGTTACGCCCCTTACCATAACGTGATGTTGCGTCCAAAACAATAAAATGCATTACAAACAAGGCATGTGTTGCATTCAGTGTGGACATAATGTCTTTATGCATTGTAAACATAACACCATGTGTGCGTTTCTGATCAGAGAAACAAAAAAACAACAAGCACTCCCCTTCACTTCTCACCTTTGAGTATTAAGCAGCAGGTTCTTTTAAGAAGAAAATGTTACTTAAAGGTTGTGAGTCAGAAGCACCAGACTGTCCTTGTAGAGTTAGAATTGCTCCACTTTATAGTCTCTGTGCACAACCAGCATAGGCTACTCCCCAGGTTTTCGGAGTCCCTCCCCCATAAATGCGCTGAACGATATAGCGCATTGGATAATTCATTTGCAATACTGAACCGATATTGCGTGTCAGCTTGATCTACGGCTGTGTGTTAACTGTCGTTCCATTTGAAAACAGCTGACGGAGATTTACAGCTTTACTGATATACGCATGATTATCACATGCGATATATTGCCCAGGCCTAGCTGAACACACTTTAAGATTTGGGTTGAACTGTTCTGGAACAGTGTTGTGAATACAACTTGACCACTGATTTCTAGTTACGTCCTCTTTTGGAAGAACAAACTAAGTACTAAGTAGTTTCACTTTCACAACAACACGTCCAGCAAGCCTTCTTTGCTTAAGTATTTGGGTGGTGTTATAAAAACACGCTGCCACGCTGTGATGTAGCAAAGTGGGGGCATGTTTAAACGAGCCGTTTTAGCGGGTATGTACAAGTCGTAACTTTTATGAAGAATCTCTCTTTGGTTTTGAGACTTTACAGATCTTCTTTATGCACCAAGAGCTTGAAACACTCTAAAGAGAAAGGAAAATTGACCCCTTCAAAAATTAGGCTGAAGTATTGATAATGCACTAGCTCAGCATCCCAAAACATCTTACAAAATGGGAAGAGAAAATTACTTTTAAATCCATGTTTCATTAAATACAAGGAAGTGGTTTAAACTATTAGCCTTTTGTTTTGACAAATATTTCAAACATTATAATACAGGTTTGCAATGCAACTGTATAAGCTATTATTAACATTTCACAACAACATAATATAACCAGAAATATTACAACAGGTGTACGTCTGATCCTCATCTTAAGGTTATTTTAAAAGTTTGAACATTAATTAAAAAAAAAATAAAACATTGGAAAACATTTTTTTTCTGGAAATGCCAATGCCGTCTGTTAGCATACCAAATATTTTATATTTACATTCTGGCAGCAAAACGTCCTTGTACCTATAGGAAATGCCTCCTATAATCACAACTCCAAAATTCCCAGCTTAAAACAAGGCGGCAGTTTAAAAAAAGGTTTTGGATTATCAGCAGCAAAGGTCATTTTGCAAAACGGATTTTTTGTTACTGCCAACGGGTATACGATGGTACAATGATAGTGTCACTGCCAAATATAGCTACTAATTCTGTGAAAAAGAAAAATCTACTACATAAGTGGGCATGTTTTCATACCTCATCTTCTATTTTTGGAAATAGATGAATTTCCAGAATTGATCTAAACGGTCTGATCCATAATCGTTTCAAATTTACTCTTTAGTAAATTAGTCTTTCAACTACTTTGACAGAATCAGCCAGGGGAGATCTACGTGTTCCTCCCCATACGATATAGCATAGTAAAACAATAACTAGCTAACCAGATGATTTCTAATATCACTAGCAAACATAGTATGACAATCAAACAATAACTTCCAAATTAAACAACGACAATATTCAGAGAGTCTCAATGCAGGGTAAACAATCTCACAGCACTGCCTATATAAACAACAGCTACACATACACCAACTTCAAGCAAACTTCCTACTAAATCACAGTGAAACTACAAGAAACAGGCCGTGGTCGATTGTTTGCATCAAAATCTGGTACTGTGTAAACAGAGACAGCATTTTTGGACATCGCATGCTCGATTCAAAGGCTCTAACGTGTCAAAATTCACTCTTGGTTGTCAGATATCTAGGCCGTGCGGCTGAGAAGTTGTCTGTTTTTATAAATGCACCAGGTTAACAGAAGTCCTAACTGTCAAAGTAGCGAATCTCCAGGCTGTTAGCAGCCTACGCACCACCCACATGCTGCTTCTCACTTACGACCGACTACTCTGCCGCTCTATGGACATTTTAATCACTTCGTTTAAACCTTAAAAGGACATTTAGCAACATTAATATCTTAATTCAGACGGAAGAGCGCTAAATACAAACGAGCAGGCAGGCAGACAGCTGTGCGGGTTAGCTGGCAGCTAGCTGGATCCATCACAACAATAACACTGTTCCTTAAACCGGGCTCAAAACTGCTCACAAAGCGCGTTTGAATCGAATACGGAACGGCGCCTCGTTTAAAAGTAAATCACGGGAACAGGTCGGGCGAAAAACACCGGCGAACAGGTGTTGTGTAAAGGCTGTGTTGGAAGTAATTTGCGGGTTACACTTTACCTTCAATTCCGCACTCTCCGCCATCTTGTTTCTCTGGCGCAAGCGTGATCGGAGCCTTGGCACGTGACCAGGACGTGCGCTTGTTCAAATCTGCAGGAATCCCTCTCTAGTTCAAAAATTAGCGCGCGGATTACGCGATTTCGCTCCGTCTGGACGAAATACACCGACAAGATCTCATGCAACAAGATTAGATTTACGCCAGTCAATGTATACCAGTCATATAGGGTGTTGTTGTACTGATTAAACCAAAAAGTTAACGGTACGTTCTTATTAGATAATCGGATGCAATTTGCATTCAGTTTTGTTAGTTGCCAGTAAATCCGAGTCATTTAAATCGGCTCTTTCGAACGGATTGTTACAAAGAACATAAACTCTTTAGACTAGTCTTAAAAAGTTAGCCATCTGATTTCCCCCCTCAATACTGGTCATAACTTTTACAATTCGGTTATGGAAAGGTAGATTGGTCTTACACCACGGTTTTATGAATTTATGCAGCTGGAATTAAAAATTAATAAAAAAAATATGTGAGCTATGCCGTGTTGTAATTTTGCAACCAAGTGCAGTTTTTTTCAACCATTATCCATCTTTGCGTTAAAGACTGCTGAAATCTTTTGGCTGGTTTTGAATAATAATAAAAAAAAATAGATTAGTGACCTCAAATCAAATCATAAACATAGTAGGCTAAATTCAGATTTTTGGCTGTTGGCCATTTACTTTTTATCCCATCAGCCTACACAAACAAGTAAAACCTTGAAATACTTGTAATATTAGTGCAATAAAACGAACAAAACCATCTTGAATCCTATGTTTCTAGTCCAAATTTGTCCACTAGATGGCAGACGCATACCTTTTATTGTAATTCCGTCTTTTAATGGACGGTTTATTTCCTTTCCTCGTAACCATGAAAAATGCAAACAAACTCAGGAGGTAATCTTTTTAAATCCAGTTTATTTTAGTTGTATGATCATCAAATAGTATTTTATCGGTTTTTCATTGTGTCAAAACAAAGCCATTATGACAAAAAAAAATCTGCATCTATGTGGCTTATTTGTGCCGGATGTTTGCAAAGACTAAACTTATTAACCAATGAATATGATCATATTTTTCTTTTTTAGGTGAAACAGCTTGTTTAATAGTGTCAGACCCCTAACCAATTTTACAAGCAGAAATCAGCAGTACAGTTTGCCAATTCAGGATTAATTGCTAAATTAAATGATTCTAAAATAGTAGTTCTAGAAACCAGTACAGCTGACTACATAATAACAGTCATTATGAACAAAGAACATTTATTTTTACCTTAGGTTTTATGAGCTGGTAAAATTGGGGTCTCATTACTTGTGATGTTGTCTATGAATACTTTTTCTGTGATAGCTGAAAGATCCAAACAGTACCTTCTCATCTTCAAAGTTTTTGTTGCGAACTAGCTGAAACATAAAGACAGGGCCTAAAGTAGCAGTAAAATCAGTTACTAATCTAAAAACAAATGTGGTAGTGCAGTGCGGCATGAACCTTTGTGACCCATGATTCTTTTTCTTATAAGCATAAAAACACCCATTAAATTACGAGAACTGATATGAAATTACGAAACTTATTATGAAAACTATGTCTGGTTTACAATACTAAAATAAAAAAAGAACAGCAGTAGAGTATCGCAATCATCTTTCGGACACTAAAGATAAGCTCAAAAGACATACATGAATAGAAAAAATCTATTATTAATTATATAATAATTGTTAGCAAACATATAACAGCTTATCAATTAACTGAATAGGAATGTCTAATAAAGGTGTGAGGATCATACATCCACACTGTCAATGTGTATGTTACAGGGTGTATAAAGTAGTGAGAATTTTCTTCAACATCCTGAATTTGATGTTTTAACACTCTTTTTGATTTTCTGCAATGATCAAAGCTGTCATAATGATACAGTTGTTTTATAGAAATATGCACAGGTATATTCAAACTAAGATTTTGATATCAATGCCATGTTATTCTTTGGTGCTTTCATAGATGCAAATGTAGTTCATTGTTATGGAAACTGATGAAACAAAGGCCGACTCTCAAACAGGATAATTTAATCCACATTTCAGTAGTTAGGGCTGCCAATTTAAAGTGCTTTACATCAATAATATACAAATATGCAGATGAGAATAAACAACCAACATGGACATGGAATAAATAAAATATACAAAAACATTAATAATTTATCTAATTTAACAAAATAACCTAATCACTAACAAAAAAAGGTATCACAGGATACATAACAAATATATGCATTGCACATAGCCACTTAATACCAGTGATTTCTACAGCAGATGATAATATTTTCAAGTGGGACATCAATTTTTTTTTTTATAATGCCGTTTTCTAGAACTTTATATAAATTATACAGTACATACAGTGACTCTGAAAACACTCTTTTGCAAATGAAAATGACTTCATTACAGTGTAAGAGCTAAAATACTACAGTACACGCTTATTCCAGGTCTAAAGGTTGACAGTGTTTTGCAGAGGGAAAAATAAACGTTTTATTTGACACAGCAGTATTTCTAAAGAACACTTATGTCTTCAATAGGTGTCCATCAAGGTGGTAGAAGAGGAGGTTTGAAGGTGCAGGTCCCAGCGCAGTGACGGGGAGTCAGCATCTTACACGAGAAATGGTGTAGTGCGTCGTGAGCTTCTGGGAAAAAAGTGAATGAATCATTTAAAACAGAAGCGGCGTATGATTATATGCGTTGATGTGTGTATATTAAAGAGAAACAGAGTGTGAGAAACTGCTATAATAAACTGCGGCTCAAGTCTTGTTCTAAAATAATATATAAACTGTCTAAAAATGAACATCTAGCTGGCATGGGTTATAAAAAATATTCAAGGTCGCATTTTTGAATACTGTCATACTGCGCCTTCCAAGGATTTTTTTTCAAGTCCTTTAGTTATTCTGAATGCTAGTATTTGCTTGCCTTTGCTGGAATCAATTACCTTTTAACTTCTGCTGAATAGCATAACGTGTCTCTCTCTCATGGTCCAACTCGCTGCACAAAGTGTCTGCGCAGGAGACAAAGGATATCTCAGGGTTGGAAAACTAATTTCTCCCCTCATCTAAACTGGTTCAGTGTTGTGCATGAGATTTTTGTGGCCTTCAGGTGTGCGTAAAACCACTAGATATCTGTCTATGCTAGTCCCTTACTACAACAATGAAAATGCAATAACCTCATGCTTAGTAGTATATATAACAGGACTGAGCATACTCCAGAAAGGAGCTCAAAAAGTCCTAAAAGGATGTGATCAGTTCTGATTAGTGTGTTACTGTTGAAATCCAGAATTTGTCACGTGAAGTCAAACGCTTACCTCGAACAATCTGAAGTTGCTGCACCATTTCCTCTCTGTATGAGAGCTCTCTTTTCATTTGGTCTTGAAAACTGTCTAAGAAAAAAATGTGAAGTAAATTAAATATCAAAGCGCATTTATTTAACACTATATACAAAATTATATAGCTATATAGTGCTTTGCAAAGCTATTCAGACCCTAAATAACTATTTTGCTTTTAGGTTTAAACCCTGAAAATTAAAATCATTTGTTTGTTATGTATATATTTAAATATTAGTTATGTATATATTTATGTATATGTCTAAAAATTAACACAGAAATTTACTATTTACAATACATTTTAAAATTGTGTAGTCATGACATTTGAATGTTGTCGTTGTAAGAATAAGTTTTCATCAGCCTCTCCAATATTCGTTTTAAATCATTTAATTATTTAATATTCTGTTTAACTCATTGTCAGGCTAAACTTTATCATGTGCTTCAGTATCTTGTTTCTGTTGCAGTAGTTTATTATTTTCTGTTCTATTAATTCTCAATTAAAAAAAGATGACAAACTATCCAATTCTATCTATAGGGAGAATAACTTTCAACCAAATGACTGCTAAATCATGAATTTCTGTTATGCAAAACACATCTTAATCTATTTTCAGCTACTGAGCTTCGTTGATTGTTGGACTCTTTGCTATATCTCTGTTTACACATGACAACATATTTTTTAATGTAGCTATTAGTATTTATTTTCAAATGACCAACTATTAATCAGCATTTTACAGGCAAAGGCAATTTGTAATGCATTTGTATCCATTTTCATAAAAAATAATTATATTCAAAGAGTAGTCTTTTTTTATTGTTAGAATTTTCCAAGTTTCAGTTCTTATAAAATAAAAATATCTATGTTTTTAAAATACAATGACTTAAATTAAAATTATTATAGGTTTGTAACAACCTATAAATAAAACCAGAGAATTATTTAATGATCTGATATTTTGTATGCTAAGTAAAGTGTAAATAATACATTTAAAAAAAATTTAACATAACCTACCTTTTAGATTCTGGAATTCACGCTCCAGCTTTTTTCTAAGCTCAACTTGTTCCACCAGTTGTTTCTGCAATTCTTCTGTTAAAATAAATAAATAAAAGAAACAGCTCATGCAAATGTTTTAAAATAACTTTTAATTACAAAATGATTCATGGCTTTATTACCAAAATAAACTAAATTGTTATGCTATTGCTATGGAAACCATAATTTTCTTAAAATCAATTGCAACTAATAATTTTCTTTCCAGCACTTCTAAATGCAGCTCATCTTGTTTGGTTTACCTTTGGCCATGTTCTCTATGTTTTTCTCAATTAAGGAGACCCTGCTGCCAGTGTCCTTGCGCATTGATTCCTCATCTGCACAGACAGCAAATACATATGAAGCAATTCAACAGACTAGTGTTAAATATTAGGAGGTCCAGTTAACAGTACGCACCATCATTTGGTTCCTTCAGGCGCTCCTCATTGATACTCGTTTGATCCTGATTATTTTTGGGTTCCATCTCTTCCACCGTAGATGAAGGCTCTTCTTCATGCACGTCTTTATCTATAAGCATATATATTTATGTTAAAATGCGATCTGATAATAATCATAAGGACTTTGTTTCCTAAAAAAAAGAAGAATGAAAAATCCAGTCAAAATAGGCCTACCACTCGGTTCGCGTTGGTAAGTGGTCGTTGAACCAAAATAAGATGTGCTCATCGGATGCACGTGCTCGTCTCTTTCACGCGCATAGACCTGTGAAATTGACAAGACAATTATTCGCAATTATCCAATTTTGCATTTTCTATTTGAATGCGATTAGTAGACTGCGAGTGGAACGTTCGCTATTTGAATCTACTTACATTTTCAAAGAACAAAGATTATGAAGAGCCATATTAACTTGCAACAAATTTCCTGAATTAATCAGTAAAGTTTCAAAAAGCAGCGCGACAGTTATTACAATAATCTGGATGCATTCACCTAACAATAATTAGCCGAATTATAAATATATTAGAATTAGATTAGAATAAAACACACTTAATAAAATATAAAATTAAATCGAAAAGATTAGGTTTAAAGGGAAAGAAAACAGTATTATTATTATTATTATTATTAAAAAAAAAAACGTAATTCTACCTTTCTGGTGTTTTTTTAACATTTATATTTATTTTTAAAATAACAAAATTTATTTTAAAATAATTTGATTTTAAAAAATCAAGTTGTTTAATATGATAGCTAACCCTCCTTTTTTAAATAATGAGAAAATAATCTTTAACACAAAATCGCGGGGTTTACTAACGGTTCTGTATTTAGTTACTCACTTCAAAGCGCGCCGTGTGTTTATTGCCGTGGCTCTCCAAATCAGACGACCGCGATTCACTTGAATTCGTAGTATGTAGATCACTCATGGCGTGCATTTGACTATTGTCTTGGTCTTGACCTTTAACCCCGTCACTTTGCGCTACGATCAAACCGTGAGGACTCCGCCGGTCGTCCACAGTCAGCTGCAAACACTCCTCGTCCTCGTGCACTTTATGTGACTCCACATCCACATCCGGATCGTCCACGCTGTCCACGTCCGGAGACACCGATCTATAACTAGAACTTTCGCTCAAGAAATCTGGTGACAAATAGCCAGATCGAGGACCAGAATACGGCCCCCTGTTTCCATATAGTTTTGCGATGCTCTCAACATCTTTAACTACCGGCCTGAATGCAGATATGTAGCTTATTTTTCTCGTGGTGGCTGGCATGCCTTCAATAGACCTGCTCTCGTCCCCAGATTTTTCCTCCTCGTTTCTAGTAGACTGAGTGCTGGAACACCGTTCGTTATCAAGTAGACTGTCTTTAGGGGTGCTCGTGCTTCGGTCACTTTGCTCTGACACGTCTAGCTCGTTATGTCTGGTGCACAACACGTCAGGTGGAGGTTTAGGCTGGGCATGGTGGTATGTTGGCATGGCCAAGCTGCCTGTTGTAGGCCAAAACATTGGAAACGAGGGATAAGCACTGTCCTTCGCGCTCGGCCAGAACACACCTGACAGGTTTGTTTTGTTTGGCTCTCCCATCACCACACCGTCATCCTTCTTCTGACACAACCCGAATGCAGGGAACCCGTATGGATGTGGAAAGAGCGGTGGTGGAATTTTCTGTAACATCCCAAAACTCTTACTGGGCACCGGGATAACGGGGTAGCTGCGTATGCTGCTCGGCATCGTCACGTCCCCCCTGTCATCCTCACATCGGAGAGTTTTGTGGGGCACCTCAGACGGTTCCCCCTGGGTCTGACCTCTCGGTGCCTGCGAACTAAGCGAGGACGAACTACCAGACCCACCGATTGGCAGCGTCCTCTTGCGGCTGCCACCGTTAAACATGGCTTTGACGTCTTCCCAGGCATGGGACACGTCGTCCGGTGAGTTTTTATCGCTTAGTTTTAAGTGTCTTCTCCACGAATTGAAGTTTGCTGCGTCGGGTTGCGTGTATTTGGACTCCGGCGTGCGATGTGAATGAAAGATAAACTTGTTTGGAGAGAAATACATGTTGCAGAACGAACACTTTATGCACTTCGCTCTCGAGCTGTTGTATCTGGCTGGGATGAAATTGCCCCGGCTGCCCCACGCGCATTCGTGCGACACGTCAAAAGCGAAATTTTCTGGTAATTTCGGCGGGCTGTGAGCGCCCAGAAACGACTTGCAGAGCCTCTCGGCCTCTCGCTTTGTAATCATCCCGCAGCGTCTCGATGAAATAGGCATAGCCCCTGCGCGCCTGAGAATCTCCAGCTGGACCGGAGTGCACTGCACGCACGTGATGCCCAGGGCCACGCGCCGGTTATGGATTTCGTTATAACTGTAGTTCTTCAGGAGAGTGTTGGATATTTGGGCTAGGCAAAGTCTCTCTTGGCCGTCTATGACTAGTGAAACGATCGGTATTCCGTATAAAGAGGTCTCACTGACTTGGTTCGGCTTAAGTGTTGGCCCAGAGTAAGGCTGCAAGTCTTGTTTTGAGTTCGGCGAACAGCTGGAGTCTCTTCCAGCCGGCAGCTGATTTGGGATGGATTCCATTCCTGGAAATCTGCGAAGATAGATGATAAGGAATATTTTTTTGTATGCTGATTTATAAAATTAAGCAAAAAAACGAAGTATTATTGTCTTGTTTTACAGAATTGTAAAAAGATCCAATACAATAATAAAAATAATAGCCTAATGAGAAGCAGCAGCAAAAAGAAAAAAGCATGCCTCGATAGCCTCTTTACATTAATCTATTTACAAAAGAGTTTTTGTCTAAAGATCATGGTAAATATAGTCTACCACTACGACCACCTCGGTAGCTTATTAGACTTTTACGAAAAATTCCACTTAGCCCATTTATTTACTATTTGTTTACAAGTTTACTTTTTTGCGTCGAACAAAAGACAGTTTAGAAAAAGCAAATAGTCTAAATGTTGTGCCAACACCAGTGATTATAGAGGAAAAAGCGGAAGGAAATGATTCATTGAGCCTTGCCAAAGAGCTTAACAAAGGTGTAAGCAGCTTTAAGCCGCTTTAAATGTAATTACTAAAGATGTGCTTTACATCTTTGATCTGTTAAACCAAATGAATTCTAATTAAGATTGCAACTCATTTTTCTATTTTCAAATTAAGCAAAACTTTAAATGCGCACCAACTGATTTTATCGCTGTATCTAGATAACAGGCTGTATATTTAAATAGGTTGCACACATTTATAGTCCGTGTTTTAATACGCATGTAGCTCATTTGTAATATTTAAAACAAAGCAGTAGACTATGCTTTTGGGCAAATTGTGGATAAAAATACAAACACTATGGTTATTATCGCAGCTCCTCTGGACAGTTAAACAGCCTCAGCAAGAATTTACACCGCAAACATAAACAAATCTCACCTTGTTTCAGAAGAAAGCGAAGTGCCTTTTATCTGTGGAGGAAAACGCGTATTCGAAACCTTCGAGTCCTTTGGATAAATGCGCTCTATCTGTCCTCTATTAGAGCCTTCTGGTAATCAGACGCCTTGGAATCGCGCCGATCTGATATAAAATGTCCACGAGCGCTTGTTTAGCGTGTTTTTCTCAGGCCTGTTACAGCGCGTGGACTTGCATCGTACTCGGCTCTCCCGCGACTACTGTTGAGGTGCGCGCGGAGGTTGACCACATGCTAGTGCGGACCTCAACGACACAACCACTGAAGACATTCGACAGCGCTCAAGTGACAGCTAAACTAATGGCGAGGCACTCCCACTTAGCGCCAGCATATTTACATTAACTATTTGCCTTCGGGACCAATGGGGACGACAGTCAGTGCTGTCATTGAGGCCTGGAGACGTTTAAAGTTCACCACGTGATCTTTTAACACATGAAAGTGATTGCTTGTCTGCCAGTGTGAGCGGGGGCGTGCGTGGCATTTAGGAGGACTTTAGATTAGCCAACCTAGTAGTAGTAAACTAAATGCTGCATGTAGGCTACGAAAAGGTTTGTTTAATGTGAAATAGCACTTTTCGAGTTTGAACGTGGGAATTAGGCTGGTGCGTTCTGAGGAAAACGGGTATGTGTTGTTGAATGCTTTTAATAGCTACAATAAAATGTTTTCTCTGTAGCATTACGTTGAAGATGTTTATGTTGCATGTTTTACTTTTTAATCGAACCAAAACTTAATAAATAGAAATACCAAACACTTCTAAACAGCCAAAAAAGAAAAAACAAAATGCAAAATTAAAAAAAGAAAAATGGAAACGAGTCATCATCTGATCTATTGAAGTCTATTGAACAAAATCTAATGTTTACAAAAATGATCAGAATGTTTACAGAAATGATCTAGGCCAAGTCGTTTAGGGAAACGTTTATAATGTTAAGTATTTACAGACCAGCCAATGACCACCGTCACACTACAGCGAGCTCGTGCACGAATGTCAACGTCTGACTGCATGGACCACTGTGTCAAAACCTATATAAACCCTCTCATGCACTTACCGAAGAAAAAGAAAGTAGTTAAAGCAGATTATTTATTTTGTGCACAACTTACCATTTATTTTGTTTTGAAAGGGAACATTTTATGGAAATCGCAAGAAATAGCATAAATTAAAGAGTGCCTAAACAGAAACGGAAAAAGGGAATGGCCCCGAGCCTTTTCATCTATATTCAGTGTCTGTTTAAAAATAAACTATAGTGTTATTGAAACTGCATGGTGCCGGGGGACTTATAGGCTAAGCAATGATTGTCTCCGGGGGCTATTTGGATCGGCGTGGGTTAGGGGTGTGCTGTTGCCCGCATATGTTTTAGTTCCCACGGGTTAGTTTAACTTTTAGGAGCAATCATTCTTATAAAGACTAAGCGTAATTTACAACGTTACGCTTTAAATTCAGTTTAAAAGCCGTGTCTGCATTACATTTTTCAGATACTACGCAAAATCAAGTGAATTCAATCTTGAATGAAATATGGGATGGCAATAATGAATAATAATATTAATGAAAATTATTACAACAGAATAGCATTATAAAGCATTAAATTATGGCTAAATTATTTTTGCTTAAATGGTTTGTGATGGACCGTCATGAAAACAAAATCAAATGAACCAAACACATCCTATCAATGCATTTTAAGCAATACCAGAATTTAGTTAATAATAATAATTAAAAAAAAAGAAAAAAAAGAGTAAACTTTATCCTTTTTTTTTTTTGCTTTTATCCTCGCTATGTTTAACGGTTCATGATAGTCTCAAGAATGCTTGTGATGTGAAAACGAGCGCTTTCTGCAATATTGATAGCGGAGGGAGGACATGGGGAGGGAGTTTGGAGTAATGCGACCCAGCCCAGTGCTATTGACTTTCACAGGCAAGAGACTTTCTTTCTCGCCAACAATAATTACCATTTTGGACTGTAATTATTCACTTCTTTTAAATTATTCAGGGACCGAGCTGAATGCCATATTGTTATCCATTATTTCTTTTACTTACCCATCATGGTTGGATTCGGGGCAGGTACTGGAATCCGACACCTCACACGATATTTAATTTAGCCCCTTTGTTGATCTTTAAGAAATTAGAGACCCCAATCTAGAACAAAGAGCAATCACGTGACAGTATAGTTTTCTATACTGATGAAATAATAATAATAAAAAATTAAAAAGGCTAGTAATAAAATATAAAAACAGCTAATTAACCACAACAACATCAATTATGGATTATTATAAGGATTTCAAATGGAAAGTAAATGAAAAGTTTTTCTAGTAGCCATAGTTTATTAAATGTCATCAACTGAACGTTAATCGGTTAATGGAGGGGAGATAGCCTACTTGATTAGTTTCTCTTTTCAACATATTTACATTAAAGCTGCAGTTTCAACAGTACAGACAAGAGACATGCGTGAATCCCTGCGTGAAAGTATTAAAAGCATAAACACGCAAATTGTTGAAAAAAATTATGAAAAAAGGCCTGTTTAAAAACGTCCCCGTAAATTCAATTTAGTTTGAATAGGCCAAATATATGCGAACTGTATTACTGTCTAATTATTGATTGATTTGCGCCTATTTATTACTTTATTTATTTAAACAAGCCAAAACCCACTGATGAAATATATTTATTTTAAAAAAGTCGTTTTAGTGATTACATCATGAGCATAAAAATAGCCTACTGTAACACATAACTGTTGAACATTGAGATTAAAACTAATGACTACGGACGTTTCTGAAAGACAGGCCTATGCGATGATCAATTACGAGTGAATTTATGAAGTCATACAAATTTGCTTACCCTTAGGCTAAATACTCAGCTGATATTACCCTTTAAGGCCAAATAGAGGCTACCCATTTTGTTTTAATAAATAAAAAAAATTCAACTGCTTGATTTTTATTTTCAAAATATAGGAAAAACGTAACAATCCTGACCAAACGCAATATTTCAATCTTAATTACTATTGGATTGCACGTGCTGGCATATCGACAGATCAGAACAAGAACACTGTAGAGGCCGTGTTGTGTTGTTGTAAAGCGTCAGGGAGGTTCCACTGACCCCTATTCAGTCCTGCTAGACAGCTCGTTTGGACAAGTTTAATGGTCTTTGAAGAAAAGCAGACTAAATGTAACTTTCTTTAAAAGTTACAAGCCAAAACCCATAAATATGAACATTAAATAACTCCTTACAAATTCCCCTCAGAACGGAGCTTGAGAGTGAACACTATTTCTACGAGGTATCAGCATAAAACCATGACCCCAATAAATTTAATTTTAGCGACAAATCAATCCTCTTCTCCTTTATCGATTCCACTTGGGCCGCGTTTCAACGCCTTTTTTGTTTCACTTCGAAATAGCATTTCGATTAGATCCTTTATTAAGAGCGGATTGCTCCGAAAGGATCGGTGTGGCCAGAAAATTAAATGGTGACAATTTAATTACTGGACATTGATAAAGGCGTCTCGGTAATAGTTGTGAATGAGGGCTGGCACACTGTGTCAACCCATGTGGCCTGAAAATGAAGGCTGTGCAGCACACACTACACAATACAAACGAGAAAAGGCGCAACAGCTGCACTACAAATGAGCGACTGAAAAGGCGCGCGCTTGTGAATGACGTAGCAGCCTGCGAACCACACCGGGTTAATTATTTAATAAGTTGTAAAAATGTACAAAGGTGTTTATGTTTCCACAACATTTCAGTAAGCGCAATTATATTACAAGTTGGCAAAAGTGTAACAGCGAGTTTTCGGTTACCATAACAACATCGCTAATGTTGCACCGGAACAATGCAGCTGTCATTACTTGGACAAATGTAAATTTACCAAACATATATTGATTCAAACTAGTGCTGTCAAATGATTAATCGCGATTAATCGCATCCAAAATAAAAGTTTTTCTTTACATAATGTATGTGTTGATGCTGTGTTTATTTATTATGTTTAATAGGAACACACACACATACCATATATATTTTGAAAGTATTTACATGTAAATGCAATTATATATTTATTTTCTTATATTTGAAATTATATCTAAATATA
>JAUYWG010000055.1:12351143-12369323 GCA_034779775.1 Enteromius afrohamiltoni
CATATTTTCATTAAATATATACATGCATGTGTTTGTATTTTTATATACTTAATAAATATACACAGTACATACAAATACAAAAACTTTTATTTTGGATGCGATTAATCACGATTAATCATTTGACAGCACTAACTCAAACATATCCAAATAAGACTAAAAAAATATTTGAGCAAGATTATGTTAAAGTTTAACCACTGAATGTGTAAAAAAGATATGCAAAGAAAAGTGTGCTGCAATGCTGCTTGTAAAGCAAGCTGAGAAACTAATGAGTAAGATCAGTTTTGAGAAGGCATAAACCCTTTTCTAGGCTCCCATGTCCTTGGACCCTGTATTATTTATATGAGTGCACACATAAGTAAGTTTTTATGCTGCTTCGTCTCCATCCTGCAGTGTGTCAGGGTAGGGTCACCTGATGAGGTAGTGAGGCTGAGTGGCAGCTACGGTAATTTTACTTGTCAACTCAGAAAATTAGGGACAAAACAAACAAGGCTTTTAAAACGAACTTGTCACTCTTGGTTCCCTTGACACAGGGTCACTGTGCTTAGACTCCACTAGAAGATTTAAAATCGCAGAGACTAAACATAACCCCCCCTCCCAAAAAAAAAGAAAGAAAGTTAAAAAACAGGTTAATAGTATTTAATTTAGTTTATCAACTGGGTTGGTTAATCCTTGACATTATCAAAACAAAGACACAAAATCAAATGAAGACTCAAGTGGGGTCATTCCTAAATCACAGTCATGCTACGGTTTATTTATGAACATTAAAGAAGACTAATTTTAACAACATAAGAGATGGAGGGAAAACAAAATGAACGTTGTAAACAGTTTTAAAGGAAGCTGCAGAAATTTCAGCCTCTGTTATTGCACAATGACAGCAAGAAAAAGTTATTAAGAGATGAATCAGGAGGGTCATTATGTGGATCATGCTTACCTTTAAAAGACTGAAGGAAAGAAAAATTCATTTAAGTGCTCCTACATTAATCACAGCCTGCACATCAAACTGTGATAATCACCTGAACACTCCATTAAAATAAAACTGCCAGCCCTAGGGAAATCTCACCTTACTCTTTAATTGTTTTGAGGCTTTGATCGGCTTTTTAATCCAAGATTAATTTATGCATTTTTAAATAACTCTACATATGATTAATAAGCTTGAAAATTAAAAGGAGTCTAAAGCAATTATAACAAGTGGTTGGTCATCACCTCATTAGATGGTGTTGGGAGATGCAGTGTGTCTGCGCGTGGCAGAGAAAACGTGTTTGTGTGTGTGCGTCTGAAATAGAGAGGCACGTAGATTTACATAAGACTGTCCGTACTCATACATTACAAACAGGAAGAATAGCTATGCAGCTGTTTATGTGCATTGCATAATGCATAACGGGGCTGTATGAGTTATGATATGACATGCACTCTATGAAAGGCACAAGCGGTGCTAAGTGGGGAAATAGGAGAGAGTAGATTGGCAGAATGAGAGTGGTAGCTAAAAGGGTCAGTATAATAATGGGGACTTTACAGATTTACATACTAATAGTTTTATTCCCATGAAAGTAAAACGCAGCTCAGAGCTCCCAGACTGCCGGCCACGGCCAATTTCAGTTCCACAGCACTGGCTCTATTATTTTGGGAATAATGTCTCTTTTTAACTAATTGTGCTGTGGAGGAGCACAGCAGCTTCTCTAAGTGTAGATTTACACCAGCCCTTTAAAAGCCATATAGTCTGTCAAGGTCAAACGGGAGAGCAATGGAGCTTCGGCCGTGTGTGTACGTGTTTATGGCATGCTTTGAAAGAAACAGCATAAGGCAGGGATGTTAGGGAAGTCTCTGGAGGGCGGTGGTGAGAGAGTATTGAAAGTAAAAGCAGAGGTTCCTTCAACCTGCTAATGTGTAAACAAGACATCACTCCACTCCTAGTCTGATGCTCATCGGCCTCTTTAAAAACCTTCCTTGCACTCTGACCTGTCAACCTCAACACGTATATACACAAACACCATCTGCAAGCGCTGGGTAGTAACAAATTATACATAAGTACGTAAACAGATTCCAAATATTAAGTGCTGGTAACTAAATGTAATTTTTTTAAACGATTAATTAAATGATTACACATTCACATAATGGCAGCAAATTATTGTATTAATTCATTTATTAATTCTCGGATGTTTATTAATTAAGAAAAACATCCAATTTTATTTAGTTCAAATATATATATATATATATATATATATATATATTTATTTTTCCATTTGATCATTTTGATATATTTTTTTCAAATTAAGTAATCTAAAAGTAGTCAGATTACATTACTTGTGCAATCTAATATATTACACTATTAACTACAATATTACATAAATTGCTATCATTAACAGGCTTCAGTTAAAAAGTAATCTACCCGGCAATGCCTGGTCTTATATCTGCTGTTTATAAAAGCAAATACTTGTTTTTGTTTTCAATTTGATCTTTTTGATAGTTTTTAGTATTTTTTTTATTAAGCAATCTAAAAGTATTCTGATTACATTACTTAAAAATGCGTAATCTAATAGATTACAGTAGAACTACAAATTTGAAAGTAATCTAGCCTGCTTGGTGCAAATCATAACACTTTGTCTTACATCTGGTGTTCTCTATAAAGCCCATCGCTTTATCTTACTTTGGGAGGTCTGTGTGTTTGAAACCGACTTATGTTATAAAATGTATTTGTAGCATGCATTTATCTTGCCAAATTTTTGAATTTATACCACGCATAAAAGTGCAAGGCATTATAGAGGTTATCTGCGACGTGCGTATGCGTGTCTGAGTCTGTTCACAACAGCCAAGAGCACAAGAACCCTTTTGTCACAAACGGAGCCTCATCTGTCACTGCGGAGACCTGCTCTCTGGAGAGAAGATGGGAACAAAGGTGTTAAAAGGCAGTGTGACAGTGAGGGCATCCTGAGGAAAAGGGAAACCTTTCACACACAACCACAGCTGTCAATCATTCTTCAATCACAAACACGTGCACAGCACGCTCTCTCTCCACACGCTAACATATAGAGTCCAGACTGACTGACAAAGCTCCTTTATACTTAAAAGAAGCATTTTACAACAGCTACACTCTTAAGAATTGAGGCTGCTTTGATGGCAATGCTATAGAAGAACCGTTTTGAGTTCTTCAAAGAAAATTTCAATGAACAGTTATTAAAAGAAACATTTTTTCATTGCGTTAAGAATTAATAAAGAAGCTTTTGTGCAATGGAAAGCTTCAATGGATGTTAAAGATTGGCAATTATTTTTAACAGTGTTTCAGAGTTAAAGAAGCAAAAAAGTACTGCTTGACCTCATTTCGACCGTTTTTTGCAGGCCGCAAGAAAACGCATATTAAATCTGAAAAAGAGCATCACCTCAAAGAGGCAGTTCCATCACCTCAGCGTGCTGGCCAATAGTGCCAATCACAGAACGAGCTTCAGCCCGCGATAATGGGAATTATAGTAATGAAATCCGGCGCCTGGGCCCGTGTGCCGCCCGAGGCGCTGCTATACTATAGCAAGGCATTAACATAAAGATGCGACTTGCTTGTTTTGCAAGGTCTATCAAGAGGGGTAGTCCACAGAAATAATAACTATTAGTAAAAGGACAGTGCTTTGCTGGATTCCAGCTGTGGAGGCTACATTTCCATACAGATGGAAAGGCTCTAGAGGGGTTATATGTATGCAGAGAGGAGCAACTGTGTGGGGTGACGCCATCGGCTATCTTCACCAAGAGCCTTGATCTGATCTGTCCTCCTCCTCATCTTTCCCTGTAGGAGTAGCAGTGAATTAACTCCTGCTATTAGAATACTAAAAGTTCTTTGTTGCAAGAGGTGAGATTGGAGGTGTGCGTGTGTAAATTTGGGGCTCTTTATGGGACCATTGTCCAATGTGCGCAAATCTGTACCCACAGAGGTACCAAGTGCAAACAGCTAGAGCAATCTAGGTGTGACCATCTGCTTGACATCTCTCACAGGTTGAAAATGTGAGAAAGTGTGGAAATATCAGTGAATGTCAGTTTTTGGTTTACTTGTATTAAAGGGACAGTTCACAAAAAGTATTTTTCTTCATCATTTACTCCTCATGTCGTTCCAAACCAGCATGACTGTCTTTTCTCTGGCTTTCATTACAAGGACAAAAACATATATATATATTGTGTGAACCACAAAAAAAGGCACACAGGTTTGGAAGTTTTGTGTAAATTGTAGTTTTTTTTTCTTATCAGTGTTCAATGTGTGTTTAACAAGTATTTGGTGTAATCAGTATTTATGGTAGTCTGTATCTATTTAAAAAAAAAAAATATCAGTGGTCCTGAATCATTCTGAAAATTGTTATGCGATATGAGGTAGAAGAGAGAGGATGGGATTTTAGGGTATAGCCTGTTAGCATTTGATTAATTATGCATGTGAGGGCTACACTATGAATAGCTATGGAGAGATGGGTATTGGTCCTCTAATGACCAGGCCAATGTCATGCTCAAGGCAACTAGTTTGTGTAAATAAGGCCAGCGGTCTACAAACAGCAGCTGTTACACACACACAACACACAATGACCTTCTCTGGTCTCACATTCCCTTGATATCACTAGTCAAAAAAAAAAAAAAAAAACACATTCTTATTACATTGTGATATTTGCTTCAATCCATATCAATACACAATTTTCCTTTTCAAAACCATAAATTCAGTCTCAATTCTCCTCTCTTTCTCTATATTCACTAGAGTAATATTCATCTCTTAACAGGTGGGTAACAGAAAGGAATAAAGACAGAATTTAGATTTGCCCTTGATTAAGAGCTTAGAGTTAGTCAGAAACCATTATGTCCCTTCTGGGTTATAATCAAAGTCTACATAATGTTTTTTTGCCTAGCACCTGAACCCCCTTTGTTACTTGCGGACAATGGAAATAAAGTGTGCTACCGTAGAGAACAGAGGACAGCCAGACACACTCCATCAGGAATATTCTGTGTTTAAGAGGCATCTCCACAATAATTAAGCAGTATTACACAAGTGAATGTGTTGTAGTCTGTTTGTGATTGAAGGATGATTGTCAGCTGTGTAAAAGGTTCCTCTAAGATTCAACTGCAAGTGTGATTTTTGCTCTTAAAGGAATACTTTACCCCAAAAATGAAAATTTCTTAATATATTTTTGATGAAATCTGAGAGCTTTCTGATCCTCCATAGACAGCAAGGGGTCACAGACAGCTTTATAAAATTATGGATGGACATCTTATGGCGCTAGACTTTTTTATAGATCTTTTTGGGCCTTGAAAGTCTGGGTCAGAAAGCTCTTGGATTCCATCCAAAATATTGTAATTGAAGATGAAGAAGATCTTTCAGTTTTGGAACCATATATGTGTGAGTAATTAATGACAGATATTTTACAATTTTTGGGATGAACTAACATTTTTTAACTTCATTTCATGTAACTTAAATGTAAGACACAATATGGTGATATTTGTAATTTTATCATCTTGATGATGTATATTGTCATCAAGGAGAATCATTCCAAACAAAGCCAAAGCAGGATCAACTACTGCATGTATAATGTACAACTGCAAAACATTAGCCAGATGTGTCCGTAAAAGTCTTCAAGTATAATTAAAACTCAGTATAATTTAATCACCATCATGTCATTCCAAACCTAAAAATGTGACTTTATTTTCTGTGTAACAGAATATACAACTGTACTGTTGTTAACAATTTTTGTAAACACTTACAATACTAACACTTACATTCTACTTATATTAAGTAACATTGCAACTCAATTAGCAGCCATTGGAGTATTAGTAGACTGTCTGCTTCTTCCAACACTGTATTTTTATGGGCCCACAACATAGAACATACTGATGATAAGAAATTTCGCAAGTACAAGTCAACTTAACTTATCCTACTAACACTAAACCTAGCCTAAGAGTTAATAGACATGTAGCTACAAATGAATGAGAATTAGTTAGATATGTAGTTACATAGTTACTCTAAGTTAGCAGAATCAAAATAAAGTGTATTTGAAAAATCTTTCAGAGAAAAAAAAAAAGTTGTGAGTAATTAAAAGAAAGATCTGATCAGAGGTCGCCAAGAGTCAACAACACCAGACCTTCCAATTCAAAGCGAATTACAATCACGGCAGAGAGAGCTGTTCAATTCTGTTGTAGCGAATACGGCGAGAACTCACCCGTGACATCAATCTCATTCATGTTACATACCAAAACAGTCCAGGAGATTCTGAGAACATAGCAACAATCACAACAACACAAGCGAAACACAGGGGCAATAAGTGCAAGCCATCAAACCTCACAAGCCCAATCTAATTGAAGCTCACAGAAACACCTCTTGGCTGCTTTACCTCAGCCCCAGTAACCTGCCATAATGCATTCGGCCATTTAAATTAACTCACAACATTTCTCCCAATTTCTTTTTTTTTTTAGGTGAGAGGGGGTGGAAAAGCTGTGGCTGCTCAGATGAGCAATGTATCATTATCCAGAGTCCTGCATCCCCTCCTAACTGCAGCACCGCAGGCTAGGCAGCCTTGCGTGAGCTCCATCTACTGAGCCAGGCAATCTGGCCAGCAGACATGCATGTATTCATAATGGCAGCAGCCTTTCATGTAGGAGAGAGAGAAAAGAAAGCTCTTTTGGAGGACACTAATGCTCATCATTACTAAATGCTACTCACATAACAGCTTATCCCACCCACAGAATGTGACTAGTAAATACATATTACTACAGCGGTTCAATTGGATTTAAAGCAAAGAGGCTGAGTCGTAATTACTGTAAAGACGTTTAAATGCAAGATACTTGTAATGTTGTCTGATTATTTTTGTAGGTTATCTGTCTGTTTTTTTTAAACTGAAGGAGTGGATAAATGCAGACTGACACAATTTTTTTTAAGTTTTTCTTAAACTCACTATTAAGCTACTCAAATACTCTACTGCAAAGTTTCAGTATCTTGTTTTCCAGTACTGACAAGTCGAGATGATTAGCAAAATAGCTTAAGATATTAAGTTTTGTTTTCAGAAAAATAATACTAAAAAATAAAAAAAACTACTAAATATAAATCTGACAATGCAGTAAAAAATTCTTACTCTATATTTTTCCTTGCTAAAACTCCTGGACTTATTTATTATCTTCAGACATTTTGCTAAGTTAACGTGTCTTGATTTAGGAATGTTTAGATAACTGCATTGGAAAAAAGTTACAACTATTTTGCAGTGTGTGTGTGTATAGAAAATAAACATACCACATTTGTCACAATAAATCAAATGGAATCTCAGCATAAAACAGTAAACCACCAAGTTCTATGTTTTCTCTTCTTAAATGATATCTATATTAAAAAAATGAAATTCACGGAAATGAAAATTCCTTGTAAAGTTTCATTTTGAAAAACTATGATAATATCAACAAAAATCATTTATATAGAATGAATTAGGAATGCATTATATGTTGATACCCTATAATAATACTAATAATTTAATAACAATTTAATGCAATTGAATATTTTCATAATTACAGTTTGCAATCTTAATGGACATCATTGATTGTGAATTTTGTGTAAGAAAATTAAGGAAGCTGCAAAATTAATTTAATTTGAGTGTAACTGTTCTGACATTTGCCTTACAGCATCGGGCTTATATTTTCCTCTTTTGTCTTTCTCATCCCCGTCTTTGTGCCAGAGAGTAAAAGCTGAACAGGATTACGACAGGAAGCTGTTCAGTGGGATTTAGAGGCTTTTCATCCTCAGTGGAACTGAGAGTTTTAATTCAGTCCAGACCCATATTAGGCCGCTGGTCAGCTGAATATAGATGCTGAAATAGGTGTTCTCTAGCCAAGGGGGGAAAGAGAGGGGCGGCAGCGCAGTGGCTGATTTTGAATGATGCCTTTGCCGTCTGAGTAATGAACAGGTCAGAAAGGTCAACCCATTACAACTGCAGCTACTTAATTATTAATTACACACTTCTATAAAGCAAAGGACAACTTCACTATGTTGTGTGTGTGTGTGTGTGTGAGACATGCAGTAGGTACAAATCCGGGATAGCCAAATAGGATTTTAAAACATACAGTAAAATATTTAGATTACATGCTATTTATAGGAAATTAATTAAATATGCAAATTAGCAACATTGATCATTTGATGTATTTGCTTTCACTGAAGCACAAGATGCTTCTAGGGTTTGGCAAATGTGACATTGTGAAATGTGTTAATTAAACTATTTAAAACTTGAATTGTTATTCTGTGAAATATTAAAATATTTGTTTAAAATAATATTTCATGTAAAATAACATACTATATATTTAATAATAAATAAAATAAAAAAGTTTTTTACTAGTTGATTAATGCACTTTAAGGCCCCGCTGAAAATATATACAACAGTGCCCACTAAAGTTTTCTTGCTTGTTCTCTCTCATATGCATGAACATAACCTAACAGCAAATGCAAATAGTTTAGAGTTCTACAATGTAGAAATGTTCCATGTTCAACAAGAGCTACATAAGTTGAGATGGATTTAACTTAATAATTACACGTGGTGACAGAAAACCACACTTGGCTCACACAGTTACTGTATGCAATTAAAATATTATTCATTACCTTTTAAATACAACACTGGTGCTGAAATCCCATTAAATTTGGGATAATTGAGTGTGTTTAATTATCAGCTGTGGCATGAAGTTAGTTTAGGAGAAAGTCAGTGTGAGAGAGGGGGAGAGAGAGAGAGAGAGAGAGAGAAATGCGAGTGAATGGTGACCTAGTTAATGTCAGAAACATTGTGTTTTAAAAATGACCTTGCTCTTGAAGCTGGGCTCAGAATAACTCAGAATAACTCTTCTTTTAGACACCCAGGGCATATGAGAGTAATAATGTTCAAATGCTGTATCTTTTTCCTTTCACCTAGCAAAATTATGTGTATTGCAAAAATATTACCGTTTCAGGGCAGGCCACAGACCGTCTTTTCTGTAAGTGATACGCTGCATGAAATGTCGCTGAGTAAAAACTGTTTTTGGCTTGTAACTGAGAATTATTTGTTATGGAGATGATTTATAATCTCTAAACTATGTTTTAAGCCAGTGGTTCTCAACTGGAGGGTCACAAACCAAAAAAGTGGGCTGCAGGTCTGTTCTGACAGGGACAGCAATGAAAAACCAATGCTGAATGCAAATGATAAAAAAATATTGTTAAATTATTATCTTGTGTTGTAAAACTCAGCACAAATGTATGTTTCCATATCATTTGTCATGTTTATTAATCTTTTGTTGCCTCTACAATATTTTAGCACACATTTATTTTCCACAATTTTTTTGTTGTAAAATTCTGCAGTGTTTTTGGCACAAATTCATGTTTCTTTATCCTTGATTTTCAAACTAAAGTATATTTTGGCACAAATTGATGTCCCTCATTCTCATATTCCTGGATGTCAAACTCTACAATATTTTGGCACAAAGTCATGTTCCTTCTTATTTTGTTGTGAAATTCTACACCATTTTTCCCCGAAACTC
Source organism: Enteromius afrohamiltoni (assembly GCA_034779775.1). Classification (NCBI taxonomy): domain Eukaryota; kingdom Metazoa; phylum Chordata; class Actinopteri; order Cypriniformes; family Cyprinidae; genus Enteromius; species Enteromius afrohamiltoni. The sequence continues at coordinate 12,360,630 of JAUYWG010000055.1, forward strand.
ATTTTCTTACATCCTTGATTGTCAAAATGTACACAATTTTGGCACAAATTCATGCTCCATCTTGTAAAATCCTAAAGCATTTTTGGCACAAATTCATGTTCCCATATCGTTGATTGTCAAACTCTATAATATTCTGGCACAAATTCACATTCCTTTATATTTTGTTGTCAACCTCTACTATATTTTGGCACAAATTTACACTCCTTTATATTTTCTTTGTCGAATTCTACAGCATTTTTGGCACGAATTCAGGTGCCTTTATCTTTATAATTTCTTGTTAAATTCTACAGTTTCTTTTTTTCACAAATTCAAGTTCTTAGATCCTTAACTGTCAACCTCTAAAATATTTTGGCACAAATTCATGTCCTTTTATTTTTTGTTGTTAGACTACAGTATTTTTGAACAAATTCATGTTCCCATATCCTTTATTGTAAAACTCTACAATATTTGGCACAAATTCATGTTCCATTATCTTTGTTGTGAAATTCTACCATATTTTGGCACAAATGCATGTTCCTACATCCTTGAGTGTCAGACTCTACAACACTTTGGCACAAATTAACGTTCCTTTACCTTTTGTTATCAAACTACCGTATTTTGGCACAAACTCAAGCCATGTGGAAGAAGCCATCCAAATCGAGCAGATGCCAATATGGACAGGTTGTGTGACAAAATATACAAACACACAATATAAAAAAAGATTATGACTCGGATTACATTATCAGATTACAATACAATACAAACACTTTGGTATATACAGGTCCTAAAGTAAAACCAGGTAAGAACCACTGTTGCTTTAAATGTCCAATTCACAAAACGAGCTTGTTTAATATTTACTCCACAAATTAAAGCATCTACCTGTTTGTCTGCACATTTTATCTTGTCTGAAACTAACTCGTCATAAGTCTCCGGTAACATGCTGCGTACTGGCCCCGGAGCTCCTCTTCTCCTTAGGCCGGCTGTGCGGTTCTGCCTGGCCTGCCCGGTTCAAGCTCAGAGCAGGATGGCTGGGGGCAGTTGAGTCTGGTGTTACTGAGTGAGATGGAGTCGCTCTGGCTGCAACTCCACCGTGCTTCATTAGGAAACAAAATATAAGCTTTCCACTCCATTACCAATGACTTTAGGAGTGAAAGCACATAAGACGGCGACTCACCTCATCAGCAATGCATTGCAATAAATGCGCAGGCTTGAACAGGCTACAGAGACAGAGAGAGGGAGAGAAAGAGAGAGAGAGAAAGGAGGGTGAGCGGGGGCAGAAAACAGCATTAGCCTACATATGATGTCTTTACAGTGGAACAGCGAGGAAAAATCATTAATGCAATAAAATGTGCCCAGATTAATCAAACGCATCAAACTCTTATGAAAATATCACAGGGGTAGAAATGTTCTATTACGTCTAATGGTGTCTAATCTAATACAGGCAGTTAAGGGCTTGGGTATTTCTTCATTGTGAAATGCAATTTGGGAAGTTTAAAGGGAGCCAGTGAAGCGTGGGTCTCACACTGCCGACAGGAACATGGGGCATGATGATATATTTTTTTCCCTCTCTCTCTCCCCTTTCCTTCAAACTCATAAAAGCTCACTATTAAAGATCCCTGGATGGAGTGCATTTGAAAGGCTGAAAAAAAAAAAAAAAAAAAAACTGAGAAAAAGATGAGAGGCAATATGTAATTAGCATGTCATAATCAAAACGACTCATTCGGACACATTATGATCACAGGGAGGAAATTATTGCATCGCTAGTGGCAATCTGTGGGCATGTGTTAACACCATTTCCATAATGAAAATACACAAATGTTAATAGCCCGCGCCTTGATTTGGAGGGGGAATACGGAAAAGAACGTTAATTTCACACTGCACTTTCACTAGCCCTTAGGTTGTTGCGGAATTGCAGGGTTGAAGAAACACATATATAGGCTTAACCCGTTCGCAAATGTTGTTTTTCCGACTTCTCTCATTCGGCGACGTTCTTCTGAAGGCTGAAAAAACCCAGAGCATCTCTCCCATGCCACTCTTTTCCAGAGAGGCCCCACACAAAAAAATCGCATTTTCAATTAAAACCTCATTTAATTTGAAGTTGACATCAAACCATAAATGGGAATTAGCATATTTGGGTGCATGCCAAAGTGTATGTTGTGTGGTTTTTTTTTTTTTGTACTTTAAAAATTGTTTTGAGCTCCATCCATTTACTTCAGAATGGCAATGATTGATGAGAACGCAGCTTTCTTTCTCAACACAAACAAAAAGTAACAAGTCCTGGCAAGTTCTTTTCTTCTTAAGGATTATACAATTCTTTTTAAATTCACAACAAACAATCATTTGCACGTCCAATGATCATGCTCAAATGGAGTATTAAGGCAACGCGAGACAGACTGAAGAAAGAGTGCAAACGCAATAACACAACGACATGTTTCCTCAGGGTTTAAAGACACAAAAAAATTAGATGACTACACCCAATGTGTTCTCGCTCATAGAACAGATACGGTTAAATTAATAGCATGTTACATTTAAGAAGTCAAGGTTTGTGCATGCTGAATCACCCTCTTCTCTGCTCTTTACTTTAGGCTGAGAGGCTAAGACAATGAGAGAAAGCGATGTCAGCATTTCAGCAACAACAACAATACAGATCCAAAGCAAAAATAATACTAATCAGAGTCAGAAGACATGTTTGGTGACTTGAGTGGTAAAAAACCCTACAGATTGTTGTCCTGCGATTCGCAACCAAACAGACATTCAAATATTTGACGACAGTAGAACCAAAATTTGCAATTAAGAACACGGAAAAGCAGCTTTCAAATGAGTTATAAAGGTTGGAATTCAGAAACTTTTGTTGTATCTCGAGTTGATCAATCAAAGGACAGGCCTGAGACACCCCCCTTGTGGATTTCTTCAATGCCCTATTTCCTGGACGGGGCGCAGTAGTACTTGCTCATTTTACAGGGCCTCTTTGACAAAGCCACAATGCATTTATTGATTCATTCTCTAAATCAAATAAGGCTTTTTTTCCCCCCTCTGCGTTAATACCTAGAGACCCCCTACCTGACACAATATCCATTTTGCTGCTGGAAAATGAAGTATCAGTCGACGAGGATAATGAATTCATCCTGCATTGCTAAAATAACTCTAATTGCCAACCACATGCCAGAGCAATTGGAAAATAATATTAATGCGCATTTGCTAGGTGTATTATCCATTTGTCCAAGTCAATAAGAACTGTCATTAAAAGCGGCAATAAAACTCACATTTCGCCTGCTTATTTATCTCACAGGGAATTCAAACTTGCATTTAGCACATTTTGCAGACTGATTACTTATCACATTACAATGCTTTTTCATGTTAAAATTCAAATGGGATGTTTCTGGAATGAACGGTACAGTTTAATTTGCATATTTATTATCTTTATGGGTAAGGTTCCAGAGTAGAGTTTGAAAGTAATCATAAAAGCGCGTATTTCCTCTTCATCGCATCATTTCTCATCAGCCATATTGGCCCATTTCAACACTTTGGTTCTAATAAATGATTCTTTGCATTATTTTGTGTGCTGCATGTAAAAAAAGTTAGAAATACGTAAAGTTTACCAACTCTACAGTGCGTGTCAGGCCAAAGTTGAAAAAAAAACATCACATTCTCTCGGATCCCTTTGAAAAAATCCAAAAGCAGTTGTCCAAAAAGGACAAAATCAACCTCAAGGTCCATGAACGTACAGTTCTAATTGACAGACCTTGGAGTTTCTGAAAAAAGGGTGACTACCAGTGATCAACAGCTGCTTTTGAGCCCCTAATTCACTTCAGAAGAGAATAAGCGGAGGACGTTGGGTGCTGAGCAAGGGCATTTGGCTTTGGTCTCCATGGAGATAAAAGTAAAGGGGAACATAAGAAGAGAGAGGGAGAGAGGAAAGCCCTCAGTGTCTCTCTTCACTCTGCCCCATTGTTATCAAAATGACAGTCCTGTGGGTGAAATGAAATCCAGGCAAGTTAGCTCCGTCAGGACAGAGGTTAGCACTCTGTTCATCTGTGTGGGAATTATGGGCCGGCCAGGCGCCCGCGGCACATAGGTTTAGCTGTGACCTCAGACATGGCCTCTCTCAGCAGCGGACAAATTTTATCACGCCCACTTTCGAAATACCCTACCCAAAACCCCAGCCTCTGGCACACAGTTAAATGCTGAGACACACACACCAGTATCGATAACTGCAGTCTAGTAGCTCATAATAGCAGAAGGTCTAGCAGTACCACAAAAAATAACTTTCACAGGGAAATGTTTATATCAACACGTGTGTTAAAATTAAAATGTTGGTTACATAGGCATAAAAAATGAATTCGCTCAGAAAAGATGATAATATGGAAGGGTCCCTGAGAGAAAGCACTGTAAACAGTTCATGCTGAAATGACTCGCACATCTTCTAATTAAAATAAGAAGTCCTTATATGCTGAATATAACTTAGCAGAGGCTTTAAATGTAAGTGTTAAATGAAAAAATAAGGCCCCCTCTATAGTAATAAGTATAAGGATTACATTTCATATTATTAAATATAGCAAATATGCTTAATTATTTAGTGGTTATTTAGTGAGACGACAATTGATTAAAACAATTACAAAATATCTCCAGAAATGTGACTGACCAATAAGAATAAATCACTACATAAAGTCGTCTAAGATAGGTTAGTTGTCACAAGAACTACATCTTTGCTCAGTAACACAAAAACTTTTTAATTCAAAATGATTTGAGTTTTTATCCAGCAAAGGTGCATTAAAAATGTAAAAGCTCATTATTAAAAATTCCCAAAAGTTAAAATGTTACAAAAAACGTGTGTAAAGTAAATGCTGTTAAACTGAACTTTCTATAAAGAATCCTGAAAAAATTTTTATGACACTTTCCACAAAAATATTAAGCAGCCCAACTGTTTTTACATATATAAGAGAAGTTATTTGAGAATGAAATGAAAATATTAGGTTGATTTCTAAAGGATTACTTGACTCTAACGACTGGAGTAATGGCTGATGTACATTTAGCTTGCTATTACATGATTCATAAATAAATTAAATTAATAAATTAAATACATAAAAATAGTAAAACAAGATTACAGCTTTTACTGCTTGATCAAATAAATGCATCCTTGGTGAGAGAGGTACGGAAGACCCCAAAGATCACCGTGGCTGAGCTCCAGAGATGCAGTCGGGAGATGGGAGAAAGTTGTAGAAAGTCAACCATCACTGCAGCCCATAACCAGTCGGGATTTTATGACACACCAGCCCGACGAAAGCCTCTCCTCAGTGCAAGACACATGAAAGCCGCATGAAGTTTGCTAAAAAACACCTGAAGATGGTGAGAAATAAGATTCTCTGGTCTGAGGAGACCAAGAACTTAGAACCCTAATTCTAAGCAGTATGTGTGGAGAAAACCAGGCAATGCTCATCACCTGTCCCAACAGTGAAGCATGGTAGTGGCAGCATCACGCTGTGGGGGTGTTTTTCAGCTGCAGGGACAGGACGACATTGCAATCGAGGGAAAGATGAATGCGGCCAACTACAGGGATATCCTGGATGAAAACCTTCTCCAGAGTGCTCAGGACCTCAGACTGGGCCGAAGGTTTACCTTACAACAAGACAATGACCCTAAGCACACAGCTAAAATAACGAAGGAGTGACTTCACAACAACTCTGTGACTGTTCTTGAATGGCCCAGCCAGAGCCCTGACTTAAACCCAATTGAGCATCTCTAGAGAGAACTAAAAATGGCTGTCCACCAATGTTTACCATCCAACCTGACAGAACTGGAGAGGATCCCCAAATCCAGGTGTGAAAAACTTGTTGCATTATTCCCAAAAAGACTCCTGGTTGTATTAGATCAAAGGGGCACTTGTACTAAATACTGAGCCATGTCATATTTCAGTTTTTCTTTTTTAATAAATCTGCAAAAATGTCAACAATTCTGTGTTTTTCTGTCAATATGGGGTGCTGTGTGTGCATTAATGAGAAAAAAAAGAACTTTTTTTAGTGAATGGCTGCAATATAACAGTGAAAAATTTAAGAGGGTCTGAATACTTTATGTACCCCCCCCACCCACACATATATACAGCTATATAACTTTAGCAGTGCAGCTGCAGACAAGAGCTAAACTTCCTGTTCTCAACCCATCCAGATGATTTACATACAACATATGTAAAGGTGTCACTCTTTCTAAGCAGATCTTCATATTTATGCATCATATGCAACATCAAAACAATATTGGTATATGCAGATAGCACAAGCATCTCTCTCAAAGTTGTCTCATACTATGACAAATACTTTCAAACATAAAGAAAAAAATGAGCGAGAAGAGGAAAAGCAAAGAGAGAGAGCGAAAGAAACAATCAATCAGAAGGCAATTCGCTGGCGGCTGCATATGCATCAGATCATGTCTCATGTCTTCAAGGATTTTCAGAGCGAATCGTAAAACAAAACTCCATTACCTCCTGCCAGAGCATGCAAATGAATCACACCATGGGGTGAGAGGGAATTAAAGAGCCTTCTCTAATCAATGACAAGCCAGGATGAAACCCTCCCATCCATTCCTCTACTCTCCAGTAACAAAGAAAAGCTTCCCACATCTTTCCTATGTATCCGTCCCTCTGCCACAGGGCACACAAACACACACCAAGCCTCAGAGCCCGCGAGTTGCTAGCATCACCTGCTAAACAGAGTGGACACCCCTAACAGGGACAACATAGCTCAACACAGCACCTCTCCTGACCCCTGACCCCCTTGGCCGTACTCAGTTTGTGGCATGTTTGAGTATGTTTGCACACAGGGGAGACCGGTCGGTTGGCACACAGATGCACAGGGCTGCGTAAATGACAGGCTGGGCCCGAGGACGTCTTTTGGCGTTTCCCGCTCCAGCCTGCCTCTCTTCTCTTTTCCGGTCCTCTCCACCCGCTTCCCACTGCCAGCCTGCTACAGCCTGCAGGTGAGGAGTCTGTGGCGCCATATGGAGCGAGGAAAATTAACAACGAGGAGAAAATCTCCACAGCAGCGGGAGGCCTCTCTACCCTCTCTCACGCTTTGGCTCTCTGCTTTACCTCTCCTCCAAACAAAATTCAAAGATGTAGAGAGAGAGAGAGAGAGAGGGGAGGGGGGTGATAAAATTAATGGGGTTCAACACTTTAACACAACACCGGCGGCAATATTTGCACAGAACGAGAAAAAAAAAAAAAAAAAAAAAAAAAACGAGAGAGAGATTTCTTCTTACAGTTCGGTCATATTGTGGTATTATAAATCAGACCCTGGCTTAAGTATTTTACGCCCCTGTTTTATAAATGTACATTAACCCCATTTGCCCCCCTCTACCTCCGGTAGATAGTCCTGAACGCAGGCAGATCATGCTGGGGGAGATTCCATTGTCCCTAGTGTGTCCTCATGTTTGATACCATCAAGGAGGAAAAGTCCCCCATGGAGCCTCTCCCGGTCTGGGTCATTGATTACAAAGAGCCTCCTGGTTTTGTCTGACAGATGTGAATCTGTGCTATTTAATTTGGAGCGTTCCCCTCAAAGGGAGACCATTAGCCCATCCAATAGGAGCACAAATAGGATTCCATTAACAACTAGTGTTTCCGTAGAGCCAAGAAATGGGGAAAAAGCTGCACTTTATGCTCCTGGATAGAGGCGGAGGCCATTTGCGTGGGGCGACCTGTATAAAGTGCGTAAACAATGTAAAGTATGATCTGCGTAAAGTGCGACTGACAATTGGCCTCTCTGCTCTCAGGGGTACGACTGCCACGTGTTGGTGGTGAGAGTGTCCTTGTTTGGCACCGGAGGAAGGTGGGGTTGCTAGTTAAAATGTTAATAAGTGTGATACAATTTTAATTTAACAGCCTTCTGCATTTCTAATTAGATCAGTGTCTGTGACTAAATAAGAAACAGAGAGAATCTGTGGCTTCTTAAACTCAGGCTACAGTATGTTATGCTTCTGTTTGTTGTTTACATTTTTAGTACATAATACATTTCAAACTCAAGTAGAAGCTATAAGGTAAGGCAAATGTTTTCAAACTTTTTTAATACCAATAACCTATAAAACATGATGGTCGCTTTGTGTTACATTTACTTGTTTGTAATAATACTTCATCCAAAATGAATGATTACTTGAAACATATTTTCTTAAGGTAAAATAGTACTTTTCTACTTAATATTTCTTTTAAGTTTATGTCAATTGGGAAATTTTTAATGCACACACACACACACACACACATATATATGTAGCATATAATAGCATTTTTTTTTAAATAAATGTTTATATGTATGTGTGCTTTGTATATTTATTATGTATATATATAAATACACAAACAAGCATGTATATATTTTAGAACATTTTTTATATATTTATTTTACAATTTACATGAAAATAAATATAGACATGTAAAAACATGTAAATATTTTTTTAAATATATACTGTATGTGTGTGTATTTATATATACACACAATAAATGTACACAGAACACAAATATATTGTGCAAACAAAAACTTTTGTATCTGTATGTGATAAATCACAATTAATCATTTGACAGCACTAATATGATTAATATTTTAATAAATAAATATGCATTAATAATCATTAATTATGTATAAATTAAATGTATATATATATATATATATATATATATATAAAATAAAAATAATATTATATATATATATATATATATATATAAAAAACATTTTTGTA
>JAUYWG010000055.1:12369423-12387381 GCA_034779775.1 Enteromius afrohamiltoni
TAAAATAAAAATAATATTATATATATATATATATATATATATAATAAACATTTTTGAAGTTTTTGAAAACCCTGATGTACGGCATAAGATAATATATAAATCATATAGCAACAATAATACAGCACAATAACAGGCATTAAAAAAACAATACAATAATATACTTCAACATTTAAGTTAGCTCTATACACAATTAAACTGTGAGCGGAGAGTGAACTGGTTGATAAAAAGACGTGGACAGCAAACACAGGCACTTTACTACATGTTTCTGGAGAAGCTTCTCTGTGTGTAGCCTTGCAATAAAAGTGTGCATAAATTACTTTATGTAATCATACAATGTAGATTAGCATGATAATGGCAGTGTTAATAGATGCTGGGAAGCAGGGAGTGACAGCACTCTGAAACGAGACATGCCGGGGGCAGAGCGCCACGTACACACACGCACACGCATGCAGACACACCGCAACTGGGAATAGCCAGTCGCACAGGCCTCAACGCCATCACTATGACTATGAGTGACAGAGTGTGGAGCCACTTCATCTGTTTTCCCTGAGGCGGACACAGTGCTTTCACTCTTCCACAGGCTATGGGCCGCAGGGGAGATGATGTTAATGCGGGCGAGTCAACAACTATCACTTATACATTCAGGACGGGAGGTGTTCTGTAGCAACAGTGTGATTTGCCACTGATTTGTCTAAGGTAGAAAACTAAAGACCTCATCCTTGTTGTATTTGCATGCTTAATGGTGCAAGATGATTTCAGGATTACAACCAGTATGGTTACACTTTCTCTGCTCTTTGAAAGATTTCAAGTAATAGTTCATGATAATTTGTGGAAGATTCACTCATCTTCAGGCTATCTAAGATTTACATCACTCGCTCACCAGTGGACCCTCTGCAGTGAATGGGTGCTGTCAGAATGAGTGTGCAAACAGCTGATAAAATCATCACATGAATCCTTAAATAAGCTACATGACTCCAGTCCAATAATTCATGTCTTGTGCGTTTCATTTTGGTAAGAAACAAATCCATCATTAAGGCATTTTTTTTTTTTTTACTTTTGCTTCTGGCCAAAATGACAAAACAGTGAAGTTTTCTCTAGTGAAGATCCTCCGTTGTCCTCTCACATGAAAATACATAAACATATTAATTTACAGCTATTTTGGCCTGTTTTGTGTGAAAAAGGTGTTTTATTTTTGCATATTTCTCTCCTGATTAAGAAAACACAACTTTTTTCCTGGAGCAGTATTATGGACAGAGGTCTGGATAGAGCCTGAAAAAAAACATTTAAGTTAAAAAAACACAGACGTTTACTTCACACGATGTCAACTGATTGATTGATGAACTGATGGATTGTTGTGATGTTTATCAGCTGTTTGGACTTTCATTCTGACGGCACCCATTCACTGCAGAAGACTCACTGGTGACCAAGTAATGTTTTGAACCATGTAACAAAGTTGGCAAATTAATGATGCGTAGTGTTTAAAAGTCATTCCAGCGTTTACTCAGCTCTGATTTTGTGAGGTCACATGTCAGTTTCCCGGTCTGGGAGGTGTGATGTGTTGTTGACGGTTCTTAATTTGGTGTCAGGCTACCTGCTGCTGGCCAGGCAAGGCTCAGAGGTATGAAGAAGGGCAGCTGGTAATCTCCTAATAGGCGTCCAGCAGCTTTGAAGGGACCTCTGCTCTCCCGACTGGATTTCTCTTTTTAAAACACCACCACCATTAGTTAATCACCTCCTTACGGCCTCCTGCGGTGCGACTCAACACAGCGACTACAATGAGCATCGGTCGAGCACTAGATGTATTAAAGCTATCATGAGCAACGCACCACTTCAGAGACAACATACAGTTCAAGCCCTGTTTCATCCTACAAAGTCCCAGCAGGCCATTTCAGTCCATCAAACACCCAAACAGCATGAAGGACAAAAGACTTACTCACCAAGAGGATCCACTTCTTCCCGGGGCTTAATCTGAGTCGGGCAAAGTTCAAGACCATGGCAATTTTATAAGTCTGGCGATCAGGCTTATCCACAGATGTCTAGGAATCAAAGCGGGTGCAAATGTGGCCAAAAGCAATGCGGTTTAATCAGTGGAATAAGCGGCGGCAAAATCAAACTGTGTGGAATTTTGCTCAAATGGTTCTATCAATTACCAATAAAATCAAGATTATGTTTCAAACTATCAATAAAACGGCACAGCCATTTGCTGCCGCCACAGGAAGTCCGTACAGAACAGATGTAGAATCAATAGTCTTAATCAGCTGAACACGGCTGCCATATTGAAGTGTAAAATGAGACCGTTATTTCAAAATGTCATCTCGACTGCAGTGATTATCATGTACCTGCATAGAAACACACATTCACTCACGTTAAAGACAATACGGACTCTCAAGGGCCTGTTTTCTTGAAACAGAGCATCAGAAGCAGCCCTTCTGACAGCCGTGGATGGGTAGATGGCTCCATTCAGACTGAGATGTGGGGGTCAGCAGCACTGAAACACATAGGAGAGAGACGGATGAAAATTAATTAAAGTTGGTGCGTGTAGTGAATGACGTGTGGCTCGGGCAGCCCTCATGCATTCAGAAAGAAGGCAGCTCTGCCCCATGTCCCTGGTGCAAACAGCCCCCTCTACGCCCAGGCTATTGTATGCCAGCCCGCCACTTGCCCAGCCACCAACAGCATATCAATGAAGCTGCTCTCCTGTTTGTGCTAATGGTAATTACAACATGGGCAGTTTTGTACTGAGAGACAATGGGTGGGCGGCCATGAGGGAAAGCAGGGTGATGCTGTGTGGAGTCTTAATGACTGCAGGACTGATGGGACCACAGAGGGCAGGGAACAGAACAGAGAGGAAGGTCTCTCGGTGAGCCAGAATGGGAGGATACGTGGTAATGCTGCAAAAACAAGGCGTTACTAATCCTAATCCTACCAAATAAAACCTTGAACCTTGCTACACATTTGCAATTAAGCAATAATGTGGCTATACTATGAGTATTATAAGGCCTGCAACCTTGCTTTTTAAATCGATTATTTAAATATAACAATTAATAATAAATACTGCATTTATATATATATATATATATATATATATATACAGTGGATATAATAAAAAAAATATATATAAAAAATACTTATTGTTGTTACTAATTAAAAGAAATACATACTAAACACATTGTTACTAATCCTAACCAATCAAGCTTTTTTTAGCCGAGGTTTTTTTTTGTCTCATTTAAAGCCAAAATATAGGAAAAATTCTTAATTCAAAAAGGATATATAAGATATATCAAGAAGTAAATAAGTAAAATTTATTGTCTTGTTTCCAGAAAAAAAAGTCAAAGTTAAGTGTGTTATTACTTGAAACAAGCAAAATAATCTGAAAATGGGGTAAGCAAAATAATTTAGTTTTCTGTTTGAAATACGATTATTTTGCTTACCCCATTGGCATATTAATTTCCTTGTTCATGTGTCAAAAAGTCACTATATTTTACTTGCTTTTTCTGAAAACAAGACAATAATTTTTACTTGACTAGAAAATCCTTTTTGATTTAAGAATTTTTAGATATTTTGGCTGGAAACCAGACAGAAAATCTAGAATAGAAAATATTTTTTTGAAGTGTTAATCATGGCCGGCAACCATAAATACTGGCCACTGCTTTTATAAAATGATTACTACTAATCAAGTAAAGAGATATATAAATATTCATAAATTATACACAATAACCCACAATATACTAACAATATCCCAAAAAATAAACGTATTATTAATTTATCAATCTCTAACCCTGTAAAATAACCCAAACCTCAAAAATGTATAAATAAATACTAATAAATAATAATCATCATCAAATGTACCTGCTATTACTTTTACTGATAATGGCAATCAGACCAATGAGATGCCAGTACTGAAACCATCCAGTTTATAATTTCCAATAGTATGACAGATCAATATGAAGAAGTTTATATTGAGACTACAGCTGTGAGTGCCAATAGTGTTAGTTTTACTCCACTTCAGTAAACGCAAATATAATATTCAATGGAAAGAAAGAGGTGTCAGGGGTGTTAAGCAGTCTTTATAGATGGAGAGCCAGTCACTGCATTAGTAAGGCAAAAAGGCAATTTGGTTGCACTCAAAAATGTGCAACTATTAAGTCACTGTCAGGAGCCACAGGGGACTAAACGATCCCAGCATTTCTCGATGTTAACTACTGCCATTCCCTTGGTTCCCCACTCATTAAAAGCAGACTGCATCTGCCCATGTAGCTTTTAACACACACAAACTGACCAACGGTACATCTAACAGCTCTTAACACAGACATGTTCAAACCGAGAGGTGTGAATGGATGGATGCCTGTGGATTTGTGAAGCTGTGTTACATTTAGGCCGCCCTAAAGGAAACTCTAAAGAAAACCTACAATACAGTTAATTCACAGATTAAACACATTAATAAGTATAAGACTTATGGTTTTGAAATGTAAGCATTATAACGTATATAAATACCTTAATATAATACTGTATGTATGTTTTCAGACCAGACTGCAACAGTCTTAGGCAATATACAAAAAGAGTTCACTCTATGTAAGTATCCACTCTGACCTGAAAAAGGTAAATGTGAACTTAGCCAGCACCATGGACAGCGCAAAACAGCAATAAAACGAGAGAAACGAGTCAGAGGGAGGGAGAAACACAGTAAGGTACAGAGGTCATACTCGGGACAAAATAGCTCTCTCTTAGCTCAATACAAACAGTTAAACAGTTCAATTACAAAATGTGCCTTTTGTGCTCACCCAACAATTAGAGAAGGACAATTACAATCCCCCCACTGAACACAGTCATTCATCACCCACCTTCTGCTGGATCTTTCTTCCCCAGTGGACCACAAGTCACCAGGGCATGATGACAATCACCGGCCACTGCAACCTAGCTGACTCTGCTCCTACAAGCTGCAATACTTGTCTGTAGTTGTGAAAATGTATTAAAATGAACACAGCACATCCAAGAATATATTTACTGTTAATAGTTAGCTTCAGTCTGTCTTTACCATTAATGGATAAAATATATACATATACCAGTATTATATTAAATCTTCACACAATGCTAAAAAGACAAAATCAACTTCATAGGGAAGACAAAAAAAGTATGCAGGGTACTTTAAAATAATGTTTACAAAGTATACAAAATAGAATTGTTTAATTGTTGTAAATGTTCAAAACTACTAATAATCCTTTTTAGTAATTAAAATTAGTAAAACAGAATTAAATTAAAGCTAAATAAATTTAAAAAGAAACTCCAAAACGAATTAAAATCATAGTAACATATAACAAAAATACTAAAACTTAAATAATATTACTTTTAATACATTTCCAAATATTAACAAATTCTTTAAAAGTGTATAAATAATGATAAAATAACACTTGAGTTAAGAGAGTAAAATAATACTGATTAACATTTGTGGTGAGCATATAATGCACACACTTGTTATTTTGAAATTTGATCACTTCACTATCATTCTAAAAAAATGTAGGCGTGTCCAAACTTTTGACTAGTAACATAATATATTATAATGTCAGACACATGCAGCTTAAGAGAATGAATGTGAGTGAGAAGCAGTAAATAAGGCAGTAAATAAAGGTGTGCCAGCAGTAAGTAAGCAGCACGGTTCAGAGATGTTCAGATAAGCACTGGTCGGGTGTTAGGTGGGCCAGCCTGGATCTATGGGCAAGCCTCACTGCTCTATTCAGAGGGCAACATGGGCCCATCAGTTTGTCAGCAGACGGGCCTCACTCAGTGTACTCTTACAAGTACCCAGAGTGCATCGGGTTACGTGCCGATTAAATGAGAGGAGCTGCTGATTAAATTATAATGCTGGCTCATTCAGACTCTCAGATCAAATGTCTGATAGAGTACAAAGAGTGACATACAGAGGGAAGAAACACAACACAGACACTTACAGAATCCATGATGATCATTTAAGATTTAACAAGCACTGGAGAGTGGTGCACACCAGACAAGACATCATGTCTAACTCTAACTATTTAAAAAATAAAGTCCAAACTCTACCGATTTAAATTTCTCCAGACAACTGTGCTTAAAAGAACAATTTAAACAAAAATGAAAATCCCATCATTTAAATTACACTGTCCACTCTATCCATAAAAAAGAAGTAAATGACAACTGCTGTCCTACTATAAAATAAAAATGCCCCATAAAAATGTCATGAAAGTGGTGCGTATGGCTTGATTTTAGCTACAAGTCTTCTGAAGCCATATTATACATTTGCATGAAGAACAGACTGAAATCTAAGTGGTTATTTGGTTAAAATTGGCCCCTTAAGGGTGTTGTTAAATGGATCTACTGACAATATCAGATTTAAAAACAACAATTCACAAATCAGACTGCTCTAACTCTAACTGACTTAAACTCAGAGACAGAATTTTGTTTACAAAATAAAATTAAATAAATCTTCATAGTTAACTGAATGGTGCAAATGAGGATAAATTGACAAAAAAGATTCGAAAAGTATCCAGTATTTATTGGAAAATACTATTTGACCATTTTTTAAAACAGCAATAATAAAAAAATTAGTAGAATTGTCCAAATTTGACGAGTAATGTAGGAAAACTTCTCAACCAAAACTTTCACAAGGCTTTAAGTGATATGAAAGAAAACTATGATACTTTTTCCCCATACATTTTTGATGAAAAAAAGAAGGTCCTACATATTTGAAACACCATGATGGTACACAACAACAGAAGATTTATTTGTGGGTGAACTATTACTTTTAAAGTGGTTATGCATGAGATATTTTCACTTTAATCTACTGAGCAGATGGCACGAAGGCTATCAGCGATGAAAGCTGTCAGCATGAGGTTAGGTTTACCTCCACCTCCACTGGACTCGCCGCATTATCTTTTGAACTTCTAGTCAAGGGCCTTTTAGCACTGATGGGTTACATTTCCTATGAGCCACAATCAATACCTGTTAAGCAACACTTTCATTTCTTAATTAAATGAGGTGAGAGATATTAATTTTGAAGCGTAAGGAGCCTTATGGTGTCTGACAGTTTATAGTGATTACCCTCTTCCATGTATGCTAGCACAAAGGTAATTAGACTTCTGTCAGCACAAGATGTTTTCCTGAGCCAAACCAATGCAGCCTTTGAGCAACTGTGCCGTTAAGGCTTCCTCATTTCCACAATGGCTTGCTGACACTCTCTCACAGTTATTTGCTGGTGTACCACTCTTTTGTGGATTTTCACCGTTTTTTTCCACCATCATATGGCATGTGAGAGCACTTTACTTTTTGTATTGACCGAGTTATTCAAAGGAATGTATAATAACTAGGAGTCAAAGGACACGGATACAATTTTTACAATTTTTTTTTATCCCACTTTCCTGGTTAAATAGAGCCATCTTCTTCTTAAATCAGAAGAAAATGCCCCGTGCTGGCATGTATACCTGGTAACCTTGGGGAATGAATGGATGCTTGCAATGCAGATTTGACTGACAGCTCCTACCTACCCAGGCTCGCCTGACCCCTGTAACTGCGCTCCACTATCCTGGTCTTCCTGTATCTTATTTACAATCTAGTCTGGCCTGTAATGAAAGCTTGGCCATGCACTATTCATGGTCCACTCTAAAAGACCCTTTACTGCACTCTGAACGGCTCAGAGAAAGAGAGAGGCAGATCAGCTCACCATCAGGGTATGATACCATTTGGCCTCGGGTATCAAATCGGCCACCACGCTCGGGTCAAACACGGCCCTCAATCTACCGTTGGGCTTTTGCTTAAAGTATTCCAACATGATTTCATGACAATTCACATGTATTTCACATAAAATTTTGTAACATTTACTTAGGTACAGGCACTAAAACGTACAATACTGACGTATTTTCAGCATCTAAATGTACAAATTCTTACGTGTTTTCAGCTTTTTAATGTACAAAACTGACGTATTGACTACATCTGATGTCTGATCCTGCTGAATATTGATATCGCTGTGTTAATTTTTTGTCATATCAATCACCTTGTTTGCAACTGCATTATTACACTATTTAACGTTACTTCATATGAAATGATAACGTTTCATTCTTTTCTGTGAGTTCTGCTGCCAGCTCGTTTCCAAAAATAAGCCTTTATTCTGCGATCTTCATCCCTATCGGGAGCATGAGAGAAGATGTGACCATAAACAGCAAAGACCGTGCCGGACTGTGCCGCTTTAAACGATAATCGAATGCTCATTGGCTATCGTCTGTATTTGTCACAGATTGCGACATGCCGTGTTACTGGTGAAGTGTATTCGAATGATGCGCCCGTCTTCACGAGTTCACTGAGAGAAGATCGGGAAGATAAATCTGGATAATATTGTCAGCCATTAACAATATATATTCTGCTTTGGACCTTTAGGTTACTTTTGGTACTGCTTTTGACATTTGTGCAATAAATAAATGATTGTAAATTACATTTATCTGTTCATGTTGTTTGTCTTTCTGCACATCATGTTTCGGTCAGTTGCGTTTTTATTTCCTTTTATATTTGCTAAGAAATTGGTAGGTTTAGGATTAAGGTTCAGGAAGGATAAGGTTCGAAAAATCTAAATTGTTTATTGACAAAACGATAAAAATGCACTGATACAAATATCTTAATTATATAAAAGATATACACATTTGAACAAAAAAATATGTAGCCATTTGTACGTTTAAACATTAAAATACATCTAAATTGTACATTTACACAACAGTAAAAACGTACGAAAATGTATGTTTTTGGCTTGTAAATGTAACGTATTAATACCTGAGATCAGACTGAGTATTCAGCATGAGCTAATTTTAAGAAGCACTCCAAAGACAATAAGCACGGAGGAACATCCGCAGTTTCAATTACAACAAGGCCATAATGTTGGCTAAGTCTAAACGCTTCTTTCCTTTTACCTTTTCACTGCTTCTCTTGGGCTTTAATTACAGACTAAGAAAGTGATTAAACAGCCACATCACCAACAACAGAAGTGTCAGGCTTCAAAATATTTTTGTCTCGAGCAGGTGGTGCTAAAATAGGCGTGCAAATGCGTCAAAATAAAAGAGAAAAAAAAAATGCATGCTTGTTATGGCCTTGTAATGACATGGCCAGGAAAATGCAGGTTTAAAGCCCCCTAGACCGGTGGGTTGAATTATATTCTAAAAAGGCAATATAGGGCCATATCCCAGATGCCCTATTCTGATACAAATAACTGCATGCAAGCACTGCCCTCAGAGTGCTTTGTGTTTTACATCGCAGGCAGTGTTGAGCACAAGCACTGGGGTACAAAAACAAATTATAGCCCAGTCAAATGGCAACAGGGGTGAGCTCAGCTAGCGTCAGAGAAAAGTACAGCTGGCTCCATGTCAAGGTCTGACCTACTCAGGTATGCCATTCTCTGGAGGAATGTATGAATACAGAAACAAACTCACACGCAGGCACAAAAAACTGTTACGATCTTATCATAATATTAAAATACTATTATTACACATGTTATTACACATACACTAATATTATAGAGTAGTCCACTCAAAAATTACAATTCAGTCATTGTTTACTTAAACTTCATGTGGTTTCAAACCTGTTTGCATTTCTGTAATCTGCAGAGCCAAGAAGAAACATGAAGATGTTGGCAATCAAAATAAAAGTTCTGGTTCCCATTGACTTTTTTTCCCTATACAGTGGAAGTCATATATAGATTATTACAATAATGCACTTACAACAAAATACTAATTACATTTAAATACATTTAAAAGTGAAATATAAACAAAGAAAGTACACTAACTTCTGTCAATTTTTGATCCCATTTTCCAATTTGCAGCACTCACAAAACACACGCACATATAATGGTTAGCAATATGTATGAATCAATTTCTTTTTGCAGCAGCAGTAGCAATCAACATAAATGAACCATAAATGTTGTCCATTGAGATGAATTTGTATTAAACCTGGAATACATCCATTTTAGTATCAATGTTTTACACACACACACACACACACACACACACACACAGACACACACACACATATATATGTATATATATATATATATATATATATATAAAAATTGCATCATATGTTTATGTCAAAAACATAAAACTGAATCACTGCTTGGAAAGCAAGTAGGCATTGCAGCTTTAAATGAGACAGGGTTATTTTTCACTGCCATAAAGGGATAGAGCTGTGTTGTATGGATTTTCTGTAGAGTTCAATTGAGTGAGAAGTTGTTTGGCTTGCAGTATTGACTTTTCCTGAATGCAGGCCGGTCAGGTGCTTCTGCTCATCTCCAATTATGCTGTCATAAAAAGACCACAGTGCAATAGTGAGCTATGGTTGCAAGTCTACAAAGCAGCAAGCAGACATCCCTCAAGGTTAATTTTTTATTAATAGACAACTGGCCCGTCATGTCTTAAGATTGCTCTGACATTGTTCACGGTAAGGAGGGTAATCAATAATTTTAATCGGAATAAAGCGCTCGAGATTGTCGAGATTCAGATGACAGGGTCAAACATGACACAAAGTTATTAGGCTGGCAACACTCTAGCATTTAAAAAATAGAGAAGGATGATCTGACCAAACTAAATCTGTGCGTGTCAGGAAATGTGCTCATCCCTCAAGATCAAAATCAATATTAGAAATCCACTCATGCTTTGGAATCAGAAGCAGAATATGATAAGCATTTAGCTTTCAGTCTGCATCCAGCTCCTAATGGATAAAGTTGCAAATATATTGTACTTCGAAAGATCTATATAATGCATGCAGGCAAAAATATAACAATAATAAAATGCTGGAAATGTATAATAATTTCATGTGTCATATTTTGAGTGGTCTTTTTTCTTGCTTAAAAACTGGTGCAACTATCAAGATAAAAAAAATTATTATGGTATTTTGAATGTACATGCATGATATTTGCCTTTATGTATGCAACATATAGTCTTTATAAGATAAAGACCAACTATCCTTCGTATTCCAAAACCATACAGCAATAAGAAATCAACTATAAAAAATGCCAATTCTTTATCCATTCTAAATGCTGGATGCAGGCATAAAGGTCACTTTATAGAAACTGCTCAGGCACCGAGAGAAGGAAGGAAATATAATGCAAGTCTTTTTGCTACGATTAACTTTTAGACAGAACCAAAGCCATTGTGGAGTTGGAAAAGCAATTTCATTTAGCTCTTGCAGACCACATACTCAACAACAGCGCCAGATGCAAAAAAGAAAATCTCTCCTACACAGCTAAGTGAAAAATAAGAGAGTGTAACATATTACATGACCACAGACCACCAATAACACAATATGTCACCCTTCCCTCCCCTACATGTGTCAGATACTGAGTAACTACGTATCAAATAACATATCGATAAATCACCTCAAGGTGTGAGGTGGAAGCTATTTGCTTTCCCATCGATAGCTGATTTTACCAGAGGATAATCATTTTTTTTCTCCCAGTGGTCTGCCCTGATATTAAGTCGATATCTGCTGTCAGAGTTCATTTTGGCAACAGAAGCAGCACAGATTGTGGTTTGGGGGAATAGTAACGAGCCATATGCAATATTTCATGCAATTTATCCGATGTGTGAGTTTGATAACACCATAATAAAACAGAAAACATGATGTCGATCTGCCTTAATAAAAACATTAACGATAAACCTATATGCAAAAACTCTGCCCTGCCTGCTCATGTGTATGTGTGAGACAATTCACATCACCAATCAGTCAAGATAAAGATCTCCCTTTCAGCAGCATGAAAGGGGAAGTGAAAAGCGCTAGAGAGAAAAATCAATAAGGAACCACTCATTGAGGAGGCCACATGTGTGTCACTGTCAATAGGAGTTAATAGGCCTGGGCCCATCTCAGCAGACTGGACCGGCTCAGGCTCACTGCATCCCCCTCCATCACCTCATAGTGACAACTTAATACATACTGATAGACTGACTGCTTAATGCCACACCAGCCTTAGCATCTAATAAACAGGCTTGTTTAATAGGCTAGCATTAAGAGTGAAAGAACAAAAGATGTTGCATCTTAGATTAAGGGCAACCTTTTAAAAGTGCAAAAGCTGAAAACAAAAGAGTCATTTGATATAGGTGCTTCTGTGATAGGCGCATATATAGGAACAAAATTCTGATCGGAGCATGTTTACCTTATTGCCAAGAGTAGGTTGACCTCCAAAGCGATACAGAGCAAGTAGATTTCTGAGCTGTCATTGTGAAATCTAAATTTAATGACGTTTGTCCAAACAGAAGATAAATGGTAAAAAATTAGCTTGTTAATTGGGGTCTGCAGGTCACAATGTTTGGTCCAGTTACACATTCTCCCCCTCATTAACACCCATTAAGACCTCATTTAAGGGGATCTAATTTTTTAATTGATTCTGGTTTAATTAATTTGTAATTAAAGAGGACCTCAGGAGAAGTTCTGCAAATTTTATGGCCCTTTGAAAAATTACACGTAGGGAGAGTGAGGGTCCCAGAGTTATAATATGAATGCTAAATTATGCTCTGATGGAAAATACAAAACAGAAGGAGAGAGGAGCAGAAAATAACATTAGGATCATTTAAAAATGACAATAAACCTAAAATACTGGGTAACATGTACTAATATGCGTTTAACAACAAACAATACTTTTGGAGAATTGATTTATCTTGATTCATTTTACTTCATATAACTAATGCATTTTAATCATTTTAAGCTGTATAAATTAACATATAACTGATAAAAACTTTGTGAAGTGAAAAGCTGCGTATAATTTGCAATAAACAAATTCATTATTAAGATATTTTAAATTTTTTTTTTTTTAACCATTGCTTCTGGCTAAAATAAGTGTCCTCTACCCATCTCTTTCTCCGAAGATCTGGTCTGAATCAAGAGAAAAATATGCACAGATCAAGCACTGCTTACATACAGATATAGTCCAAAACAGTTCTAAACAAATATGTTGGTGTGTTTTGATTTTAGAGCACAGGGTGTGGACTTTTCAGTTTATTTTGGCCAAATTTGTTTCTCAGAAACATGCAGCTTTTAACTTCAAAACTGGAAACTGGTCACGTTGAAAACTTGTGGATTATTACGATGTTTTTTAACGGCTGTTTGGACTCTCATTCTGACATCACCCATTCACTGAAGAGGATCCACTGCTGAGTAAGTAATGTAATGCTACATTTCTCCAAAACCTTTATGATGAAGAAATAAACATATCTACATCTTGGATGGCCTAATAAAGGTAAACAAATACTTAGAAAAGGACCATTTTTGGGAGAAATACTGCTATTCATTAATACTCATTGATACCAATCACATTAACTAAACGTTAACAAACTGAACCTTATTGTAAAGTATTACCAGTATACGCATTTAATGAAGAATTTCCTTGTGACGCAGCAATTCCTGCAGAAGACAAATCCAACAACAAAACCAGAAAAAGGCAGCATCATAACGTTGATTACAATCAATCAGCCTGTGATACCATGCAAAAGAACATTCCTTTACCTTCAATTTGAGTATAGAGTGAAAAAACTTTAAATCACCAACTGAAAAGCAACTGTGAACAACACGAGCCAAACATCTGTTGCACTCTCCTTGCCTTGGGTCAGACATATAAAAAGCAAAGGAGATCTATACATTTTTAATGGAACATAGAAATGTATAAATAGAGAATGGTAAGTGTGAAGTCCTGGCTCCAATTGACATTTCAATAAGTAGAACACAGCGTTACCGATCCATTCCCAACTTTCCTGAAACAATTATTGAGATGGTACCTTCAGGCCATGTGTGCTCGGCCTCCCTGGAGCCCCAGTGGCTGAAACAGTAATTGACTAAATTGTAGAACACATCGGGGCCATTTACTGTACAAATGTGCTGAAAATGAATCGTTTAAAAAGAAATGAGGGTGACTCTCAAATTAGCAGGGAAAATGATTGAGATGTGGCTCAGGGAATTAGGAAACATGATTTAGAGGTCTGCTAGAGCCTGCGTGTGTGTGTGTGTGTGAGAGAGTGAGTGAGTGAGTGAGTGAGTGAGTGATTGAGAGAGAGTGAGAGAGAGAGAGAGAGAGAGAGTTAGAGTGGGCCGTTTTACACACCACATGGGTCTGACTCGTATTTAAACACTGCAGCGCACACACACACACACACCTGACCTGTACTTAAGCAATACACCATCATGATAATCATCTAGCGAGTGCACTGTCAGTTTAGACATGACTGATGCATTGAGAAATTTATTCCCAAAGCCTAATCAACTGCTGTCAATGTTGAATTTGACCTCCTGTCTCATAAAACTGAATTTTCCTGCTTAAAACAATAATGCATTTGACCTCAATCATAACTGCCAATCCCATGACACTTTGTCAGTTCTTGCTAATACTTAATTTGTGCATAATTTCCACCGGCTAGGGAGCGACTGCTACCTTAAAACGTTTTAACACCAAGATATTTCACCTACTCATTTTAAAAAAGCTCAAAACGACAACAAAGGGCAGAGTCACAGATCAAAGGACACAGCCCAAGATTGGTTTCAATGTCAACTGCTGCGAGGTGTTACAAAGTGATCTTAGCTACACATTACACAGTGTACCCATTTCCTAAGAACAATTCCAATAAATTACACCATGTGGTAAAGGTGCTGACAGATTTGATTGATTGTCCTGCAGCCACTGTTGATTTTTGCTTCTTGTGTCTTTTTTTTTCTAGCTCCCAGCGTTCTTTATTTCTTAATCATCCCTCACAGTTCTCTGCCAATTAACTGTAGATTTGTGCTCCTTGGTGGCCTGTAGATCTATGTGTAATGATGTGTTTATGATGAGCACTCTTGCATTTTGGACTGCTAGCCAGATGAAACAACACTGTCTCATTATTATTATCCCTAGGTGGTTCATGGTAAACATAAATGCACATTAATACATGTCTAGATGCACGCATGCATACATAGCTTTACATGTATATCTAATACCTGATCTTTAAGAGACTTCACCTAGCAGTGTTGGGGAAGCAAAAACTATGTCTCGTCAAAGCTAATCAAAATATTCAACTTGTGTTTTGAAAACGTAGTTGTGCTACTAGCTTTAAATATCAAGAGTTATTTAATGGTGTTTGTACTATGCATGGATAAAACATACAATTTTATAATTGTATTTTTCTTAATTAGGTTGAAATTACAAACCTAAACAGGTAAATGTGTACCATAACAAAACATTCCAATTAGCACAACAGAATCACAAACATACAGAACAGGGACTCGAATCAGCAAATCATTTTTCCATTATTCATTTACATGTACAGGCTAAACCAGGGGTTCTCCTCCACCAGGGGGGTGTCTTTAAATTATATTAAAATTAACTTTAATTATTTAATTAAAACTTAATTCAAATACTTATACTTACACACACACACACACACAATATCTAGATTAAAACTGAAATCATAATTAAAAAAGCCTACTATTTTTATAGAATCACAAAACAATCCATGTTTAATTCAATACATAAACATGTAGCATTGTCATAATTACAGCAGAACTACTATAAGAAATATTTTTGTCAATATGAGTGGCTTTTGAATATTTTATTGGATAACGGGTCAAAAATGTTAAGAACCACTGGTCTAAACAGACCAGAAGTTGCATTGTTACTTAGAGCAGAGGACCATCCAAACACATCTATTTATATGTAAGCCCATTCCAATCCTAGTTACTACTTATAACTATCCAATGTCAAATGTCATCATTGAGAGATGCATTTTCTTATTCTGCACAGTTAATTTACATAATGCATCTACTTTAACTGATTCAGTATATTTTTCATTAATACACAGAGAGCGAAAAGGACCATTTAGGAGTGTTTTGATAATTCCTTCAGCTCATTAAAAACAGCTATGTACTACTTTGAAAATCATTGCTACTTTTATTGCTTACTCTCCAACACTAGTACCTAATGTGTCATTCCAGCGTTCAAATTGTTGACCAATTTAAGCCTATCAGTGATGGAACTGCTCCTGGCTATTTACAGCAATGTTCTCGTAATCTTTCTTTAATGGAAAATTTGCTGCTTATCGATCTACACTTTGCAATGCCTGCCAGCCATACTCCAATTATGACAGCTGTCAAAAGCACTCAAAGGCTCTCCACACACCTGATGTTCACAGCACTTACCACCGATAGTCTGATCAGTTTATTTTGATACTACCATACTAATACTTATTGGCTTTACTAGAAATCTATCTGGAGTAAAAATCTGTGAAAAAAAACAAAAACATTTTTGTATGTTTCTGCGTTAACTTCAGGCCAGAGCTGTGGTTCGCTGGCCGTGGCTATTAGGTTCTGCGATTTGTTATTCCGATCGCGCACTCTTTACAGCCCATTTCCTCTCCACACAATAACATAAAAGACCATTTTTGTTCAATATCAAAGACTCCAACCGAATAATCACAAGGGTGAAACTGTAACTATTTTACAGGTACCTCTGGGATATCCCCACACAACAGGGGTGTCAAAATCAGCGCAGAGAAAAGTTTCTGCAGGGCAAAGCCTGTTTTGGCATTTGTTCCAACATCTGCCTATAATTACTTAATTATCCCAATCAGTTACTAGCTCTGACATTAAAATTTCACCAAATGCTAAATCATAGCTGAAAGTTGCCCTGTTCTATGCTGCAGCGTTAAAACGGATCATGAAAAATGCATAGATGATAATGTACATGGATACTTAACTAATTGAACCAATTAAGGTGGGAGAATTGGTTTGAAAGAGAGCAGTGGAGACAGTGCCCTGAAGCAGCCCGCTCTGACACCTCTGATATACTGCTGTGACTTTCACTATTCAGTCATTCAAGCCCCGGGTCATATTTCGGCAGACAAAAGAACTTGCCCTCAGTCTAATGGCTTGGTTAAAATCAACATAAAAGCAAGCAGCATGTCTTTAAATACAACAGAGAACTTCTTCAGGCCACATGCATGCTCTAAGGGAAATATATATGTAAATGTTATAAATGAAATCAGAGAGTCAGTTTCACTGAAAAGTTTTCTACAGCACTAATGCGGTGTGTTGTGATGAAACGATACACGATGAACAGATGGATGGATAGACAGACAGAGACATAATGGATAGAAAGATCAGACAAATAGAAATACACACAAACACAAAGACAGACAGAGACACAGACAAACAGAAATACAGACAAACAGAAAATAAGAAAGACTGATAAAAATACAGACAGAGATACAGACAAACAGAAATTCAGAAAGACAGACAGAAATACAGACAGACAAACAGAAATACAGACAAACAGAGACAGACAGAAATACAGACAGAAACTGGCAGAGAGACAGAAATACAGGCAGACAGAAACACAGAAAGAGAGACAAACAGAAATACAGGCAGACTGAGAGACAGAAATACAGACAGAGACAGAAATACAAACAAAAATACAGACAGACAGAAATACAGGTAGACAGAGAGACAGACAGAAATACAAACAAAAATACAGACAGACAGAAATACAGTCAGAGAGACAGACAGACAGACAAACAGAAAGACAGACAGACAGAAATACAGAGACAGACATACAGAGAGACAGACAGAAATACAGACAGACAGAAATACAAACAGACAGAAATACAAACAGACAGACAGACAGAGAGAAATACAGACAGAAAGACAGAAATACAGACAAAAAGAAATACACAGACAGACAGACAGACAGAAATACAGACATACAGACAAACAGAAATACAGAGACAGACAGAAATACAGACAGACAGAAATACACAGACAGAAATACAGGCAGACAGAAACACAGAAATAGAGACAAACAGAAATACAGGCAGACTGAGAGACAGAAATACAGACAGAGACAGAAATACAGACAGAGAGACAGACAGAAATACAAACAGACAGACAGAAATACAGAGACAGAAATACAAACAGACAGAAAGACAGACAGACAGAAATACA
>JAUYWG010000055.1:12387481-12398360 GCA_034779775.1 Enteromius afrohamiltoni
AGATAGATAGATAGATAGATAGATAGATAGATAGATAGATAGATAGATAGATAGATAGATAGATAGATAGATAGGATATGATGAAAAAACAACAAAGAGAAAATGATAGGTAAAAATATAGATTAAATAAAGAAAACACCACTATTCTAAAGGTCATCCTGTAGAAACACAAAGAAGAGAATGGGCAATACTCGTGCTGAATTCGCCAGAACATGGATCTGCAAAGGGCCTTGATGCAGAAACACAAAGTCATTGGAGACCTGAGAAGAGATGAACGATTTGGTTGGGTTGAGAACAACACCCTCTAAAAATCCAAATCTGTGAAATCACCAGCCCCCGCCCCCCTCTTCAAAAAAAAAAAAAGACATATTGGAGCCCTACGGTTGTGATTTCCTTCTTGCTATAGATGCATAAATAAACATAGAAATAAATACACAGAGGACACAGGCTGTGAGTGGCTGGCCAAGTGGGGCAGCTGTTATTAAAAGGGCTATTTATCACTGTCACCCTGCTCAGGTTTCATCCCTATCTGCCCGCCAGCGTTGTCACTAGGCCGCACAGGAACAATGAGGCTCATCCAAGCACACCCAGCCCCACTGTTTGCACCTACTCACCCACACACACAAACATACATAGACCCTCTTTCCTATACATTAACATAGCAACATCAGGGTTAAATTCAAAATGCAGGCTTGCATGAAAGGACACATGGCTAGTGCGTTGATATGAAATGAACATTTGCAATCTATACCTGCCACAACTCACTGAAAAGACCCTGCAAACCTATTTCAGTCTCCCTCCCACACACAAAACCACCTTTTATTTTACGCTCCGGTGAATTATCGATTATAGCAACAATTACCCACTAATCTCTGCAGGTTGTGTTAAGTGAATTCCCCCTTTGTTGGACAATAACTAAACAGGGCTGTTTTATAAACCTCGTTGCCTGAGGGTTCAGGCCTACACGCTTCCAATCACATCATTAAATTTACATATAGGTAATAAATTAGCAGCAGCGAGACTCCACCCATCAATTACTTTATCCCTGAAGAGGGACCACGATAGGCACACACTTGGCTTTCCAGGTCAAGCGTTTACCCTGGTTTAAGTCCTCACAGACACTCGTAAGCCATACCATTGATTTAAGAGTGGTTGCAACTTTCACTTTTTTTTTTTTTTTTTTTGAGAAATGTGAAACCAGAGACCCAAAAAAGGGTAACCATAACTGCTTTTGATTTTTTTTAGAAAAAAAAAACTGTCATTTCCATGGAACATAAGGGCATCTGCATCTTAACTGAAATGTAGCAGTGACTTTTCATATCTTTATGATTGGGATTATGAACAAATACTTCCATTTGGTGAATTTCTGAAAGATAATGCTTATAAATGTCATTACGTGCCTGAGCACAGATGTAGAAACTTGCTTAATGTACTGTTGGCATAATTACTAATTTAACTTTTGTTTTAACTTTTTGTTTTTTTTACAGCCAATTATTCACAAGAAATGCATTTTCCAAGTACATAACAGCATAAATAAAAACTATGTAAACTATTATAA
Source organism: Enteromius afrohamiltoni (assembly GCA_034779775.1). Taxonomy (NCBI): domain Eukaryota; kingdom Metazoa; phylum Chordata; class Actinopteri; order Cypriniformes; family Cyprinidae; genus Enteromius; species Enteromius afrohamiltoni. The sequence continues at coordinate 12,389,040 of JAUYWG010000055.1, forward strand.
TCTAAAATCAGAATCAAATTATGTGCGTTACTAAACAATTACATAAATAACAAAATAAATAGTTTAATAAATAAATATAAATTAAAAAAAAATTAATAATAAAATACTAAATAAAATAATAAATGTAAGTATCTTAAGGTCTCTGTCCAGGGTTTACTGTCCAGTATATAGTCACAGTCTGCATCGCCTTCATTCATGAAGCTGCTGGACTGTGTAAAGCTTAATCAAGTGCTTGCTTAACCAACTCAATCCTCCTTAATTCCTATTAATTTAGCATAATAGCAATCCTCTCATCTGGAATTAGCGACAGCCCAGCAGAAACCCTCCAGTCTCTGTGGAGCAGCAAACAGTCCAGCCAGCACATTCACAACCAATTCGATATGTATGTACATACAAGTGTGTAGATGAAAATGGTTAAAATTCATAACCCTTGCATAAGACCCCCATCAAGTCTGCTTTACACCTGTATTACATTTTCCTCTTCAATCAGCAGCTTTTGGGTCGAGCGTACGACTCGCACTTCCCATGAGAAGCAGAAAGCCATTACAGAGAGCCAGGGCTCATTTGCAGAAAGATTGGAGATCTAACATCACATCTGAGAAAAAAAAAGAGAATGAGTATCAAAGTGGATAACAGGAATGATTTATTTCACTTTCTTTCCTCCATGTTTTTTTCCCTTTGTAAAGGATTGCTCTTTGCTGCTTGCTCTCTGAAAAAGTGTATTTAAAGTGGATGACTACTTTACGGAATGCAACTATAAGATCTGCGATGGCTAGATGTGATTTCTGACGTAACTAGAAGAATGCATGTATGTGGATGTATAAAACACAGAACCACCTATATACTTTTCTTAGAGGAATAGAGAAATCTTGACCTTCGGTAGATGCTGTTAACCTCCAGCTAGAAAAAACGTAACCTTGGAACAGCAGATGTGTGAACTTTAGCGACCTTTAGAGACGGTCAATACACATTCAAGAGGTGAATTAGTGTTAACCTTCATGTTGTGATCCAGCCATTTTAACCTGGAGAGGATTTGTTCTTTTCCGAACATGCTAGTTAATGCTTTTGCACAGAACTAAATCTTAATGACTTATTATATTATGTTACACTGACACAAAGTATAACATAATATCTATCAAATACTTTTGGACATTTGGGGTATTTTTACTTTAATCAAAAATGAACAGCCTACAAAAAATGCATATAAATTTCTCTTTAATGCTATGTTATTATTATTACCAAATACAGGTTTCATTTTTTAATTAACTTCCTTTTTTTAATTAGCAAAGGTTTTTTTGTTTGTTTGCAGGCCTCATTGAACTGAGATTATGCATCTTAATTTGTAAGTGAACAGTGATTCGGAGTAAAAACTATCCACAAATAATGTTTTTTTTTTTACTCAGAAACTGAAGCGCATTAGTTTTGATCATTGAACACTATGGCCAATCAATTCCAAAACCTGTTCTAATTTAAAGAAAACAAGCTGGCAACCCCAATATCTGCTGATAATATAGCATAATCAGACATTTGCAAGCAATTATTTAGAAAGGACGGTTATTTTTGACCCGGGAACACAAAAGAATTTTAGCACACCAAAAGAGTTAAATGAGTATCACCTACATTAAAAGAGAAAAGAAAGTAAAAGCAGGATTAAACCACAGTTTTACATCATTCACACTTATTTTAAATATAAATATAAACAAGTCGTACCACCTCCGGTTCCTTAGACTAACGTAAACTCCAATAAAAAAACACAACAGAATCAGAACGCAGAAGCAAAAACAAAGCATTAGTTCAGAATATTGTAATAATGCTTTTCTGAAGAACAGATATAATGTAGCCTGTGGCAACAAGGGCATCGCTGCACACTAGCAGGGGGTAAAAGACAAACTTTGGGTGGGGGGGTGGGGGCCGTCTGGTTTTTAATGACCCAAAACTTTAAATACTGCATAATATATAATAAAATGGAGAGTTCATTTAACTCTCACAATAATTCATGGAAACACCATTAGTATCCATTATTCTTAATGTCAACACTGTAAACAGTAAATATGAGCGAGGCATCTTCTAAGCTCCAAGGGAGAAGCACAAGCGAAGTTGTAATCAGCTCGAAGGAGAACCAAAAACAATGCATTAAGCTAAATGTTTGAAAATATCAAAACAGAAAACATGAATTCAGACAACGCGTTAGAGATACATTTGCACGGATGTGTCAGTCAGATGATGAGCCATTAACATAAAGCACGTATTAACACGCATTCATAAATAACCTCATCTGCACTGCGCACTTCAAATGAACAACTTTTTTTAATGAACGTCTGCATTAATTAATGTTGCATTTATTTAAACACCAACTAAAGAGCGCTTCAGAGACGGCCTTGAGGAATTGTTCTGCGTGAATCGTAAAGCGCTTGCCTGAATCCAGACTTGAAAAGGGTCAGTGCCTCGCATGACTGACAGCCACTGCAACCACCTGCAGCCTGTAGCTGTAGAAATACTGATTGGCACAGTGGGCATGTTGCCTTTCAGCTGGCCTTTTCAAAATAAAAAATGCAGAGAGGAGAAAGGAAAATAAAATAGAAATATACAGCCACTTGTCATCCCTTCCAATCTGCTTAGTAATGAGAAGGCTTTCCCCTCTGGGTAAAGAGATCGGCTTTAATAGATTTTTAATGGCTTTTCCCCTCTCTATAAGAACCACTCTCAGCACCCAATAGCATGTGGAAAAAAAACATCAAGTAATTCCAGCCTCAGTGGTGTGAGGTCAGCAATTATAATACACAGAAATCACTAAGGCTTTAACAATTGCACTAAATCCATTTCATTTTTCTGTCTGATAATGCTGTGCTAACATGATGCAATAACGGAAATCTCTATTAAAACATACTTACTATCACAAGGCATTAGGGAAGACCAGGAATGGGGTCAGTTGTAGCAACAGCAACACATGGAAAGTACAGCGATGAAATCACCATCGTACATGACTTCCTTCATCCTAAGCTGGCAGACATGAAACACACACACACAAATACCACAATGGTAAATTAAATTCTCATTTCATTTAATATGTAACAATTACTCAAAACTATCACCTAAATGTTAAAAACAAGTACACATACTTAACTAGAAATAGTATGGCAAATTATCTCACAAAAACTTTGGACAGTACCTAAACCAATATATCATAAACATGAAAGCAATTCAATCGGACAATCATGAACGTGACAGAGCTTCATGACATTAACGATTAAATAAACATTCTTAAATGGTTCTTCAAAGCGACACCATAGAAGAAACACTTTTGGTGAAACAAAGAATGATTCAGTCAAAGATTCTTTAAATTACTCTCTTTCTTACCTTTTTAAAATCAGATGAACCTTCTTTCGAAAGGTAAACAAAAAAAGGATCTTCAGATAAATAAAGATATAAGAAAAAAAGGTTCTTCCATGGCCTTGTATAACACTTCTATTTTTAAGAGTAAAGGGTGCTCTGTGCCTGCTCAAAGTCTAATATCTGCCTTCCCAGACTCGGCCTGTATTATCAAAGTATGCAGCTGTAATTGCTTTGTAAATGCATTTAAATTATATTTTCACTTCATACTTTTTGAAATGTAATACTTAAAATGGAATAGGGTGGAGAAGGGAAGACATCATGCGTGCAATAAAACAAGCCCATGTAGCAAATTTAAACTACCCAAGTTACAACTTTTTGTGGTGACAAAAACACTCTTCGTACTTTACATAGTTTAGGAATAAGTTTAAGATTTAAAAGCTGGCAGCTAAATGTGGAAGTTTGAAATAAATGGAGTAACCAAATAGGCCTACTGAGTTATAACCATTCTCAACTTTACCTATACTACTACTTGTAGTCTGGATCCAACTAGACAACTTAGGTAATGGGTTAAAATAATCCAAACCAATCAACTAATAAACAAGTAAACAAACTATATTTTGTATATTTACAGTCACGCGATTACACTCTTAATAGTGGATCCTAGTCTCTAAAAAAAAAATCTCTTTCCACACTAAAATGAATTTAATCAGAATTTAGGACTGCAGCCAATACTGTAATATCACGAGACACAAATGCAATTAATACACTGGCAGATTTGTGACATTCTCGAAGATGTCCTCATGAATGTGATTCAGTGAGCTATAATTGCTTACCTTGGTTTGTCACCATCATTTAATGACTTCTGACAAAAGAAATTCAATTCCAAACCTATTTGTCTCAGCCCCTCTGTTGACATGAAGATCATGGCGTACCTGGAACAGATGACACGAACTGTAATGCAGCTGACATCCCCCTGCTGATAGTGCACCCTGCGAGGCAGAGGAGCCCGTAGTTGGTCTGGGAACTCCATGATAACCTTCACAGAATTAGCTGCAGGGGTTATTCATACAATAATTGTTTCTGCCAAACCCATACATCTCCATGTCAACCAAAAATTAATGTGATTTCTCTTGCTAAATAATAGATTATGCACCATGTAGCTCTGAAATCCCCCCCATATCACAATCAAATCCAGCTTTTACATTTTCATTAGTTACCCAAGATGTAAATAGTGTTTGTATTTAAAAAATCAACTTGCTCTCCTTTATTTGCATGTAATTGAACTTGTTAATACAAGTGCTTAATCCTTTGTTGATTAGTACCTTATATTTGAGAGAGGGTAATTTAGACCTCCAATTACAAACGCAAGTCTTGATTGCAAGGCCCTTAAAACAAGGCACTGATCTCTTAACGTGTCACCGTTAAATTTTCCGTTACTTTACAGTAGCCAATTTGCTGCTCCGTTATCCTAGACCGATGACCGAGGTGAGTTGTAAGTGATAAGCACCTGCTCAGACTAATGTCGTCTCCTGTGGCTTGGCACCACACTTGTGGGCCTGACCACAAACAGGAGCACCGCAACATGGGCTTGAGTTTCTCGAGCTCACGTCAGCCTGTCAAAGACACAAAGGCATGGCCTGTCACCACGCTGTGATACTCTACTCCTCCTCCAGGTCTGCTACAGTATCAGCGAGGAGGAAAAGGTCAAAGAGTCAATGAGGAATTAAGACATGCTTCCTTGAGCATTCCCCACGCAGCATATCAGCACTCATGCTAACTCACATGAAAAGAAAAGCTGGTCGTTCAGGCTAATAGTGCTGATCAGATTTCGCTGGCTGTCTAAATGATTTCCATTAACGCCAATTAGCCCCCTCACTGATGATGTAATATAGGAGCTGCCTGCCTAAATATACAGTATGTTGGGAATAAGGAGGCAGGTATGTAATACAGTCACTGATAATGGTAAACAGTTAAATGTACTTTTTTTTTTTTTTTTTTTTTTAAATATGAGGTAATTTCTTTATAAGGGTTATTGGTGACTCATTGTAGGCTATGGGGTTTCTGCAGGTTTTTGAGGTTAACTTAAGACATTTAAGACCAAGTAAAAAATATAACACAAATGTAAAAAGTTGTATTAGCAACACTTCCAACATTCAACAAATGTTTTACATTTTTTACTTTATTGAACTAGTATATAGTTTATATGCAATAACGGATAACATTTTTTTTTACAACTATTTTTTAAAAAGTAAAAAAATCATGTTGTTTTTTGTGTTATTATGTTTCTATTACGTTTTATTGTATTAGCTGTATTTTCAGTTCTTTTTTAAATAATATCTGATCACATATATCTGCTGAAGGGGCAATAAAAATACACTTAAAATTTAATTTTGCATCTCAAGTATGTTTATGTATTCGCACTGGTGAAGGATAAAAAATACTGTACTAATTAATTTTCGTGCAGTGCATTCACCATTTAAGATTCTCTGCTCTGATTTAAGCTCTTTTCAAAGACTTCAATTGATAAAGGGTGAATTAAAACTTTTCAAGACCCACTGAAAAACTGTAATAACCCTGAAATTGCTATAATTCGTACTAGATTTAGTCCTTACACAATGGCTCAGTCAAATCAAAATCCCTTGGAATTTACAGTGTGCAAGACAAAGGCCAAGAGGTCCATTGATTTGCATGTAATACATGAAATTATTACTTTGGCACTGCTACCTAAGAGAGAAGGCGGCAAGGCCAGAAAATCGAGGCCTCTGATAAATGTGCTCAGCAGAAAGCTTTGAGAAGTCTAGACAATCAATATGGTAGTTTGTCAAAGCCGATCTCAGAGGTAATGTGACGAAGGATCCTGTAGAAGAGAGCCAGAGTCAGCAAAGTACATTATCAGAAATCAAAGCATCTGAGAATGACAGGGGGAGGGGGTTTGGGTGGGTCCTGAAAGAACTCCACACTTCCTCTATTGTAATTAAAAACCATTTTATCAGACCTGTCCTCCAAACAATCCCTCTTGCTTCCTATTGACAATATGCCAGGCAGGGCGTGAGCTCTAATTTGACTTTAAATAAATGAGCTGAAGGTATTTAAAATTCTGCATTAGCTTTAGGGAAAAAAAACAAGTGGGAAAACAAGGAGTTGCAGAGCTTGTAAACTTCATACACATCAGATGCATGAAAATAATGCCCAATTATCACGATAATGGCATAATAACAATCAGAACACCACGTGTGACTAATCCAGTTCATAAAAAAAAAAAAAAAAAAAAAACCCTAAAATTTCAGAATAATTTTTTTTTTAAATCAAATTATTGTTAAATAATTATTATATTTAGGTAATACATTTTTATTAACTTGTAGTTATCAATCTGGTATTCATAAGAATAATACTAATTAATAAATACAAATGTGTTATATTGAAAAGAAAACCCCAAAGTTTAATTTAATTTTTTAAATAATTTATTTTTTGTGTGTGCATTTGTGTACTTCAGGTTGTGCTTGTCCAAGTTCTCAAACAAGTCTGTAACAAACATTTTCTTGTGAAACTCAAGTCCTTCTTTTCAAATACTCATTGTGTGTCTGATATTAGAACTGAGCACCTTCCGCCTCCTTGTATGCAAAGTAAACAGTAACAGGTCCTGCAGAGGTCTGAACTGTCTCTGTCACTCCAACTACCATCCATGAACCCAAGCCATATGCCAAGCATGGGATGCCTTTAAACAAAGACATTAGAAATGCATTAGTGTGCTGTCAGAAACAAAATAAAACATGTGTAACTAATACTTACACTGACCTAGATTGATGATTTTCAGTGCACCAAAAAACTTATTTTCAAACTCCAGGTTCTGTGGAGGTGCTTTGGTGCAGTGGTATTTGATAAATGGGAAAGCACCGGTCCTAAGGATGTGGTAGTTCGCTCCTTGCACCTGCCAGTTGAAGTTTGACAGACCGAACTGGTCGTTGACGACATCTCGGTAGCGCACGCAGAATGAAGTCCAGGGCGGCAGCGCGCGCTGAGTGAGGTGACACGTTAGTACTTCAGAGGCAGCAGGACGAGGCGCTTTATTTCCAAAGCTGCTGGGGAACAGGGCCACTTTTAGAAAGCCACCGTGGATTCTGCGTAGAATCTCTGTCATAGCGGAGTAAATTCCTAAAGTGGTCTAATATCAAAAAGCCTTTTCAAGAGCAGCTGTTGGCGTGTCACATAATTTCGCCACGACTCGAGTAATAAACAATAAATTCATCAATTAAGCAACGAACATCAAACCTAACCAAACTGCAGCTTTGCAACCTTTAATCAGCTCAAAAATGCTGCCGAAACTTTCTGTGACGCGGATTGATTCATCATTGGAACATTAAGGGTCCTGCGCTCGAGAGAACGGCTTGGTTGTCAGTGAAGGTTATACAACTTACCGGTGCGGCTTTCAAACTGGTTTGGCAAATATTTATATGACTACTCCATTGCTTTAACGAAAGTATGATTAATGAGCTAGTTTTCTGCAGAAATATAAAAGGCGTTCAACCTTCACTGGTACGGTTAATATCTTCTCCGGGAAGAAACAACCGAGCGCTTTTTTGTTCCTGTTTGCTCTATGTAGTATCTTCATTCTCATGCACACACAGACTTCCATTCATAAATGGAATTGCACATAAAATACAGAATAGAACCACACACACTCACATAGACGTCTTAAGTAGCATGGGTATATTTGTAGCAATAGCCAACATTACATGGGTCAAAATTATACATTTGTCTTTTATGCCAAAAGATCATTAAGATATTAAGTTAAGATCACGTTCCATAAAGATATTTCATTTCCTACCATAAATATATCAAAACAAAATTTTTGGCATAATATGTACTGGTAAGAACTTCAGTTGGCATCTTTAAAGGCAATAAATTATATTAGTTTTTTAATATTGAAAAGTTTTTTTTAATTTAATAAAAAAAAGTTATTTTAAAAAAACCTTCAATAAATTACAAATTCAATTATTAACTGGATGTTGCTACTGTTTATAAGCTGCGTGCGATGTAAAGTGCATTATAAATATAACAACTATACAAATGTATTATTTTTGGAGTGATTATATTTGCATTATACAGCTTACTAATTAGGCAACATTTCTCTCACATGTTATCCTGTTCATATTGTTAATCCTTCAAGATATTAATATTGTACAATATTTTAAATCACTATAACAATGTAGAGTTCAATAGAATTGTTTGGTAACAGCAATTATAACTGAATGAGTAAATGTTATTATATACTCTATATGCATGTTGACTAAATTGGGGTAGATCTGGGAGGTTTATGAGATGATAACCGTTCGCTTTCGGCTGCAGTAATCTCCTTTTCTTCTTGAGATGTGGTTTGGTTTTGTATGGTCATGCCCAGGACTTCCTCAATGTCCTTGATAAGGTCCTTATAAAAGCAATAGCAGACAATCAGTCAGTATATGCCTGACTACAGATCCTAACCTCTACCCACTTAAGAGTGAATGAGAATTTCTCAAATAAATACAGAGTTCTACATTTGAATGACTTCAGCTGCAGATAATATAGACAGAAATAAAGTCTTGACTTTAATAAATTAATACCTTGTTATTATGTTATTTTGTTATTATGACACACAGTTGACGTTTTCTCAAAATATGTGACCAAAAGCTGCAATTCTCTACTCTCCGAACAGAACAGAACAAACTGTTCTGTGCAAATTGGAAGTTATCCATTTTTTAACAGAACCTGTAGGTCCCAGTTTATTCATCATTTGTCAAAGGTATATGTGGCCAATTGTTGTCCAAAATTTCAATGTGACTCATTTTGAAACTTAAGTTTGAGATTATTAAAGTGAACACTGTAAAGGATGAAGTTTATTATTACTGGCAGTACACTAAGATTTGCTGAGTTTTTGGAGCAGTGAACTTCATGGGACTCCTCTACTGAGTGATTAATTCTTCCTGCTGCATTGTGGATATAATTTGTTTT
>JAUYWG010000055.1:12403738-12426440 GCA_034779775.1 Enteromius afrohamiltoni
CTCAGCCAGGAGAGCCGATACCGATCACAGTTCGAGAGTCTCGGCCAGGAGAGCCATTGCCGAATCTAGTTCCAGAATCACAGCCAGGAGAGCCGTTCCCGAATCTAGTTCCTAATTTATGGCCAGGAGGGCCGTTCCTGATACCAGTCCCTGAGTTCGCGCTGCAAGAGCGCCCTCCATAGTTTGCTGCACGAGAGAGGTCTCATAAATCCCCGCCCTCCCACCCACCAGCGCCAGCATGGCCAGAGTGCTCCACCTCCGGCCTCCGGAGCCATAATTCTGCCTCGGCCCTCCGACCATCCGGCTCCACTGTGGACCCTAGTTCCCTCCTCTCCTTCGGTGCCCATCTGTCCACCAGCTCCACCAGGCTCTGTCTTCCCTAAAGCTCTGCCTTGGTCAGTCGGAGTCCTTCCATTGCCTTGGGACCCCATTCCTTCAGCTTCGTGTCGTCCTTCCATCACTCCGGCTCCGTCAGGCTCATCCCTCCCTCAGGCTCCGCCTTGGTCCTTACTCACTCCGGCTCCTACTCCCCTCATCCGTGTCAGTCACCGCCGCCACCTGTTCTGCCTTGGCCCTCTGGACCCTCGTCGTTGGCCTGGCTCTTCGGCATCGCCCCCGCCCCCTTGGGATGTTATGAGGTGCAAGGACGCACCTTTCCAGGAGGGGGGAATAATGTCAGAGTTTGTGTTTAGTTTCCTTGTCTTTTGCTCCCCATGTGTCCGCCCTTGCCCATATTTGGTATTTCCTGTGTCTATGTGATTATTGGTTGATTTACTCCCAGCTGTCTTCCCCAGGTGTCCTTAGTTCTGTCCTCATTAGTATTTGTATTTAAGCGTCTGTGTTTCAACCCTCTGTGTCAGTCCTTAAGTGTCAACCCCAAGTTTTGATCTGTTCATGTTTACTTTGTTTATTAAAACCACTTCATCTTCAACATCTGTGCCTCGTGTACTATCTGTGTGATAGCCAGCGTGACAGCGACACCTTTAATGTTAAATGGATTTCATATTTTGACAAGACTAATACTACCTATGTTTTTTTTTTTTTTACACAGTAAAAATAATCTGTAAAATTTACGGTAAAAAAACGGAGCTGTGGTTGCCAGAATAAAACCATAAAAAATACTGTAACAATATTTTTTATTAAATTTACAGTTAAATACCATAATTTCTAATAATAAACCATAATACTATACTGACATAATGTTAATATACCAACCTATTAAACTAGTGAAATCTATTTTGTACCTTTAAAATACACTGAAACCTACCAAATTCAGGTGGTGATGAGAAAGTCATATGATAAACCAAATCTCACCATAATAAGCTTTTAAATAGTAACATATATAGAAGGTGCTCAGTGTCATTCACACAAGCACTAAACACCATCATGGTAAGAATGATTAAACTGAAATGTGCAATAAATATTAATTTAACAAAATTACATATAATACACAACCCTAACAAACATAACTGATACAAAAAAAACTAAGAAGAAACATAGTTATTTCAAAGAAAAAACATCAAATTCAAACAAAATTTAAAATGCAATGCAAGGAAATTCTGGGAATGTCAGTTTATGGTGTTTCCCTTTAAATTTAACAGGAATTTACTATTAACTATTTAACAGGTTTCTACCATAGCATTTTCACATTTTTTTTACCATTAAAATCATGGCCATTTGTGTTGGGCATATGTGTTGTCAATTTTGAAGGAATTGTTTCATGGAAAGATGAATAAAATAAATAATAATTAATTTGTAATTCTAAAGATACAAAATTAGTTTAACAATTTTCTGTCAACAAATTCAAGACTCTTGACAAAATGCACAAAATATGGAGTAATATTTTGTGCAGGCTACACTTTCTTTTAGTGTTTTTCAGAAACCACAAAATACATTTTAAGGGAATAATTTAAGACAGCTATAGCCTTTTCAGTATATGTTAAAGTAGATTTGTCTCTGGTTAATTGTCTCAGAGAAAATATGTGCAGTCAGTTTTTTACTTTCACTTTCTCTATAGTGCTGTGCCGGGGCTAAGCAAGTTTCTGATGGGGCTATAACCCCGTCAAGCCCTGCCAATGAATATATCAGTTGATGAACTGGAATCATGTGGATAACTAGTGGATTATGTGTACTTACATGCTTGTTTGGTCTCTCATTCTGATGTCAAATATTACCTGCAAACGATCTTTGATGGCCTGCAGATAAATAATTTTTCAGTAATTTTCCATTGTTGGGTGAACTATTCCTTTCATTCAAAAGTTGACTTTCCAAAAAACTATTTTAAAGCTCTTTTAAAAACTCAGCAACCAAAAAAGAAATTCCTTTTAGAAATAAGCTCTTGTAAAGGGATAAAGTAAAGCAATGACCTTTGAAAACAGGACTCCAGGCTTACAGGAAGACCTCAATATAGATAGCTGAATTCACCCAGCAGTGCCTCCCGTTCATAGTTAATACCTGTGCTTGTGGGATAGGTGGGACCATTTAGCCAGTCTGTAGAATCAGCCAAGCCTGCTTCATTGTCAACCTTAACAAAGGCGCTTGATATATACGCCCAGATTGTACCTGTCTTTTATAGCCCCTTCACTTTCATTAAAAACTGCAATCTTGCAGCTGAGCCCCCCTTCACACACAATGTGAAGCAAGCCTGCAAGGGCAAACACATGCGACCCACCTCTCCCCCACACATACAAAAAATACAGACTGCTTTTAGCAACAGGTTTGAATGTAAATTGATGTTTAAATAGAGACAGGTTAGCACTAGTCTGGCAGATCTGTCTGCCTCTGTGCCAGGAGAGATGGGACAGTAATGTTTGGATTTATCCGTCTGAATTCCTTTTGTCGCTTTTAATTGTGTGTGCAGTTTATTCTCCGTAAAACACCCACTGAATAAAACCCATCCCATGCCTCTGTGAATCCACAATATAGAGAATCCCGGTGCTATTCAATCAGAATAATGCATGAATTACTTTCATTTGCAGGAGTAAAAGCTATTCTATCAGGAGACTATGAGATTCAAATGTGAAATTTTCTGTTTCTATGGAAAAGTACATTCCACCTCAATGCGTAATTTTTCTAAAAATCTGCCGTTCTCTGACTTCCAAAGTCAATCATCTATTTTAAAATCACAGCATGCCAACTGAGTCAATGATTAAAACAGCAGCATGTGACATTCATTTGAAAATATATCTGTTCTATAGCATTTCACCATTTCAGAATGATAAATAGCATAATGTGCATACGGAGCTGTAAAAATCAACCGCTGACTTAATGGGGGTTTAAGACTTTCACTGTGTTAAGTAAATGTCATAAGTTATTTTTCAGAGGCGTAACATCTCATACATTTCAAGAATATACACACATGATTACTACACAAACAAAAGCTTAGCTTACACCAAAAGGTCAGTCCATCCCCGCAAAGGGCCATGAAACATTAAGGACAAGCGAGAGGAGGTCTGCTGTTCGCAACAGTGACAGATGTAGTAAATACAATGTGAGTGTGTTCTGCCACCCTCTAGTGGTAGTGGGAATCGCTAAAAGAACAACATGAAGAGACACATTTCCATCTTAGGCCTGCCAGCAGGGATCATTGATAAAAATCACAGTACTCTAATTAATTATGCATCATGTTGCCTAGTTATATAATCACTTCTTTGCTCACTTATCAGTTGCACTATGTACAACATTTCTACAGGGGATATTCGCATTCCATGTCTTATTAAACAGACCTAAATTTAGAAACACAAGTTTTGAAAAATGACTAAATCAATAACTACCACAGCAAGGTCAGTGAGGTCAAATCCATAGTATTTTTTCTACATTAGACTGAAATTTATTTGAATGGATCCCCTCCATTTTTCCCAGCAATGGGAAAATGTTTATTATTTTTTTATTTATAAAAAATGTTTATTTAGGTAACCTTAAAATGAGTTCAATGAGGTCTAAATTGACTGTTGCTACACTGTCAAAAATAAATGTTGATCATTAATTATTAATGATTCAATTAAATGCTCATAAGATAAATGCGCAAGCACATAATCTCCAAAAATATTTGTAGTATCTTAATGCAGTTTTTCCAGAAATTGAAAATATTATGAGAAAATCTCACAAATAACCAAGCCAAAAAGAACATCAACAATACTATGCGAGCAAAAGCATTACAGTGTTCAATCTGTCTTGACAGTGACCAAGAACCCCAGTGTCTGAAGAAAAGACACTTCAGCCTGACCTCCTGTCTGACACCACTACATAGCAGCGGTGTTGTAAGGTCAGGGGGCAAGGCCTTAAAAAGGGAATTAGTTTATTGACACAATAAGACCTGACAGTTTATTAGATAGCCTCTTGGCACATTAGCCCCTGGTCATTCTCTCATCTGTACAGCTCTTAAGAGGAACCTATAGGAGTGTCCTATAACATCTCAATAAGAGCTTTAAACCAGTAGATTGAACCTTCACACTATCTATATTTTAAGGTGAGAACTTACGGGCTCTGACAGAACAGTGCCACATGTCAGATCCCATCTCACTCTCAACAGCTTCTTAACATGGCAGGTTCTGATATCATAGAGCTGTAAAACACCACTGACATTTAAGGGTCAATTTGTTTCCGTGAGCGCTTGTTTGATAAAAGATAGATAGAGCCGAGTGCTTCCATTGTTCCTGGAGCGCAAATGGTAGAGCATGGTGATTACAATACAAAGGTTGTGGGTTCGATTCCCTGAAAACACTGATAAAAACATATACCTTGCAGTATTTCTATTCTAGCCCAATCTAATGCCCTATGTACCTATAAATCTATTTGAATGTATTACATAATATCATACCGATAAATTTTACTTATATGTTATCTATATTCGTATTCAAATAAGTGACTACTATAAGGTACTATAAGCAAAAAATGATGTATTATTATATTATATATTATAAATATATATATAAAATATTGGAAAATAAAATGCATATAAACGTTATAATATAAAGTATTGCATTTATCAGATCTAAAGGGGTTAAACAGTATTGTGAAATTTTATTACAAATTAAAATAATTGGTTTATTTATATTTTAAAATGTAATTTGTTCCTGTGGTGACAAATCTGAATTTTTAGCAGCAATTACTCAGTGTCCCATGACGTTAATAACAGTTGTGCTGATTAACATTTTTGTATGATACGCTTTTTCGGTATTCCTTGATAAATACAAACTCAAAATAACATGTTGAAATAAATTTTCTTTAACAACATTAAATTGGCTTCACTGACATCCCTGCTGTCTACAAGTATTCTTACTCTAAATCTAACTGAATGGTAGTGTAAAAATAAAGTGTTTTTATAGAAGTGTTTTAAAATCTGAGTACTGAACTAGCTGTCTGACCTGCTGCTCCAGGTTACTGGGATCCAGAAAGGTGACTAGATCTAGGGAGATGTGGCCCATGATGGAGCGCTGTTGACAGGCCTGACCCACACGAGAGCAAATAGAGTGCAGGACGTCAGGGCAGATGGAGGTCTGAGGTACGGTGCAGCCCACTACTTCCAACCCACTGGGCCCACGCAGTTGATCTCCACAGGACAGAATGCAAACATCTCCTCCCGGCTCCACCAGAAGATCTACCGTCAGACATGTCACACTATTCGAAGGCGGGAAGGCTTCTACCACTCCACCTTTGGAAGGAGATAGATACAACGGAAAAGAGTATTAAGGAAGATCCGACAAGTAATTGGTTAGAGGTACTTTTTAAAATTGCTTGAAGCTACCTTCCCTGAGGAAGTCTTCTAGGAAACGGGTCCATGTGGCATAGCAGGATTTGTTGGCCGGGTGTGCATAGGTAGCTAGAAGATAAGGAACCTCTTCTAAAAACTTGATCATCACCGACTCCTGCATCAAAATGACAGATGAAACCAAAGTCAGGCAGGCACCGAAAATTCTCGAAACTCCATAGAGCAGCCTAAATACAGTATACTAAAATCCTGACTTGGCAAATAAAGCAATTCTAAAGTGTCTGGGCCCGATGTAAAAAACGGCTATAGCACCTCATAGTGTCGATACCTTTGACGAAGCAGTAGCTACTGAAGTGTGTCTTAATTTGACATGCCTTACAAAAGCAGGTGGTTGTGTATGGGGGTGGTGGTTGGTGTTGATTGACAGCACATTGCCACAGCATCACAGTAGTCTAATAGCTTTAACTGAAGGCAATAGTAACTGCACCTGTCCCCAATAACATCTGACACATGCTGGCAGATAAATACCCATGCAAGCCAATCGATCAGCAGGTCAATCAGGGTCTGTTTCTGATCAATACAGGCCTTGTTTCTGTAACTAGAAAACACCATAATGGCTTTGACACTTAATTATGTTGTTAATTGCAATGTTTGACTTCCTGTGAGTGCCCCTTAAAACCTGTTGGTTAGTAAGAGAAAGAATTTCACCTTAAGGACCTCTCAAAGCAGAGAAGAATGGACAGAGCACTTACGGTTTGCACATAAGTGCATAGTTTGTGCTTACAACTGCTACGAGATGTATAGAAAACAGCTTCTAACAATGTAGAACATAAAAGGGGAAAGAATCAGTAGGTCCTGTTTTACAACCTTGAGACGTGCTCTAAAAGATGTCAGGATGAAAACATTTTTGAGTCTTTATGCATTTCAAGTACATTTATAATGTTCAAACAAAACTGACATCACCGAAGAACTTGTCTCAAAACGGGGAGATACGATGCTGTTGATATTCAAGTCATGAAACAGTCATCATCATATTCAAGTACCAGAAGAGCCAGGGTCAATCGCTGCGCAGTGATTTCACCCCCGACACAAGCCATAAAGCACACAATGGTGCGGCAAAAAGTGTAAGGAAACGGCCTTCGTTCCCCGCGAAAGAGCAGGCGCGCTCTGAGAATTTGCCAATGCACTTCACACGAACAGCGGGGAGGGAAGGAAAGCGAGAGGGAATAATTTTTGCCATTCTTTATTTGGACTTAAACTGCGAGCTGTACTGTGAGAGAGGATTCGGGCCTTGCTTGGCTTCCACATAAAGATGAGCTATTTGAAAATAGATAAATAAAATAGACGTCTCCTGTGTGCTTTGATTGCTGTTTGATCACTACATTAGTAAGAGCGACATTTCAGTCACGAGCATATACAACAGCATACCTCCTAAGAGGGATATTGGCCTTTTTTTTTTTTTTAAGCTTTCCTTAAAGGGATAGTTCACCCTAGAACAAATATTCTGCCATTTTCATGCCTCTGGAACACAAAAGTAGATATTTTGGAAAATGTTTTAGTGTTTTTTTTTTTTTCATGCAACCAAATTTTTTAAGGACAATAACAGCTAAAAAACTTTAAAATATATACCTTTTTTGTCATCTCTCTGTATACAGTTTCTATACATAAGACATTAGATTTTTTAAATAGATATTTGCATTTTGAATGAATATGGGGCTTTTCACTCACCTCAAAACATCATCATCTTTTTGTTAAGAAGTAAAAGCATGTGTAGATATTTAGAAAAATATTAGTCTCAGTGATGTTATTGTTTGTCCGTACAATAAAATGCATGCCCAGTGCATTAGCTTTTATTATATGGACAGAAACAGTAATATCCATTTATGATCTTATGATCTTTCTTATACATCATATATTAGACATACCAACAGATCCTACACAAACACAAAGTTGAGACATCAGGTAAATCGACATTTTGAATGAGTTTGAAAATAAAGCCCGGTTATAATATGGATCTATTTGCGGATTACTTCGCAAATGCAACATTAACCAAAGAGGAATACAGAAAGTGTCGTTACATTCAAAACCTAATAAACTAAACGTGGTACAACACGTAATCCCACATGCATTGAATAAAATAAGTAGCAGACAATCTGTCTATCTGTTGATGCTATTAGTATAATGCTCCCTCGTGTCTAATGACCCGTGCGCTGGCAGAACGTGCATGTTTGTAATGTGTAAAGTGTAGTGTGTACGAGTCCACCCAGCCGTTGAATAGAGTGAGATCCGCGTGTCTTTAACCCATCTTCTCTGAATAGCTGTGAGGCTCGCCCCAGGCTGAAACACCCCTCGGGGTGTGGGCCTCCCAAACACATTGCAAAGAATCACAGAGTCTTTTTTTTACACTGCCTCTAGGTCTGTTTTCACACTTATCTCTATAGCTGTTCCTCTATAGGACCACATGGGTTCTGGCATTCTTCTTCTTGCATTAATAGAGGCTCTTTGTACAATCAATAATTAAACAATGTGCACATAGTAAAGAGGGTAAATAGAGGGGGAGCTCAACATAGGCCTGGGCTTGACAGGGGAAAATTAAAGGATGCATTACAGAGAAAGACTGCTCCCTAGAGAGGGAAAACCGCATTTAAACTTCTATGACTTACAACTAAAGCCAAACGTAAAACTAAAGTGAAGCCTCTGAGCACTGATAATTGCAGTCTGATAATTACAAAATCATTATAATATTTTTTTCTCAAAGGATAGTGGCTTACAAATGCACGTTTTAAAATTTTTTATTGCACATAGACGTCATACATACTAATGTTTTGTACTTAAAGAACAAAAGGCAATATCTACCATTCATTACCCACTGCAATTAAAACATTAGACTGATATACGCGTTTTAGAATATTTCCGCATTTGTTGTTGATTTTATTAGCTTAGAGTAATAAAGATAAAACGCAATAAACATAACATCAAGCAGATAAATAAAACAATGACAAGCAAATATGCAACTGCAAACAGAACCGCAATGAGGGGCGTTGCACAACGACAAAATTACCACTAAAAGAGTGAATACAGATCTGCAGAAAATGAATGACACGCTGAAATAACCTCTATACTCTCCATTCTGTTAGCAGAGCTTGCCATTGATTAAAAAGGTTGAAGAGCAAGAATAAAGGTCCGTACTGGCTTCCATATGGCCCAGAAGCCCTAAGGGTGCAGGCCAGCTCATCAGGCCCAGCTCCCTTTCCTCTCACTGGGACCCCAGCTGGTGAAGAGCCCCCCATTTAAAGCTCCTTCACTGCCATCACCATAATGGAGCTTGGCTGGGCCTCAACCGCTTACCTCTGTAATTAACAGCACCAATGCCACCACAATTACAGCCCCAGATTCCTCTCTCTGCCTCAGTGTGAATTAGGGACCGAGCTAATAGCTCGGAGGTAGGACATGCAGCCTCCTCTTGCTCCCGGGATAGAAGGATACAATACAAGGCTGGAATAAAATAAAGCAAGGTCTGAATTTGCACACAGTCGCGTATGATTATAACCCCGTAATTAGCTTACACAAAGCTCATGGTGTAATGGCAAAACACGGTATTTAAATCAAGGGCCAATTTTAAGCATATGATGCAGGAGAGGGTTATGAACATGATTACAGGCGGATAAAACCAATGTGTTTTTAAAGTGTTGAATACATCACATTTGAATTAGAATACATAAATATGCTACAATTCAAATGACTCATTATTAATTTGTCATAAATTTGAGTCATAAGCACTCTCTAGTCAAATCACGATAATGGCATTAAAGTTTGGCCTTGGACAGTAATGACAGGCTTGTCATTGAGACAAGGATGCATTTTGTACAAAATGTGAATATAAAAACCAGGCAAAGCGGAAATTCTAACGAACAGGGCTTGTGACTGAAGCGTAGCTGCATTTGCAAAATAAAAGAAATGGCACATTTCATTTCACATTTAAAAACAAGCCACTTGGTACTTCAGAATTGCTACTGTTGCACAACAGGCACTCATTAATGCAGACTGTGCATTTGAAAGGTGTAACTGCACTTAGAACAAATCAACAGATTCATTTTATTTCTCTTAAAGGCAAAATCTGTGTCATGTCCCTAGGCATACCAAAAGATTATAAATGTTTAGTAATATCACCATTGTAATGTTTTATTAAACATTATGGTATTTTAGAACTGAAATAGTTCTACTTAATTAATTAAAAAAAAAAAAATCTTAAAATATATATTAAAAAAATCAATAATAAAAAAGACGCATATAATGCATATAAATTATCCTGATTCTTATTTTATTTAAGTTCATATAAATAAATAGTTATTTAAAATTAAAAATAGTATAATAAGTAAGAATAAAATGTAATAAATAAAAACATAATAAATAAAACACAATAAAAATAACAGCATAAATAAAAATAATTTAAATGTGTCTTTTCTTCAATAATATAATTTCATACAGACAGACATACATATTTAAAGATGATTTAATTCAAACTAAAACAGTCCTACCTTTACTTGAGACCGTGATGTTCTCCACTGTTCAGGCCCATAGCAGCTAAACTCCTGCTGTGCCCATGGGCGGCATTTCAGGTGGCATGCGTCACAATAAGCTATTCCCCGTCCACCCACTTCACTATCTATCTTGAAGAGCCATCGCTGGACTTCCATGTGTTCTGTCATCAACCGGGCCAGACCTTTGTGAAGCTGGAACATAGACAAATGAATCATATTCCATTTTTTCATCAAATGCGTTTCATATGAGGAAT
The DNA here is from genome assembly GCA_034779775.1 of Enteromius afrohamiltoni. Lineage (NCBI taxonomy): Eukaryota > Metazoa > Chordata > Actinopteri > Cypriniformes > Cyprinidae > Enteromius > Enteromius afrohamiltoni. Next base: position 12,414,244 of record JAUYWG010000055.1, read on the forward strand.
TTAAACAGTTGACTGGCAAACAGACCTGCTCCAGGGTATATATATCCCACTTTCCTGGAGGCATGTCGACCCCTGCGCTACTGAAGATCCTTCTGCCCCCAGATTTAGTGCTGTATAGCTGGGTCACCGCAGGCTCTGTGCCCAAAAGTGGAACTTCAAGCTCATCTGCCACAGCTAGGTCATCAATGTAGGTGACTCCGCCAATCATGTAGGCCTGCTTTCCCTGGATCAAATTCTTGATGCGCTGTAGTGTTCGAGGACTGTACTTCAGTAGCGAAGCTAGACACATGTTTCGGGTCTGAAAGAGGAATACAATGTATTTTGTGAGTTAATGGTCTGAAGAGCACAAAAGCTGGAGAATTAATGCTGTTGTTGTGTTTCATAACATATTAAGCTCTAATAAAGAGAATGAATAACAGAAATACATTTTTATTATGCATATTTCTCCCCCACAGGTAAAATCTCAGTGGTCTTTTTGTACATAAATAACTGTCCTTTCCACTCCAGTTCTAAGGTCTTACCCCTCCCTTTGTCTATGGGTGTAATTTATGAACGAGCGCAAACACATTGGGCCCATTACGTGCAGCCGGAGGGGTCATGACCTCTCCTGTACTCCAACACGTTAAATTGATAAAGGAGAGTCAGGGGAGGGCCGTACACCTCTGCAGCCTCTTGTCTTTACTATGTGCTTAGTGATGGGCTCCGTGGGGAAAGCACTAATTACTCCACATCTGTATGTTTGATCCAAGCAGAATTGTCCCGTCTGTCATTGGCACGCCACGCTGGCAGCAACGGCTAACAGAGATTTATCCTGCTGACACGTCTGGCAGAGTTTACACACTGAGAGGAATCGAGAGAGAAGAGGCTGCGCGTGCCGCTCATACGCTGTGCGGTAATAAATAACAGAGGCACGCTGCTTGCATGCGCTGCAAGGCCTACAATAATAAAAGAAATAAATCTGCATATAGTGTAAAACAAAAGCTTTCCTTCCTTACAAAATCTATACTTTCAAGAATAGTTTACATTTGTCTTGTATTTTTCTATTCACCACTTGAATTGGGTATTTAAGGTAACTGTTTTAAAATAAGTTAATGAATAGAAATTGAACAACTGTTTCAGGTTAATACATCTAGAACAAGAAAACATTATGAATATTAAATAATAAGTAAATATGAAAATTAAATTGTTTAATAAATTATTCCGATTTTTATCATTTGTTTATATTAAAGACAATTATTTAATTCTGCATTTTCATTAAATTAAGTAAATCTGTTTGAGGTTTACACACTCAATTAGTAGAAAAATATACACTAGTAAATATTACAAATAGAAAATGTCTTTTAGATTTTTTTTATAATCTTTATCCTTTATTTATATTAAAGCCAATTATTTAATTCTGTAAACATTTTGCATTTATAATATCATGAGTAATATATAAGTTATAAGGATTTATACATAACATTTTTTTTATACATAAAAATTGTATGTGGAAGAAAAATCCAGTCATAAGGGTCTATTTATGACTGGCTTTGTGATCCAGGATAACATATAATGACAATGTTTGCGTTAAATTTTGAACAATATCAAATATTTAACGAAACAAAAATGCTTCTTTATTATCTTTGCCTTTCTACCCCTTTTTAGCTTGCTTTCTAATCTAACTGTCTAATTAACATAAAATTGTATACTACAAATACTGTTGATCTGTGACTTTTTTTTTGTCCTCTTTTGTATATGGCTTTGGACTTTTGGATTTCTGCTAAACGAGTAAATGTAAAAAGTACAGATCCTTGCACTGAAACCTAATCAATTATGGCATACAGTATCTGCCCAAGGTATTAAATACAAAGGTCACCTCTGTCGCCCTCTACAGGTAAGAAATAAATCAAATTCTTCTGCGTTAACAAATTCATGTACACCACTATATTTCAGAAATCACTTTGAGGGGGAGACAAAAGGTATCAACATCTACTACATATGTGTGTATGTGGTGCACCATACTGAAAAATACTCCAGTGCTTCTGGCATGAGGATAGTGAAGCGTTTGGCACAGTGGGACTCAGGCGCAGAAGCGTCACCCAGCTCAATGGCTGTCTGCAGGCCCAGCAGACGAGTGTAATACTGGAGAACATCCTCACCCAGGTGCACCGGAGACACATAGATGACCTCGACGTTCTCATCTAGATAAAACCACAACAATACTGTGTTTGCTCTTATGTATTAGCTGTCAATCAAATTTGATCATGGTTCACACCCTTACCTCTGATATCACAGAGTCGGCCCATCTGGGAATTCTGGAGAACATCAAATCCCTTGAGACTGAGCCGCTGATGTTGGGAATATCCTATTGAACAAATCATAGTGAGATCAAAATATTTGAACAATAAATTCAAGGAAAGCCCAAAAAGACTGCAACAAACTAATCTCTATAATGAAATGATTAAATGCATGCAAACTAACAGAGCGAGGCAATAAAAACAATAGGGTTCAACTTCTTAATTATCTGAGCTCACACAGGCCTCTCTTCAGCCACCCCCAGTGCAAAAATCACACTCCATCTGCTGGTGATTACAATTCACACTCATCATCATCCCCAATAGCCAGCGCAGGTCTCAATGACAAGTTTTTGGTAAATCAATTTTCTGTGTTTTCTGCAAGTGCACTCAAATAAATGTATGTTTTCTCTTTATGATATTATGTGACCAGAAGCCATCATAACAGATGGAAAGGAATTACCCAATGATGGGACGTGGATGATCGTCCTTTTGGTGGAGGTGATGTGTTTCCAGTTGGCTGCCAGACTCTGTGAATCACAGACAGCAGAGAATAAAAGAGAGTAAAAGTGATGGGTGACAGACAGCACAGCACCCAGCAGCACATGGATTTAACATGTTGTCGGCCCACCGATGGCAGCAAAGGGAGGAAATTATGCTTGTCTTTCTCCCTGGGTCTCATGGAGACAAACCAAGCATAAATCACATTAATTAAATCAGCTAAGTGCATACTTAGAAACATCTTCCCTCTATTAATTCAATTAGCAGACTACATGAAGCTTTCTGCCAGGGGAAGATTAAGGCTTAATTAAAAGGATGTGAGTGTTTAAAGGGTGGAAACATACACAAGCTTGTGTCTGCTCTCACAGTGAGTGACGGTGAGGATAAATGAACATGTGGGCACTAATTAAGAGACATGCTAGTTTCATAAAGATGTTACAGGAGTGACAGCACAGATGAAACATCTGTTCTGACAAATAGAAACTTAATCTAAACGTGAGCCTGTGCTATCGCAATCACTCTTTGTATAAGCACCTCTGCACTGAAAGTTCAATTCTTTTCTGGGCTATATTGATAAAGGTGTGGTTTCAGTTTTTTTATAAGATTGACTGATTTTATACAACATCTTATGAGTGGAACAACTGTACTTTATGCCACCGTCTCATTGAAATTCATATACAATTCGTAACAATTTCGACACAATATTGCCAATTAATTGTCGATTTTTGCCACACCAGTCATAACAGTTACAACAGATTCAAAATTATGCTTATTCATAAAGACAACTGCAAATGAAACATCCTTTCTTAAATAATCTATTGTATGAATGAGTCATTGATTTACAAATAAGTGTTAGAATGGGTCCTGGATTAATCTTTGTTTAAAAAATAATTTGTAAAGATATATAGCATAATGCATTTGTATTGCGGCTGTCCCAGGTTTGATGCCTGCCTCTCACTCTTTCCCACTTCCTATCTACTCTACACTATACTATCTTAATAAAAGCAAAACAAATCTGATGAACGAAGAATTCACTAACAGGAATTTTTTTCCCTGATTGAACAAAAAAAAACTTTTTTGACTCACTAATAAAGACAGTACTTGTGTGTAAACATGCCTGCTTCCCTACTACATAGCAGCTAAAACCAGTGTGTGTGAGAAACCCTAACCCTATATCCAAAAAAACTCTATAACTGTAGATAAAAAGTACCAACATTTTTTCCACTAAGGATCTGAAGTTTGATTCCAGTGAACACTACTATACTATCCACAAGGCCATAGGAGAGGACTTGGAAGATGAGAGAATGGCAGAGCAGTGACACAACATTACAGACGTAGTATTAGTTTATTATGCACACATTCTTACTATATATAACATATTTTTCGCATCGCAGACTTTGTTCTGCACCTAACGTACAGACAGACAGTCTGGAATGCACACAATGAGCATTAAAAGAATGAAACGTTAAACTGTTAAGCCAACGCTCTTGAAACACTGCTCAACAAGTTAGATTCAAAGACCAAAACTAACAGCTAACTGTTAGTTTTAATATAAATGTGTATTTTATTCACCTCTGCCCTGATGCGGTAGTTATCCAGTTGGCGGATACGCGAGGCCTGTAGACTCTTCTTCAAATGGCTCAGTTTGGCATGTTTCAGCAGAGACATGGCAATAACTTGAGCCGCCCATTTGGGCCTGAGTTGGAGCAGGTAGGCGGTACGGGCAGAGTAACGCCTCCAGCAGGTCTGGATGCACACAGCCGCTGCCTGATGCCCCTCGATGCTTTTGTAGCGCTGGCCAGGCTGACATATCAGGTCCCATACTTCATCTCTGTTCTCTAGCACCGAGAGCAGCTTCTCCACATGGATGCGCCGGCCCCTGATGTCTCTCCAGTCGAGCTCACCGCTCTGCACGCACGCTGCCAGACGCTCCCCACACACCCTCGCCAGTGGCACTGCAAAGTCCAATAGCATCCGCTGCAGCTGGTCCAAACCCTCTACCATTGCACCCCAATAGAGACAGTATTGCTTTTTAAACCTACAGTAGTGAGGATCTTTTGGGTCAATCTGACCCTCAGCTATAGTGAAAGGATATTTGCTGACAGCAGCTGGCACTGGAATGCTCTGAGAACAGAGAAATGCATATTATAATAAAGGCAAAAGGCTGCTGCAATCATTTAATGTGATAGATAACATGAGACAAATTTAAATTCTGGTTTAGTGTCCCATAATAGAACCAAATCTGTTTAATAACCAACATTCTTAAAATGTATAATTTATGTTCTAAAGAAGATAAGAGATCATACAGGTTCAGAATGACATGAGTAAATGTTGATCAGATTTTAAACTACTACAAAAAAATGTTTTGGCTCAAAAAATGATCCAAAATGTTACCTCAGCAAGCAGAACACCCTATATATCAATTTATATGTGTCAGTGTAAATAAATAATACCTGCTGGTTAAGTGGGGTAAGTCGGGCTATCCCACGATTCAGTACTCCATTGTCAGAGCTTGCAGAAGCAGCTGAAGGAGGGGGTGTGTGTATGGTCCTGGATGCTGAACTATCGATTCCTGATCTTCCAAAAGTCGTTTCATCTCTGCTCACATCCATCTCCACTTTTAAAGCCCTTTCTGACTCCTCTATAATCATATAAGAAGTACATACTACTGTTAAAGTAGTATGTACTTCTTATACCATCAATATGCATAAACGGTATAAGAAAACAATATATGTCATATTTGTCTAGTTATTTGACTGACATTTTGCATCAGAAGTGCACCATTTTAGACTATATATTTACTAAATAAAGCATATGCCAGACACAAAAATGACAGCATAAAATGATCTGCTGAAAATGAATACTTGAGGCTGTTTTTTCCATAGTAATTCAGTTTACTACCTCTATGTATGTAGATTTTTGGGATTCAAAACACAGCAAAAAGCAGAATTTTTGGAAACATACAAACTGACTTTCTAACTTTAAATGTAGGCCGCAAGTGTGTAATGACATTGTGGAAATAGACTGACCTGTCTTAATTTGGCCACTGTCCTCTCTCTGGAGCACATGGACAGCTTTGGGCTGTACTGGGGTTTGAACTGAAGAGAGGTCAGCTGCTGAGGGTAGCAACACTGAAACAACTTAATACAATCCGCAAGAATGATCTTTGCACAAATAAATACAGCATATTACTAATGAACACAAAAAGAGGGCACAAACATACTGTTTAAAAAGTTCGATCGATCGAAATTTCACAATGCTACTGTTTTTACTGTATTTTTGATCAAATAAATTCAGCCTTGGTGTCAAAATTATCTAGAAATACTGAAATACCGTATCAGTAATAAAAAAGAGCCTTATACCTGTATTCATGTCTCTACATTCGGGTGGTGGTTTAGGGTGTAGGTGTTTAGGCAGATCTTCACGTGCTGCAGTCAAACTCGAAGTGGGGCCAGTGACCATTCTTTGAGTCCCAACCTAGAACAACAAAGGCTAAATAAATGTTATGTGTTCATTACATAAATGCACACTATACTCTTTCTAACCACTATGGTACAACTCAGTCGGAATATAGTTATTTGAAAGAGCTGCTTAACCCACAATGACATTTGAGTGATTGAAATATGTGCATATTCAGGTTTGATGTGAACATGGTCACCATTCATTAACATAGAAAATGTTATTTTCATTATTTTTGGGAGAACCATCCCTTTAAGGTTGAACTTTGGGGCTTTCTTAAACAGGCAATAAAACATTGTCTAAACATGGAGGAATTACTGAGCCCTGAATGATAGCTCTGTGGTCAAAGGTCAGAGGTATTAAAAGTGACAGAACAAAGGTTATTAACCTACTGCCCCGTCTCACTGGGCCAAAAAGACCTGCCTGCAGGCTCTAAAGCCACCATTTACCCTGTGCTTGAAGAAGAGAGAGAGGGAATATACTTCGCTCAATAACTTGTTCACGGAGAATGCTATTAGCTTCGGGTCACCGATCAGATTTTTCTCTCCAAACAAAACTTTGTTGTAAAAGGCTGGGAGACGACTATCCATTAATCAGGCTGGTGGCAGCTTGTAGATGTCAAGAAATATGGTTTCTCTTTCTCTCGGTTCTGTTGGCTGTACGAACCACAAGTGCGTGCACGTTTGCGAGAGAGAGCGTGGTGATGTTGTGTGATTACAACCAACAGATTTTCCGCATTCATTAAAACAAAGCTGGAGCTAAAATACAGGCAGTTAATGACATTGTAAACTGGCCAATAAGCCCCCTTCCCTGAAGCAATCAATCACATGCTGGCAATGCTTTCTGGATACTTTGAGCACGGCTTGGTTTATTTGTCTCGCACCTTCTCTCAAGTGAACAGCTGCTTGAAATCTTCTAGAATTAAATTCCATCAGAGCAATGCCTAAAACGCTCATACCACCTCATTATAATATAATAGTTCATAAATCGAATGAAAGTCGTGCTCTGTATTCTACAAAAAAAAAAGGATGTACTGCAATAATTAGGACTTTCATGGTAGTCATATAGTGACTAATATATTTCATCATTAATTTTTACAATCATTTTCATTAGAACAAGCACTGAATCTCACTCCTTAAGACAAAAAGTCCAATAAAAACATGTTATCTACAGAAAATTTATAGGCGATTAAAAGCAAGATGGCTAAATGACAAGATGAACTTTTCTTGTGCACAAAAACACCATGAGCAGGATGTGCATTAATCATAGCAAACAAAACAGCATCGAAGAACGAGCTCGGTCATTTCCTCAATGCATATAAACGTATAATGGAGAGCAAACTGCAAGTGTGTCAAGATGCTGGCACATGCCAGACAGAGCCCTTCTGTATTCTCCTCATCCTGCTGTTCCGGATTCTCCCCCTGATGTTCTCTGGCCTGTTTGTTGTCACACCACTGAGCTCCCTGACAAACCACGAGCACCGGCCAGGTGTTTGGAAAGGTTTGGAGGCTCGCAGCTGTTTAAGTGGTACAAGGGGACATTTCAAGGAAAAAAACAGTGGGAGCTCCTTCAAAGACTCAGCAGAGAACTAGCCGACAGCACAGAGGTATTGACGCAGCAGGCAGAGCGCCAGCGAGTGCCAGTTGGGTAAGCCACGGCTGTCTTATTGGCATGCGGGAACAGGTACCAGTGCCTGTCCTGAGACAGCTGTAAAGCAGCAGCCCATACAACTGCAATCAGGCGGTGGCCGTCCTCCGAAGAATGCTGATGTGCCGCAATCTGTGTCTGTCTGCGTTCAGGAGCCAAGTCTCATACCTTCTTCTCAACAACATGACAGCCTCCTCACGAGTGACAGGCAGAGGATGCAGGAGATAGAGGAAGAACCGCAGAGGAAAGCAGAAGGGGGGGAAACAGAGCACCAAAACAAATGGTGACCTTTAGAAAGATTAATTTGTTTACCAACAGACAGATTTAGCTGTCAATGCCAAACCAGGTGACCTTCAAATCCGCATCTCCTGTTTGAAAGCAAAGTGACTGAAGTCATCTATTATTACACGCCGGTCACGTCATTTCTTTTCATGAGGTTCATGTGACAGACGCTGGCGTTAAGGCAACAGTCAGAGCTGGCCACCATATAATCAACACTATAAATAAGCCTTAATCATAAACGCTGATAGTTTCTAATAAACGAGTACACTATAGTATTAGAGGGACAATTCACACACACAAATACATTTCTGTTATTATTTACTTATTAAATGCCTCATACAATAATTTGATAACCAACATTCTTTAGAATATTCTCTTTGTGTTCTGCAAAAAGAAATCAAGTCATACAAGTTTGGATGAAACAACATGAGGGTACATGATGACAAAATAATACTTAAAATACATAAAATAACATCTTTCAGTGACTCACAATTACCCCAGTTCTCTTGTGCAGGTGAGGAAGCTGAATCCCATAATTTTGTTGCACAATGTCCTTGTTCTTTGGATGAAAGGGGTTATTCAGCAGACGTGTGATGAAAGCTGACTTTTGCTGTTAAGGAGATAGAACCATAGGTTACACAAAAAATACTTTTTTGACTGAACTGATGTAATGAACACATGTAAAAAAAAATGGAAACCTTCTCCCCTGGTGATGGACCAGGAACCTGACATCTCAGAGGACGTGCATTTGGTATTGTTTCATATGTTGGCTGCCTACAAAAATGTTATAAAAATATGTTAGAGATCATGTGATTTTACATAATCCAATTGACAGTGTTTAAAAAAACGAAATTAAAAATACCATTTAACAAGCTTGGCCGGGACAGGCTTCTTTTCAGGCTCTTCGATGCAGGGTAGAGTCAAAAACTGATTATTAATGGTTTTCAGATGATCTTGTGCATGCCTCTGTAATTCAATTAACAAATATTTACAAGCATCATTCTTCCATGCTTCACATTTCATATATTTCCATTGCATTTCCAAGTCAGAGACAGCAAGACGAGACAAACTGATTAAGATGTAGTAAGATAATTATATATATATATATATATATATATGTATTTTGTATTTTTTAACGTTTTATATATATATTTATATTATATATATTTAAATACCCTTATTCCATGTTCTGTCCTGCTGATGGCTGCATCCAAAGCTTGAATGTCCAAAACTTCCCCATTCTCTTGCACAGTCAATCGAACAAGATTCTTTTTTAGTTGTCTTAAATCATCCTGCACCTAAAACACAAGAAAAACCACACGAAAAATTGTTGTGATATCATATCCAGTTATATAAGGCAACTAGAACAGTTTCAAAGGAATTAAAACTTCAGCAGTTGCTAAGCCTTCTTTTATATTATCTTGTACTTGAGCACATTACCTGTACTAAAATACGCCCAACTTCGTCCTTATTTTTAAGGACGTCAGCCATTTTTCTACTAAATAATTCAGGTCACATTTAAGCTTTTTTTTCTAATTGTGTCTTCACGCTTCTTTCCAAGTTTTACATTTTTCCAAACAAAGGTCTGACTGTAACCATGGCAACACGACGCGTATAGTCTCCGTAAGTATTATTTGTTATTATTGCCATTTTGTTATTAATAAGGTTGTATCACTTACTGGATTGCGTTGTTTCTAAGCCATTCACCGAAAAGCTGTTTTTAAACTGTAAATTAAACTTTAGATTTTCTAACACGCGAGCGCGCAGACACGGAAGTAAGTTGGGGTTAGAGGTGAAAGGTGTCCGGGAGGTGGTTGACAGCAGTTGCTAACGTGCTAACTTTCATTAGGAGCTGTTTTTAAGTGTCCAAACGCTTAAAATGGCAGATGATCAAGGAGATGAAGTACTTCCTCTGCCTTGTATCTTAGTAACAAGTTGTGATTCCAGCTTTAAAGAAGAGGAGCTCGTTAGACGTGAGTAAAAGGGGCAAATCTATTCTACATTTGTTAGCCTTGATGCTATGCTAACGTTAGCTGTCAACAAGAAACATTCATCGTGCTGTCTCTTAAATTCAGATCAAAATGTGTCGATCGCGATAACGGTTTCATTGTTAATCGCATAAAACATACTGTACCTTAATGTATTGTGTAACGATAGCATAAAGCAATATTTTTTTCTAGAGATTGCCCAACTGTCATCTTACAATTTTTCACTTGGCTTTTTGCTGATTTTTTTGCTGAAACGTTACACTTTACACGTTTGTCTCTTACATAGGGTTTCTAATCATAACAATCTTAGAATATTGATAAAACATTATCCAACTGTACAATAAATGTGAATTAGTACTGGTGCTGTTATTGACGTAGAGCTAAAATACGTAATAAGTGTGCAACATATATAAAGTTAGCCTGATATATTTGGTACATCGATTTTTAATCTCACTATGTTAGTGCTTAGAACGGGGGGGTCTTTTATATAATTCTTTACATCATTTGTGTCCAGCAGGAGGCAGTGTTGAGCTTCGGTTAATTTTCACATTATGTCTTACCTTAGAGTTTTCATTTGTGTTTTATTGATATCAAACACACACTTGGCCAGAAACAATTTTGAATGTTTTATTCCAGAGATCTTGGCCTCAGAATCACTACCTCAAGCTACCAAGATAGAGGAAAGAGTTTCTTGGTATCCATGGACAATTAACAACAAGTACTACACAGCAAACGTCAGCCTATGTGTTGTTTCAAGTCCGTTCGACATGAATGCAGAGGTTGCCCGGTCTATGCAAGCGTTCATCATTTACTTTGACAGCAAAACTGTGAGTTATTATTACTCAAATTCACCATTCAGTGCATGCTCCTTGCTTCAACTCTCTTTGTATTTCAGAAAGACGGTCTTAACAGCGTCAACTCCTGGTTATCACTAGTGGAGGATTTGGCTCCAGAAGTGCTGATCCTGGTGTGTGATCATGCGTGTGACAGTGGTGAGTGTGTATTTGGTACTACCTACTTATTCAGTGGTTTAGGGACAACATATGCAGTTTTTTGCTAAGTTTGGTTTAAATATGCCATTGTAGGTGTTAGCAAACAGGAGGCCCAGCAGTGGTGTCTGGCCCATGCGTTTGAATTAGTAGAGCTCAGCCCTCAAGATCTACCTGATGAAGATGGTGAGAGACAAAACAAAGTTTAGTCACGATTATGCACGTAAATCATTTTGTTTACAGTATTTGTGTACTCCGTAGATGACTTCCCAGAGTCCACTGGAGTAAAAAGAATTGTTCAGGCCCTGAATGCCAACGTGTGGTCCAGCGTCGAGATGAAAGACGGTGAGATCGTACTGCTTGAATGCGAACTATACAATGGCATCTACAACAGATCATATTCATATTCAATTAGCTTTCCCTTTAATTATCATTTATTCTTCTCAGAACACAGTCAGGGATTTGGGCTGATGAGCAGCCTGGTGGCCTCTCATCACAACAACCCACGACCCAGTCAAGAAACACTGGTTAGTCTTTTCTAATTGTGCTGTTCTTTAATGCATGTAGATGAATGTTATTTGCAGTATCTTAGAGTCTTAAGGGCATCTCATTGTTACAGACTATTTTTTTTGTTATTAGTCCTCTAATTCCCCATCCAACAGTACAGATGAAGGCACTGAGAGCCAGAGAGCAGAGAATAACCAGAATAATGCAGTAGATTCAGCAGTCGGTAAGTGCTTTTATTAAGGGTATGACAAAATAGGATTTTAGTATTTAGTACAAATGGAGTAGGCCATTGTTTGTAAAATTACTTAATTAATCATTTGTGTGCAGTGCTTAATGAAATATTTGCTAATCTGTCACAGATCCCATGATTGACATAGACATACAAGAGTTGGCTAATCTAACAGCTGGAGATGCAGATGTGGAGAATTTTGAGCGACTTTTTACAAAATTGAAAGAGATGAAAGGTACACACACATATTGACAAAAAAAAACAATAAAACCCTATAAATATAAATATATACACATATACACACACACATATTGTGTGTATA
>JAUYWG010000055.1:12426540-12460582 GCA_034779775.1 Enteromius afrohamiltoni
AGAAAAGCTGTCATGAAAATTTCTCAAAACAGCTGCAACAGCAGAGTCGAACGATTGTTGCTGCTCGGTACACGCCAGAACTGCTGCGTCATCGCATTACACCCGCCTCAGTCGTGCTGGGAAGGGGAGAGCTCGTTTCTCATTGGTTCCCACTTTTTTTGGAACAGAAATGCTCTAAAACGGCAGCTTTGCCAGACTGAATTTGCTCGCGAAATTGAATGTAGCGTCACAGGAAGTATGAGCGGGCCCAGGCTAGGTTAAACCTAGAATAGTGGTAAATTTAAATAAAAATGTTAAATTACAATGAATTCGTATTTGGGGTGAAAGTAACACGTGTAAGGTGTCATAAACCGATTTTTGTTGTATATGCCTGACAATATTGTTACACTGAATGACATTTTGGTGGGTAATTTTAGTAAATCAGGTAAAAATGTGATATTTATTTTTGGCTTAGAAAACCCCCCAAAAATTTGCAATTAATTTTAACAAAATGTTTCAATTTACACACATACACCAATATACACACACTACTGTTTGAATGTTTGGAGTCAGTGGGGGTTTTTATGTCTTGGTAAGAGGTTTCTCATGATTGACAAAGAATATAGTGAACACAGGAATATTCTGAAATATTTTTACAGTATAATCGTGTTATAATAAGTGTTCTGTATTTTAGAATGTCATTAATTCCTGTTATGAAAAAGCTATAAAAAAACATTTGTTAGCACTGTTAAAATGTTATGCTGCTTAATGTTTTTGTGATGATACTTTATTTTCAGGATCTAGATTGGGATAATTTTAATGTTTTAGTTGAGTTTTTAAATATATATATATAAAGACAGCTCATAAAATTTACCTAAAGACCCGTTTTCACAAATAATATTCATTATATTCTTAACCTTTTTTGGTAGACAAGGCCTCTTCATTGCCACATGAACAGAGGAAAGTACATGCAGAAAAGGTAAGATATCTTTAAAATTATTTCATTAATACTAACGCTAATATATTTATTTTTATATATATATTTATTTAATATAAATTGAATTGCCCTCAAACAGGTTGCTAAAGCGTTCTGGATGGCTATTGGTGGAGACCAAGATGAGATAGACGGCTTGTCATCAGGAGAAGAGAGTTAAGGTCCCAGCTTCCAGTGTTGATACTCAGCCCACCCTTTGAACCCCCAGCCATCCCAAATCTGCCTAGCTCAGTCCTGTCCCTCCCGAGAAACATGGAAGAATGTGGGCAAAATACAGCAGTGGAGATTTTCACGTCATTGCTGTTACTATAATGTCAGTGTCCAGCACCTCAATCAGGCAGTACAGAGCGATCATGGGCTTTTGGCTTCCAACATTGTAATCACAGAGCCATGGGACGAGTTGAAGGGGGCTAGATTATCTTGCCTGTTCTCTGATGGTGTCAGTGCAAGTCTGCAGCCACATACAAGGATGAAGCCTATGGTTCTGTCAAAAGAGTTGTAAATCAAATGACGGATGAGCTGACAAAAGGATTGTTTTTAAACTTTTATTTTTCCGATGTAAGTCACAATTACGGACTATGCTTGTGCATGTCATTTAGCTCTTCATCAATTAAAATAATGATCTGTCGAATCAGTTTTGATGTTCTTTTGTTTTGTTTGGAAATACATTTGTCAAATACATTTGACATGTTGAAATCATTCTTCACGTACTGTAAGAAAAAGTCTAAAGCGATGCTTTAAAACATTTTATTATTAAAACCTGCATAACAAAAGTCAATATCACAGTGAATGCGAGAGAAGTAAACGTGAGTGTACGTTACAGAAAAGCAAAAAGGAAATTCAGGGCAAACAAGCACCAGTTTCAAAATATGAATGAAATTACTGACACTATAAGACAAAGAATGTTGTATTTGCTTCCAAATCAAGAGTGCAAGAAAATAAAAGGATAAGCGATATTCCAGCAAAAAGGACAAATCTAAAACAAATCAACAGTCCACTGTGTGCTTTGGCCCTGTTGAGTCAAAGATAAATAGCTGACAAGATTAATGGCAAAAAACATAGCTTTTAGGGAATCAAACACAAGCGTCAGTTGTTCAATGAAACCTCCATTTAATTTTAAAAATCAAACAAGAGTGTCAGGATTTTTATGATCAGTGATTATGATCAGAGCTTATTCCTTGAAAGCTGACATCTTCCAATAAAAAAAGAAAAGCCAGCTTAAAAGCCAGACCATGCATTGATTGAGCTGTTGAACGTCAGTACTAACAAATCAAGGGATTTGAATAAGCCATTCTCTCGTTACATGAAAATACAAGCGTTCCAAGAGCTGCCAGCAGTACTTGCCCTCCATTTTTCTGTGGAAAAATAAAAACTCAACATAGTGGCGATTTTTAACACTGACTGACAGTAAAATAGCGGAGTATGTAGAGATATAAAATGCTGTTGGTTGTTCAGTTGAACGGATTGACAGACATCCCTTTCATGCGCCGATCACACGCAGAACAAAATCAACGAAAGAACAATAAAATCAAGTGATTGCTGAAAAGAAAAAAAACGATGGCTAATGTTGAGGTCACATTAATGGTTCTGTGAATTTTCAAATCCAGTCATTCGATAGGAGTCTGTGCAATCACGCGAGAGACTGGTGCTATATATATATCTATATATAGATATATATATATATAGATATATATATCACAACATTGTAGACAAAAGACAGAAAAATCTGAAGTTTTGCTAATGTGACCATTTGTTTTTGTGTTGTATCTATGGATAACACGACAAAGCTCTTAATAACGAATATCCTATGGCAGCAGTAAAAATATACTTTCGCAAATCTCCGTTTAGTTTATAATGCAAAAATACTTCATACAAAATGTATTTGCAGAGCATAATTCAAACAGTAACCATCAAGTTCAAGAAATAAAATGGCACTATTAGCTACTACCATTTGTCACTGACAAATTTCCAATGCTGTCTCCTTGTTCACGCCATCACTGGATGCTTTTCAAAACAAGTGCTTTTCATAATCCAGGCTAAGTACCTCTGTCATAACTCTACACACTCAGTTCCTGTATACAAACCTGGTCGACCGTGCACATGAGACCCAAGGCAATCTCATTGGATATTGACCTGTCCATCGCAGTGCAATTTACTTACACACAAACAGATCCCCGAAGCCCTAGCTTCAGGCTAACATACTGTATATGTTCACAAAAGACCCCTTCACTGAAGGTGGTGGAAACGACGCACTCTTTGAGGCTCCCCGTGAGGATGTTTATGATATTAAGCAATCATATTCCGAGCCTAACACACTAATACCTTCAGATCAAATAAATGCGCAATACACTTCTTGATCAAAACAAAAACAAGATTTCGTTATCACATTTAAATTCGCAATGAGGAAAATGCCTCATTTTAAACTCAACGCACATAGGAAGTATCATCCATGCTCCTTGAGCGCCATTGTTCAAAGTGCTTCAACTGTTATGTGTCTATTTTTGCCCCCAGCAAAATATAAGGATCTGTAAATGATAAAGTGTCATTCTCGAGGAGTCCAGCAGGTGTTTGTCTCCCCCTGTCCTTGGTTTCGCTCTGTTTGTTTGCTTGGCATTCAGCAGCAATAGAGGATGTCATTAGAAGGGTATGGTTACATCAGCGTTTGTCCTATGACACGCTGGAGCAACGGAGGTTCGGAGATCCCATCTGAGTGAGTACCTTGTCCAGCCACTGCAGCGGGCCGTTGAGATGCAGCTCTATCCAGCAGGGGGTGCTGGTTACTGTCTGCCGCCTGCAGGAAGGAGAATCTGGGTCACTAATGTGCTTCCATCCCTGCCGAGCATTTTTAACAAACTACGGACCAGCCAAGAATATCCATTTACATAATAAACCGTTATTTTTTAGTGTGCTACTGTCACAGAAATGAGAACTGATTAAATGCCATTTTCCCATTTGTTTTTAATCCTCGGCATTTATGAGTGCAGAGCACTCCATGAACAGATTTAGAAGAGCAGGTTGTACCTTTGCTTAAACTAGTTGAGATTTTAATGGTAGAATTAAGTCAAATATTATTACAATGTAAAATAACTTTTTTCTACTGTATATTTAAAAATGTTATTCAAAAGATGAATATTCGCATTTATTCCAGTGCTAAGGGTCACATCATCCTTCAGAAATCATTCTAATATGCTGATTTGTTTTTTCATGGCTCATAGTTGGCTAAAGCAAAACACACAAAAACTTTTTTTTTCCAGGACAACAAGATTTTCTAGAACATTTTCTCTCATTTTCCATGTGATTTCCAGGACTGGGAAATTTGTCATCAATGTTCCAGGTCTTTCAGGACACGTGGAAACCCTTGACGGTCTTAATTTTTATTTTTTTGGATGAAAATAACACCATATTTCATATGTCATTTAATCAATTAAATGTGTCCTTGCTGAATAAAATACGTTTTCTTTTCCTTTCCAAACATATATGAAAAATCCTGATCCCAAACTGACCCCAAAAACTATAACTAAATATTATGAACTATTATACAAAATAACATTAGTAGAACAATAGCATTAATTTATTTCAAAAAGAAAATTAAAAAAATCTTACTGATCCCAAACTTTTGAACAATAATACTGCGAGTGCTTTCTGTAATAAGTGAATTACTGCAGGATAGAATATAACCTACAATAACAGGAATACAAGTTATTTCTTGCAGAATATTAAAAATCACACTTTATGTAAAGGCATCCTTGTTACAGTGTAATAATACATTTATGTACTATTAATTACCTATATTTACTTCTTACTATATGGTTAGGGTTAGGGTCTGTCTAAATGTTACAAGCATGCATTTATTCTTATTATTGTGAGTACATGTAACGTATATCTAAGACACCTTAAAATAAAGTGTTAATGTATTCATTTTGTTCAAAAAGAAAAAAAATGATCCTAAGCTTTAGAAATTGGTAATGTGCTTTGATTGGCTTACCTGTATTCTGCCCCCCAGCCTTTGACGAAACTCATGCGAATGGTACACATACGGGTGAGCTGGTAAACAGCCTCAAATCCCTGATTCACTGATTGGGCCAGCAGAGCTGCAAATTCCTGATTATTGAAGATCTTCAGATTACAGCCTGAGGCAAACACAAACACATATATGCTCGAGTGCTTCTGTGAGGCAGTATGAAGAAGTCTGACACTGGAACATGTTTGAGTGACTCACAGGATGTATATACACAGCTGCACATTCATCCAATAAGTACACAGACGGGCTGACTCACCTGGAGGAATCTTACATACTGTGGCGGGGTGCCAGCCATACCGCTGGTTACAGTTAGGACTCTGGACGAAAATAGCACTGTCGCTCAGGCACTCGGCAAACACCTCACCTCCGATGTAATACAAACGCACACCTCGGCCTGTGGAAAGGTTATGAGGTTAAACGGATTCGGTTCGTTACAGTTTTGTTTATAAATGTGAGCTGAATGTACCGATGTGTCTGCGTGTCAGCTCCACGGCTGTATTGCGGTTGACGTTGGACAGCAGGCCCAGGCAGAAGCGCTCTGCGTTAGAGGGGTCCGTAAAGCCATCTACGGTCAGAGACGGTTGGGAGGCGTGGAAAGTCTCGCCCACACGCTGATTCAGCTCGTAGTAGGAAATCGAGCACCAAAACGCGGATTCACAATATGTTACTGGCTGCAGATCTAACACACACACGCACAAACACACGTACACATAAATGAGCACGAGAAAGGATCAGAGTTGCAAAACAAAGATAAAGTGTGAAAGAACAGGAAAAGCTCTGGACTTTGGATCCTGGTGTTAAAATCAGTGTCACATTGTGACAGAATGTGGCCCTTTGTAAACAGCAGGAAGTCCATGTGAAATTGGTTATTTGTTATTTTTACTGCAGGGCCTCCTGGTGTCTTTGCAGAGATAGAACAACCCAGCGACAGGATATTATTATTATTACATTACCCTGGGCTGACTGAGAGGACAGAAACAAAAGACCCTTTTATATGAGGTTTCCTCTTATACAGCTAAGAGGCAAAGCCTGGGACTGGGGTTCACTAACCACACACGTGCTTTAGTGACACGAGAGAGAACAAACTTACCTCGATTCAGCAACGGGTTGACTAGTGGCTTAGAGAAAATTGTTCAAAATTACTTAGCCTATTTAGTCATTTAAATAACTAGATATTGGTCTTATTTATATAAAATGTATACATTTACATTTATAGGATACACATATATAGTTTTATACTATAAAGATCTGCAATTATCTTATAGGACTGCTAAAATCCAACAGTGTGTAGAAGGCTTAATGGGTAGTTATTATAATAAGGTAAAAACACATTTATTTAGGATAATACAGGATGCTGGTGGCATTGCTCATGTGTTTTCTCCTGGGCTTACTGAAGCACACTTCCGTTCCCACAAAACCATCTCACACAGGACCAGGCAGGCAGACTAACATTATGGAGATAGTACATCAGAGATAATCCAGCCAGATTAAAATCACAGTGGGGTGGAGTACTTACAGAAATCAGACTGACTGTATGAGTCCCATCACAACAAACACTTTTAGTGATGACTGTTTCATGAAAGTAACTAAGCAAAAGGTGGTGACTTCAAAACATTTTGGATAACTTCAATAAGATTTTATTTAACTTGAGTTGTTTTTTTTTTTGTTCATCAATTTTCCACATTTCAGAAAAATAGTAAAGAATGAGTAGATGTGTAAAAAGATTTGGTAATCTATGCCCCTTAGACAGTCTGGGATCTTGTGTGTTCTTACCTAGGTTGCTGTTGGCAGGAGAGACGGGGTTGGGTGAAAGGTTTGGGGAGCCTAAAAAAATAGAGATTGATAAATACAAACAAATTAGGAATCTAACAGCAACAACTTGTTTGTGATCTCAGTGCTCTTACCGGTGTCCATGCTGTGGTTCATGTAGTGGTCACTGGTTTCCCCATCCTCACTCAGGTAGCCTGGAGGAGGGGTCTCTGAAACATAAACCACAAGTTTATTATTATGAACCACACAGGACAGATTTTTGTCTCCCTGCTGAACACATATTTAAAAAATGCAAACAGAAAGAAATCAATGGATTTAATAATAATAATAATTTAGGCCTGCATGGGAGTGAGCATAATGAGCTCAGATGGGGAAGACTGTACACTACCTCTTATTGGATTTATACGTATTAAATAAACAAACAATTATTTTCGATTGTTTTATTGAAGTAGACATTTTAGGCTGCCTATAGACATAACAAGGCAACAAAAAATATGTTTAAAATAGTATATTTCTATCATTTCAGCAGCGTGCAGATAATTCTGCCTGGTGTTCTTATGCCGGACACGCAAAGAAAATTAGGTCGTGATAATGAGAAAACAACTCTTGTTATGTCGAGATCACAAGAAAAATAAGACATGATCACGAGAAAACAAGACGGAAAAAAATTATAATACATGACCGCTTAGAACTTCCGTAGTCCGATTTCCTTTAGATGTGCAATATTTCACTTAATGACTATATTTTACTGTCATGCTTTTTTTTTTATTCATGCATATTTCTTTATCTCACTAATGTTTGAATAACTTTAAGTAGTGCTAAGCTCATGAGTTTTAATGCCACCAAAAAAATCTAACAAATGTAGCAAGATCTCTCTAAAAATTTTATAAAATCACAATCTAGATCCAGAATTACAGTCACAGAGTAACTGAAGGAGTTAAAACTTGCTTTATATTATGTGCTTGGATTTCTGAAGCAATTTACTCAGATGTCACACTGTAAATGTGTTGTATAGTGAGAAGGTCTACCTGAAAAGAGAAATTATTTTACTCAAATCATGTGCAACGCTTTTAACACCAACAATGCTAAGCCTCAGTTTGACGTTACCGGTCATGAGATCAGCACTTTGATCTCTTCTCGTCTTATTCGCTTTATCAACTTTGTTAAGATGCCAGACTAAACACTCTGATTTGGACAAAACAGCTAAAACGAACTGAGACATGACAAAATAAACACAAGCAGATGTTTGTCTGTAAACTAGCATGCGAGTGTGTGTTAGAGCGAGCAATGCCTTGTTGTGTAGTCCTGAGGGCATGTCTGGGTGAAAGTTAATGTGTGATTTTCAGAGAGAAAACAGAAAACATGTTTTCACCCGGTATATAGTTGCTCGGAGGCTCAATGCCCGCTGGGAATATGGTGTTCTCAGGGATGAAATCATCCAGTGGAGGGAAGTCTGTGGGGATGTCAGCATGCCGAGGAACCAGGACTGGAGGCAAAACTGAACACATGCACACAAGAAAAAAAGTTAGTTTTCCCTCCAAAAATCATTCAAATTAGTTTCATACATAAAAGTGATTATGGAAGCAAATGGCCTTTGAATAACTAGAGGTAAAACACCTGTGCGGCTTACCTGGTGTCTCTATACGCTGGTAATGATAAGGGTTCACACACACCTCGTCCTTCTTCATATGGAAGGCAAATTCGCACAGGTCTATGGCACGCAGCTCGTGGTGGGACTGCAAGTCAGGCCAGCGCCACAGCCGGCAGTAGATCACATGAGGAAGGCCTTTTCTGTGAGATACTTGCAGACGGCCATCCAGAGACCTGCACAAACCGTTCAAGGAAACCATGAAACAACCAGTCCCATAAAAGAAACATATTCTAGAGATATTTTGAATGCATCTGTTTTCTAAATATTACTAAAGTAGTTTTTTTTTTTTTTCTTTTTCAATTCAAATCAATTTCTATTAACAAAAATTATAATGGTATATTAAACTGCTGCCGATTTGTAAAACATAATGTACCTGATTGCACTAATGTACAATGTTATTAACCTGAAAGCCCAATAAATCTAGCCCTGTAAGTCTTTTAATAGGCTTGCACTGGGTCAACCATTCATTTTTCTCAGAAGTGGGGATATTCAAATGATGCATTATAAGAACCTCATTTAGTGAAAAGTGAACCAGGCCTTATTTTCATACAGGGGAGAGGTCACCGGCTGTGAGCAGAGAAAGCCACAGAAAAAACATGAATCATCTTCATAGTATTGTGGTCTATGCATCATGACAGCCATTGCTAATGAATTTCAACGCATTAATGCATTTTCACCCTACATTGGGATTATCCTAAATTCTTTAAAATGCTAAGTCTCAGGGGACTGACACAAGACGAACAGAAAGCGAGTGAGTGAATTTAGAGGAAATACCAGGCTTGAGTTCAGGAGGGGAAAGACGGCAGAGCAGAGCAGACAGCAGACTGAGACGAGCGACTGAACACTTTTCCAGTCTAATGTTTACCTATTCATTCAGCTATGCACCAGCAGTATAAATGCCAGCATTATGCACTAGAAATATCCACTAGGAACAGATGACATCTGCATTTCGCCAGACAGAACAGAAAAAAACAATCCAGAAATGTATGTGCCGTCTACATCATCTTTTCATGTAATATGTTTGGAAATTATAGAAATAATAACACTTATTAAAAAAGTAGTTATTGGCTGAAATGGGTTTATAATAGTGGATGCCTATTTCTAGAAAACAAGGTGAGGAATGTATCATAACAAAATATATGAGATATACAGAAGAAATAATATAAGATTAAATATAAAATTAATTCTGAACATTTATTTAGCCTGTAAATCTTAAAATTGATGTTTCTATAAAAATTCTCTTCTTGTGTGCCACAAAAATAAAATAAAATAAAATAACGTTTTCGGTGAACCATTTCTTAAATTTGATCTTTCAAGATCAATACCATAATAGCATTTTAATAATTAAGTTAGCCAATTGTATGTGTGTTCAATCCCCCATCAGACAAAACACAAAAAGCTGTTGACCAGACCTTCTGTGAGTTTGCAACCTGACAAAGAGAAGACAGACTATCCCATTGTCTGAATCAGTTTGCGTAGACAAAGCAAAGTCCTAGAGTCTCCCACAGTCACAGTTCAGCTGAAAACAGACCCACGATTTCAATTCCTTCTGTTCAAGTCAAACTGACCCCTAGACTGACCTGAAAGTCACACACAGCAGAACTCATTCACCCTTCCATCAAAGCCAAGAGCAGCCGTATTTCTATCCCACCCCCTCCTATACACACACACTGCCCTGCTAAAATCAACACTCGCATAACGACATGACCGAAACCAGAAATCAACAAAACAAACAAAAAATGAAATAAAAAGGATGCCAGAGAGAGCCGAAGAGGGAAGGCGTGTGCGTGTGGCTCACCAATAACCTCAGCTTTCCTCTTTAAGCAGCGGTGTTTGCTGTCTACTCTCCCACATATCTCACTCAATCCGCATCTGTAGAGTCCCACTAAATCCATTAGTCATCATCAAGCCCCCTTAGAAGGCCCCTGACCTCAATTCTAACCAGTTTTGCCACTGAATGTTTTGTGCCGTTGACTAATCCATTTATTTGTTCCATAATTGTCACCGTGCTAAATTTTTACTATAAGATCAGGAATTACACTAATAATTTCGCACTCGGATGATAGCCCTTTATTAAACACAAGACATTTTCAGCAGTTAGCATGTCTCGCTTTTGTTAGAGGCTTTCAGAATATCTGTTTGAATAATCGAGTGGAGCAGGAAGTAGCATAACCTCAGAGCCTCTGCGAGCAGGTGATGATTTCCTGCTCTTGTTCTGTTGCACACATGTGTAGTCTTCCCCTTGCCACCCAGATAGCCACTAAAGCAGAGAAGACCTCACAGACTGTATGACAGCATCGAGTACATTCAAACCCACCTAACGCCTAACATTTACACTCAACCACAATAACAGGGAACAACCCACACCCTCCTCCAGACCTCGCACTGCATTCTTGATCTTTGAATAAACACACTTTCAGCTGTGTTTAAAGTACTGAGAAAATCTGTATGTGTGCAAGCGTGTGAACAACGTTTTGTGGGGACGGGCTTACTATGCACAGATTTTAACACAAAAAGGGTTGCTTGATACAGCCGTGAAGACAAGAGTTGCAGCAAAGAAGCATAAACATTAATTTCCTGTGTGAAAGCTTCTTTAAAAGGGACAGGATGGATGTGGTCAAACTGTAGAACGCCAAAATTAAACAACACAATATGTCAGGCACGATATGATCCTGTCACACTTTTTTGATTAAACTAGCTCAGGATACTGACAATGCACATAGTGTACAAATAACAATTAGCCCGAGATAGAGGTGACTTGCAAGATCTACTCGTTAGCCTTCTCAACAATTCTCTCATTTTTTGCCATTGTCTAATTGTGAATATTTTTAGCTAATTTTGCTGAAAATGTATCTTCAGGCCATCAAAGGTTTCTTCATTGTTACACAACTGGAGAAATGTATCACTATTATCACTTGGATCCTGAATGGGTGATTCCGTCAAGTCAAAAGCTGCATGTTTCCAATAAATAAATCCCTCATTAATACTTCAAACTGTTGCTTCTAGCTAAATTGCTTTTACCAGTGAAGAGGTCATCTCATCTGAATCAGGAAGGAAATATGCACAAATATATGTCTAAAACAGTGAGGAGTCATTATGGATAATGGACTAGCATTTTAGCAAATAGTGGCTATGGTTTAGTTCATATGCTTTGTCACAAGATGGGCACAAGATGTTAACTGATGGACTTGAGTCATGCATTACTTGTGATGTTTTTAATTAGCTGTGATGAGCAAGTGACGTAATGCAGAAATGTCTTGGATCGCCGGAGAAAACATCTTTTTAATTTTTAGGTGAACTAATCCTTTAACAAGAGAACAAGTCGCAAAATGGAGAACAAGCAAAGAAGAAGGGATCCCAATGGAATCCTAGTGGTAAGCAAGCACAGTGAAACGATTATGCAACTCCAGATGACCTGCCATAATAAAATCTAGAAATATGGAAAACAGCTGGAAGACACAAACTGATACAGATTTTTCGCAGGCTAAATTTTCCACTTATAGATGTAAGGTATATAAGGTATCACAGATGGTAAGGTATGCACTTATGCGCTGAAGTATGTAACCCTATGCTCAAAAGGCGCTTGCTGATATCACAGCTATTTTTTAACACTATGTTAGTCACCGGGGGATTCCCACTGAGAGTGACCTTATTCTCACCTATTTATCTGTTTGAACATGGACAAGAAGCATTATTAGTAATGCTGGAATAAATAATCATAATTAACTTTCTATTATCATTTTGGATTCCTACTGTTATAGTGCTTCATTCCATGTTTAGGAAACTCAATGAGATTCATTCCTTTTATTTTGCCATAATAAATCAAAATGATTCACTAAAAATGCAAGTACTCTGTATATAATACTTGATATTAACATTTAAAAATATGCAAATCGCTGTCCACAAAGCCACAAAGGCTGTAGGGCTACTAATTCTCCAAATCCTTTTAACCATGACAAAATGTCCTGAGTACAATTGGATATAACTACCACAGTAGTTATGATATAACAAGATTTACCCTCCTCCATCACCACCACCATCTAGGGCACCGGTATGCCCATTCACAAATTAAATAACACTACTATCATTCATAAAACAGCATGTGATTTACCCAATATCTGTAAAATTGCATTTTACATAGCCATCACATTCACTAGTTGCGATGATTTGTTTAGATTTAACCTAACTAAAGACCGTTTACTAAATGGTGTTACTCTAACATTCCCGAGAAAGTCATGACATATACTAATAAGGTTTGTAATCTGTAAACTGCAAATAACAATCAAAATTGATATTAGTCAAAACAGCCCCAGCCTGCCCCAGATATCACAGACTGTTATATAACAGCTTAGCTTGGCACACAGTGGTGTTTGGCATTTTATTCACGTATACAAGCCTGGACATTTAACTTTATCGCAGCCGTTTAAACTGTCTGTCTGTTATGAATATAGATGGGTGAAGTTTATGGTCATCTAACGTTATATAAGCTTTCAAAACCAACTCAACAGTTAAAAGTAACGAGTGTTTTTCACCATACCAACAGTAGACACAGTCCGGCTAACTTAGCTGACAACTGTTGTGACAACCGAGACAGTTGATCAGAAATAATAATAAAAACATGTTTTATTCTCTAGATACTGTAGGAACCTAGGCGTGACACTGAAAGCAACAGTGCACAGCAATAATGGCTTTAACGTTAGCAAGCTAACGTTAACGTTAGTCGACTTAAGCGCAACTGTCAAAAACATTAAACGGTTTACTGACTAATTAAACAGATGACAGAGTACTCGACAACACATTGACGATTTAACCAGCCAAACAAGCATGTTTGGATAACAACATCTGCTGACTTTCGCTAGTTAGCAGCGTTAGCTTCACAGTTGTCGGTTGTATATGGATGCGTCTCAAAAAGACACCGAGACACCTTGCTTGTGAACCGAATTAGCTTTCAAAACGCGCATATGATGCCCAAAATACCATCTAGGTAAGCGGCTCATGATGTTTTAAGGCGCAGCCTACAGTAACGTTGTATGTAACGTTACCTCGGTATAGTGATGCATTTGGTGTTGATATTCTGGGTGGTGATGGCCTTCTCCAACTCCTCCAGCTGTCCTGTCTTCTTCAGCTTCTTCACCAGACTCTTCACTGCCTTTTCACACCATTTCTCATCCTGTCCGTTCTGCTCGCCCTTCTTCCAGCCTAACAGTCTCTTCACAATCGGAGGCGTAAAAGGTAAAATAGACATCTTTAGTAAATCAGCGACAGCTCCAAATATATTCCTTGTCAGTGAAGTACAGAGTCCTATGCTTTTAAATACGTAGCGTCGATGGACCTGTGAAATGGCCAGATGAAAACGAACAGAAAGTTTATGCCCATAGAGTCAGATTGACGGATGCTGGTGAGCCCCTCAGGTCTGTGGAAAATGAACCGCACACAGATGAACTTCAGAGACGCAGCGCTGTCTGGACCCGCCCCTCCTCCTCCTACATACTCCTACTCTTTAGTTTAGATTTTAGACGTAAAACATCCATATCTAATCCATCCATTCGTTTATTAAGCAAAATGAGATATAATACTTTCAGAGTCCATATTAAAATTAATGAAACAAATATATTAACACATCCTAAATGTGCTTGACAGGTTAGAAAAACATATTTGTGCCAATTTTTGGGTAAATGTTGTATCGTATTCTATTCTATTTATATATTGTATTATATTACCACTGTCAGTTTTAACATAATATTATAATTACATGCACAGTGTATTTATAATTTATTCTTTTAGAGATTCCTCTATTTTAGAAATGAAAACATTTATATCCAGTGTGTTTCTAACTTTCATTCATTAGCCATAATGAATGAGTGTCGGTTTAAAATTAATTTTAAAAATTATATTACATCACATCCTATGTGTTCAACACATTTATTAAAAATATATTTTATAACTACTGCTTATACTGTAAGTTGTAACTAATTATTATGATTATTTGCCTATTTAGTCTTATTTAGATATTTTGGCAATAAATAACTTATTAAATTAACATACTTGTTTATTTATTAGTTTGTTTGGAAAATAATATATTTTTTTTTGTCAGTTTTAAAGTTATATATACTGAAATACACTAAAATATATCACATTTTCCAAATAAATGATCATATTAGTATTGATATCTAACATATTTTAGTTATTTGTGTTTAAACACTAAAAATGTTTAGTGTGTGATGAAATATTATTCTTCAAACATACCTAACACCAAATTATGTTCTAGCTTGGTTTTTAATATTCTTTATTTTATGATGATTTTATTTAATTTCATTTTTCATTTAATTTTTAATTTATTTAATGTCCTTTTGTAGATGCATTTACTGTTATTTAAGCAACATGCCTCAGATTTGCTGTAATTTCATAAACGTAAACCTGCTTATATAAGTTGTAATGCAAATCAAACTGAAGGGATGCTGAAAAGAGCATTTTGAGATACACAGCATTATTTGGACCTGAAGCCTTGCGTGGCTGAAATAGTGTACAATGGTTGTAGACTCCAGACGGGGGTGGGAGGGGGCAGGGCCTGAGACAGCCTGTGTGTCCTTGCATACATATTCAGGCCTGTTGAGGCTTGCCCTCTGCAAGCACATACTGGGAATGTCTCAAATCAGTTCATGTTCATTCAGGAGAAGGCCGTCATTTCAAGCCAGCTGGAGGGAGTACAAGGGCTCTGGGTCCACTGAAATCCATCTCTGTCAGACACTCTCCTCTATGATACATTAACTGAGATTTGGTACTTTCGGTTGACTCAGTTGCCCAAAACGGATAACAAATACATTACAAATTTTATCATAACACCTGTTTCAATAAACCAAGTCTGGGTAACAGAGTGTTCCATGATTCTCTCAGCATTAAACCAAATATTAAGCAAGACCAAATTCCCTGAAAACGCTGCCTTATCACCCAGTGAAACCAAAAAAAATTCTGACTCATTTCTAAAGTCACGTCTTGTGAGAGTGACGTGGAACCTCACATAGTAAAGAGAATTTGGTTGAAAAGCTGCTTGGCTGCCCCAGCAAGTGAAGTGTTGACACATTCCTTTTTTGTTTTACAACCCACAATGTAAAGTCCTAAAATAGAGGACCCCTGTCAGACTAGCCCTTTGATCCCCCACCAATAAAAGTGATTTAATTTCACCTTCAATGCATCTTGTGGAAATTGTTAAGGTGACTTGTGTGTGGGTATTTTGATCTGTTTGTGGGCTGTTATTCATATGTACTGAATACCACTCCCTCCCCCTGGACGGATTTGTGCTTATGATATAAATAACTCTACCCAGAGGCCCACACTGATAGTCCCCTTTTCCTTTTATCTGTTTTTATCTTACCATCAATGAACACCATGTAATAATTTCATGCTGGGCTCTGGCTTGGTTTCATTCCTCTTCAAGCATGCCTAATGAGAAATTTTGACGTCAAATTATTCACAAGCAGCAATAAAATGTAAACAATATGATTTTTATGTGAATAAATCATTACTGACCTTTAATGTTATGTCCAATTTGACACCTTCCATGCCAAATCCAAAAATGACCAAACAAAATGCATCAAAAATAACTAAAATAACACAGATGATTTAATAAAAGGGGTTTTAATTTAAATTGTATACTTAACATCTCTATCTATAATCCTCAAAAAATGAGTCTGACCTCACTGTAACTTTTTTTAAGAAAACAAAGGACAATCAAAGTTATTTGACATATCGCCACAAATGCTGATCAAACAAAGAATCATTTTTGAACAGTTCACCCAAAAAGTAAAGGTTTAAAGTTACCTTAATAGTAGATTAAATATGATTAAAATTTAAATTAAAAATGTATTTAGTTATACTTAAAATGTGTCACACAATTCTAATATGCTTTCCTGGGACTCTAGAAACATTTCTTATTATTATCAGTGCTGGAATCCATGATGCACAAAACTGATCGTGGTAACATCAAGTTCATGTGTTTTTGGGAAGGGTGAAGAGGCAGCGTGTGCTACCATGTGCCGTCTGCTTCGGCCCGCACAAGCCCAGCACCTGTTTCCACCCCAGGGACATCACTGGGACAGCTGGTATGAAGCGTGGACAGAGTGTCAGTGTGTGTGTGTGTGTTTGTGAGCTGGGGGCAGATGGGCTGAGGCCGAGCATGATAGGAAAGCAGCAGAGTCTCATGTCCACGGCCAGAGAGAAAGATAGCTGTGGACAAAAGGCAGAGTGGATGGCCGAGTGAGTAATGACCGCAGACAATCCGATGGATAACAATGGCATTGTGCCGGACTCCACACTGAGTACATGGGAAGCAGTCTGGATTTGAGGGGGAGTGGGAGGATCAGCTGGACTTTACACAATGGTGTGAATAGGAGGGGGCAAAGGATTGTAGGGCTTTTGTGTAACCACAATAAAACATAATAACACTGATGGAAACTTAAAAGTGATTGTGTGCTTTACTGCAAACGTTGAGATTAGAGGTTTTCACATGACTGCCATCCACAGACGTATTTACCTCAGAAACAATTAGTAAATGATCCTGTTTAATATATTACCTAAGAATATACAAGTATTAATTACACAAATCTTTGACTGGTAAGCCATCTGAAACTTCTAACTACAGACCGTATGCATCAGTTGCACCAAACAAAATCTGGGGCAGCAACCCCTGTCCCATTTCATTCTCCCCTGACCTCATAATAAACCCCTCAGACACACTCCTCCATTATAAACACTCCCGTCCACATTGTCTGTAGTCCCAAATATATTTCTTTCTTTCCTCATAGATAAGGCCTGTAAACTTCCTGCTGTCTGACTTTGCATCAACTAGCCTTATAACTCAATGGTAACCTTATTTTAGTCATTTTTAGAATTTACTACTTAAAGTTTTTACTGATTACTAATATATATATATATATATATATATATATATATATATATATTTTTTTTTTTTTTTTTTTTTCTCTGCAACACCACTTACCATAGGCAAAAGAGAAATTATAGATTTATAATTTATAATGATATTTTACAGTGATGTTTTTACTAACTGTGATCAATTAAAAGAACTGAACAAAAAATGCAAAAAATGTAAATGGAAACTGTTCGACTAATACCCCATTATGTAAAACATTTGTACCTTGAGGAATAACATCGTGTTGCAAAGCGAGAGATAGGAAGAGCTATACCTTTAAAAATAGCAATATATCTCCACCTAGTGGTCAATTAAAATACTGCAATATTTATCTTTTTGTTTAAGTTTTTCAACAAGAAAATAAGCATATTATTTTAAATATAATGTTGCTTTAATTGTTTATAAAGTGGCATTGTTGTTTTTATTATTTAATATTGCCTCTAAATTACTGTCAAAAGACGTTAACTGTCAGCAAGTTATTTATTTATTTTTGAAAATAAATAAAAAAAATAATTCAGCAAGGTTGCTTAAAATTGAGCAAAAGTGGCAGATACATTTATAATGTATAATTAATTTTCAAATAAATAGTTAGCAAATTGCCAGTTATGTTTCTTGAGCTCCAAATCTGCATATTAGAACGATTCTAAAAGAATCATGAAGTAATTCAGCTTTCCATCAAAGGAAAAAAGGACTTTAAATTTTTTTTATTTTTTTTATTTGCAATTATATTTTATTATACTACTTTTTTACTTTAAAACTTTATAAAATAAATGTAGCTTTGATAGGCATATAAGATATTTTTTTTGAAAATATTTGTAAATTATCCTGTCAGCTTGTGAACATTTATAAATGTCAATCTGAAACATAACTATAAACTGTGTCTATTCAAACTTTTAGGCTACGAACAAATGATAATAATGAGTATAAACGATCACATCACACTAGGCCTGCATAAGCTGCGTGTTTTACACAAAAACACCATGACTCTATACACCATGATTCTCCAAGCATTTAACCGATTATTAACCCATTACCTTCACAACCAACCAATCGGTACATTCCAGAGCCGAGCTTTTTAACACTGGAATGATTTTTTTCAGTCATTAGCTGAATATAATAATTAACTGAAGCCCTACCGACAGCTCAGCCTTCTATTTCCTTTGACTATGAGCCGAAAGCTATTTTCAATCACGCTAGTAGGAGGAAAATATACCCTTATAGCTAAGCAACCCGTGATCTACTTTTACACAGTGTTTCTAAAGCTCATGTGCTGAACCTCATTTAATTCATGAGCCAGTGTGCCTCTCTCTGGGGACATTTTAAACCTAACACCACTCTTCAGATGTTAATTGTCAATGATCATGCCAATCCATCTCCAGAACAGGCCCTTTTACACTGTAATGTCCCAGGAGAAGCAGTCGGACGGGTAGGAATCGTGTAAATGCGTGCATCGGCTTACGCTTGATGGTAAATGAGCACATGACAGTGCATTCACCTTCAGGCGAGACGAGAGACTTATGGGCGTCAATGACATTTACTATCACTAAGCCTACAAAAATTTCAAACACCGTGATGCAATAAGACACGTATGCTGACACAAAATTACCCAACTAACCTAATCATTGTGAAATTGCTTTTAGTGCAATCAACCCCCCACCCCCTTATCACCCCATGCTAGGAGCCACTGTTTCCATATGCATGAAATTGTCAACGTTAAAGTGGGTTATGAAATGGGGGTAATGCCGTGGATAATTCCACTGCACACCCAGTAATGCTTTTTTCCATTAAATTAGGGCCTGTCGCCTTACTGGAGTGGCTGTGCCTTACAGCAAGACACTTGTAAATTGCCATTTACGGATAATTAAGCATTCCTCATGAACATTAAAACATGGTTATTTTGGAGGGGCAGTGGCTTGGGATGTCTCCTCGTGTGGTGACTAATGTCTCTGGGGTATGCAGAGCTTCTTCATGGCTCATAGTCGCCGGAGGGCCATAATAACAATTTTCTTTCCCCTCATAACAACACAGATTGTGTAATTGCGGCCTGCTTTTGACTAACTATTCCATTATTGGCACATAGCCTGTCATCACAGGTTCAGATCTGACTCCAAACAGCAAGGCAAAGCTAAACCATTATTTCGCATTATGGAAACAACAACAACTTTCTAAATGGTAATGTCGGTGCACAAACATTATAGAAGAAACAACAATCCCTTAAGCGATCACTACACTTTTACCCTCTTGTTTTATGTCTTTTGTAAGCTTTTTTTCTACATCGCTGGCTCAGAGAGATATTCTGATGCAGCAGTGCATCATTAATCATTATTTTCTTTAAATGAATTGATATGGAAATTGGTCAGCAACATTTTAGCGTTTCATTATTTTACAAAAGAGTCACAAATGCATTGAACAAGATGCGTAACTGCTAACTAACTTTTAGATTATTTGCATATCCTGTCATCCCAGATTTAGATTGGACTCTAAACGGCTTTGCTAAATTCGATAAATTTGATAAATGCCACTTTCTAAATGGTAAAGTCGGTGCATATAAAAAACTTTTTTAAACGATCCCTTAAGCAATCACTACACTTTCACCTTCTCATTTTATGTCTTTCACTAGCTTAGAGATTTTCTGATGCATCAGTGCATCAATAATCATTATTTTCGAAAAATTAATTGATATGTAAATTGGTCTGCCATATTATAGCACTTGATTACTTTACAAAAGAGCCAAATCTGATTGATTTCTACAGCTTCAGGCGGTGTAATAAAATCCTATAACAATAAAAAACCCAATGCTATTTTATGGTTTAATAAACACAATGGATGTAAATTGCTTTGCATTCATTCCATCGCATTTTCCAATGAGTTCGGGCGTCTATAAAGTATAGCAGACTAATTATTCCTTGCTAGTAGTGATGGGTTTAATCTAGTTGCTGAATCAATAATATCTCCTCTTTGGTTAACTGAGAAGTTATTTACAAAGCAAGCAGCTTTGAAAATATAGATTTTCTAAGCTTATTTAATTTTTACATCCACTTTCTTCTTTTAATGCTGCCCAAGGAGGCGCTCTTGGAGTACGTTAATTGACTTTTTACGAGCGCATTTGTTCCTCTTCCCCGCTGAAAGGGAGGGCAGTGACCTTTTGATGCTCGGCCCACCACCGCTATCGTCTTTTCGCCGCTTTACGAGCGGTTTGCTGTTGCCTTCATCTCCAGGCTCTGGCAGAGCAATGGTATTTCCTGACATGATATGTGCCTGCGAGCGTGTAGTTACATGAGAGCTTGTGTGTGTGAGAGCATATGTGTTTGCATGTAAGGGTCAGAGGGCAACCTACGGTGCCTGGAGGAAAGCAGCTCGAGATTGAGAGCACTTTAACTGGTTATTGCAACTCTGCTGTTTATTTTAGCAAGAGGCCTGTAAAACTCGGCTGGTTTGGACTGTGATGTATGTGGATATAGCGATCCGGTGTTAGATCTTGCGACAGAGTGAGAAGCCTAGGTGGAGAAATGGGCTTTCTCCTGCTTTATCTTTCGTTCTTCATTTCTAACTCTTTTCCTGTTTGTTAGATTTTGCATACAAGTTAGAGAGAGCTTGTGTGTGAGCTTGTTCTGTCTCATTACACACAGACTGCATAGCTGTGATGGCTGTATGCTCTCGCTTCCATATGTAAACCATTTCCCCCCTTCCCAAAAGCCTGGCCTCATTAGCGCAGCCTTTATGACAAGGCTCTACCTAAATGCCACAGATTTTTCCATTCTTGCTCTCGTCCCAAATACACACTGGCAAACCAAAACCTCACAATGCTTTGCAAGACAGATGCAAGAAATTCAGATACACATTGTGCATGAACAACATGAACAGCCAATAGCGTTTTTGAATATATAGGTAAGGTTTGCATAAATTTAATCTATTTAAAGGGTTAGTTGACACAAAAATGAAAATTCTGTCATTAATTACTCATCTTCGGAACACAAATGAAGATATTCCGAGAGTCATCTGACCCTGACGTAGCAAAAACACTGGTAAAAAAATCCACATGACATCAGTGGATCAACCTCACTTTTGCGATGTACCGAGAACACTTTTTTGCACAAAAATAACATAATTTACATAATTTAATTTAAGCCATAGAAGAATAGTTGACTATATGATGTAATTTTTGTTTTCTTTGCGCAAAAAAAATATTCTCCTATCATCGCAAAACGTTTGTTGATTCACTGGACTGTTTTTACCACGTTTCTGGATCTGGGATCACTTCAGTTGTATTGCTGTCTATGGAGGGACAGATGGCTCTCTGATACAGTATCATAAAAAATATCTTTATTTGTGTTTTAAAGATGAACAACCGTCTTATGGGTTTGGAATGACATGAGGGTGAGTATTATTGACAGAATTTTCATTTTTGGGTGAACTAACCCTTTAATAAACACAAAAAAATCTTTTTTTGTAGAAATCATGAAGGTTATTTTAAAGGATTCTTTAATGGATATAACATTTAAAAGAAAAGCAATTAATTAAGTAGGACATTTTGTAATATCCTTCTTTCTTTCTTTTTTGTGTTTCTTTAAACATTTTCCAGTTCTGATCAGTTTTATGCATCCTTGCTGAATAAATGTATTATTTTCTAAAAGAACTAAAAGAAGAAAAAAGAAAACATTACTCTCGTAAAAAAGAGGTCTGCGTGAACTGTGCTAAACCACCAGAAGGTGGGGATGAAATCTCCTTTAAAAGTTGATTTCCGAGCAGGATCGATGAGGACAAACATTCCTTCAAAAGAGGGAGCTCTGGTAATGCGTCAGTAATGAAACGTCCCCAATGTGATGTGTGTTAGCTACTAACTCACAATAAACAAATAAAACAGAGAGAAAGAGTGCCACCTCAGCACTCTTCACTGATCTGAAGTTTCTAGGCATCATTATATATAAAGAAAATCACTTGTCTTACATGAATGCATGCAGTGAATTTTCATTCGCATCCCTTTTCCAAACTTCAGCCCTTAAAAACCCACAAATGAGCAACTGAAACCCAAGGGACTCTTAGGTTGTGAGAGAACATAGTGAAGAAAAGAATGAGGGAAAAATACAGCTTTTGTTGCAAATGCTGTGAGGGTAAGTTTTGTTTTATGGTTATAGCTGGTTTAAGCATTCCGCTCGTTTCATTTGAACAAGGAGATGCCATTTCAGCACTTGTTTTTCCTCTCTGAGAGTGAGACTCGAACTGAATGTAGACCATTTTGAGAGGCTTATCCGCTTTCTTCCTCCAACCGCCCTTGAACTCCACACATATGTTTCTGATAGACCTTAGCACTCCACAGCACTCCTACTCAGCCTCTCATTCAGAAAGAAACGGGGGGAGAGGGAAGGGGAGGTGGTGGGGGGGGGAGAAAAAAGTTTCCACTGAAACACTAAACAGTTTATTTTCTCTCTGTCGTTCTCTGGGGCATGCTTTAAAGACTGCTCAATCACACGCTGATGTGCTCTCTCGGTCACACCGAGAAACAAACCAATGATTTAACTCTCCTTTAGGTCTCTCCATTCACATTTTGTTCCTCTCCTCCGCCTTATTTTCACTTTTTTTGCGGCTGAGCTTGGGAACAGTCTGAGTGCAGTATTTATTCATTTAACATAAACGCAAAAGTCAATTTTTCATCAGCAGCACATTTTTCATTTTCAAAGGTCTGAGCAGGTTTGACTAAATTTATAATTAATAAATTTGTAATTTATTTATTTAATATTAATGAAATGGTTGAAATGAATATTTAGAGTAAATAGTTGAGTGACCGCTATGAAGGAATGCTATAAAAGAATATCCTCTCTCTTTTATTTTTTTATCCAAATAAATAAATAAATTAAATAAAAAGATATTTTTTGCTATTTAAAAATATTTAAAAATATGTGTAGAATATATTTATATTTATTTACTTTATTTTCAGTCAAACAACAAAAAAAGAGGAAATCTGTAAAACCACATCTCATTGTGCACTTTCAATGGTATCTATAATAAATGTTGTCTACAATGAGATGTGTGGCATTACGCACTTTAACAGTGTTTTCTGTATTTACCAAACATGCAGTCGGAAAAGCTGAATGGCTTCACACATAAATGTGCCAGGAGCTGCAACACTGGCATGCTCACACCACACACGCCGCCAGTCCTGCAAGTATCTCATACACAAAGTAATCCTTCATGCTTAATTTCCCTTTATCCTGTATAAATCACTATTAGACCTGTGCGGACAGATAGGGAAGTGTAAACACCTGTTGTGGTGCGTGTCAGAATTCAGATGGGCAGAAGAAGTGCATATGTGTGGGAGCCGGGAAAGGCAGGGCATTATGGGTTTAGGGGGGTGGGGGTGGGGATGGCAGATGGGTAAAATCAAAACCAGCCGAGACATCTTTGCTAGCAAGCTCAGCTGGAATAACTCTCTCCAAAAAGTTACTCTTTCTCTCCTGAGTGTGAGCAGATTTGCCTGTCCCAAAAAAGCCAGGAGGCCAAATTCTGTCTACCTAGTTCAACTCCTTAACAGTGTGGCTCAGGAGCCGTGCTGCTTTTACTGACGTCTATGAAGAAAGAAATACACAGACTAAGACTTGACTATCAGCACTTCAGTTGATCCAAATGGTATGTGCCTCCCTCCTGAATAACACATCAATTATGAGCTGTCACTGTTGGTTTCGATAGCTTGTCTCTTATGGCTCAAATTACAGTAAACATAATTTTGGTCTAAAAAGAAGTTTGAATAAAGTGCTTTTGTGCAGTTTTATGACACCTGTCTCTAGTCCCATTTTGTAACGACTGAAAATCATATACATTTTCTTTGAATTATTACTGTATTTATTTAACTAATTTCATGCGTAATGTTGTATAATATTATATTTAATTAATATTACTGGTTTATGTATATTATGTACCTGTTTATAATGATAGATAGATACGATAGAGTGTACGATTTTGTGTAAAAGGTTACAAACAGTACATGACCCTAACAGGCAGAGAGTTGACCTTAAATATGTTTCAGAGAGTCCAAATCGACCCTACATTAATGTGTACAAGGGAGTGGAATGTGAAAGTCAAAAGACGCTGAAGAGTACGTCTATATCTTCTTTATTGTAAAGTAATAATAATGTATGACATTTCAAAAACTGTTTTAAAAATACTTTAATGATCATGTGATTTAAAAGTTGCATTTACCTGCCTGTCTAAGTGACATTATTATTATAATATGTTTTATTTATTTATTCTTAAAATTGAAAACGCTTTGCCGTTTCCTCCTGAACTGCTTTGACAAGTATCAGTTTTTATAAAAAAAAACAGCATTGGAAAAGCAGACAAATTTCAGTAATGCCTTTATAAACACAATTAGCTGAACTAGAAAATGTCTGAAAAGACTGGGCTTATAATCATTCAAAAGCAAAACAGAAATAAAATACAGCACTGTTTCATTAAAAAAAAAAAGTCTGTCTAGCATCAGATTAACTGAGGGAGATAGTGGGGACATGTTGACGCTGCTGGGCCATTCACTAGTGCCACTGCTCAATGATCCAAAACATAATAAATCTAACATTTCAAATATGCTAAATGTGAAGCTGTTTATGTCATTGTGTACTAGTATGTGTGTGTGTTTGCGGGTGTGTATGTCTGTGTTATGGCCCACAGGCTGGTTTAGCTGACCTCAGTGAAAGCGAGCCTCATGACAGAAGGTCTGGCATTGTCTCTGTGCCCAGGCTGCTGTGGAGCCAGCCGGTCTGCCGGCCGCCAGCTTTGCTTGCTTATAACTGCTGAGAACATCCGATCCCCTTGGGGAGGCCAGGGAGAGAGAGAAAGAGAGAGAGAGAAAGAGAGAAAGAGAGAGAGAGAGAGAGGGAGGAGGACTCTACAGCACTCTACATTCTTTCTTCAGCCATTATCTCTTCTCTTTAGAAAAGTAACATGCATTATCCACAGTGACGGCCATGTATGTGTGCATGTGTGTATTTATTTATCTGTCAGAGTCGGGAGAGAATTCAGAAGGAGTAGAAGAGAAAGTAATAAGAATTATGTGGAAGAACAGTGGAGGAGCGAACAGAGAAAGTGAAATATGAAGATAAGAAAATGTATCTTTAAAAAGAATTATTAAGAAATAAGAAAAAAAGAGAGAAAAGAATTACCCTTTGTCATTATGTGCCAAGTTGCAATCCTTTTGAAATTATGTCACTCTATTCAAATATCGGTTTTATGTTAAAATTTCTTAAAGAGAAAGTGTGCAATTTCTTGATGTAAATCTTAACCAATGGTATGAGTTTAGGGTGGACTATTTGTTGGTCGACAAATGGAAAACCTGTTTGAAGACAGTCTTTAACTTTGCACATTAATTTGTTGTCATTTATGTGCAGTTCCTTTTCTTTGCTATTAAATTTTATAAAAATTAAAAGTGCTATACTAGTCACTTATAGTGCCTATAGTGAAAAATAAAAATGCTAAAATGTATTTGAAATACATTTATTTCATGCTACGTATATATCAGATATAGTTACATATTTGTGTACTACTTAATAAAAACACCCTGCAACTATACTTTTAATGCTTAACTAGTACAGCTAATTTTTTGCCTAACGCACATTAAGTTTGTGAAAATATTGTTAAAGTACAGGCAGGGTAAGTGATTTTTTCAAAAATGCTAAGTACCCAAACAAATTAGTTTAGGGAACAGCTGAGCCCAGTGACAGAAAGATAAAAAAACAAAAGAGAAAAATGTCTGAGGAACGATTTTTTTACTTTTACAAAAAGTAAGACCCGTGAAAATATTGTATCATCTATATTGTAACACCTTGACAATACCGTGACAACTAAAGTCTGCCTACCCTGGACGCAATTAAAACAACCATTGAAAATCAATTGAAATTTGTGTCAACAAGTCATAAATAGAACTTGGCAGCAGTTTTCTTTTGGAGATTTGTCACACTGCTCGCGTCTGGTGTAAACACGGTGTAACATTGGTTCTGCTTTGTTTCACAGAACTAATCGTTGTCTAGGTTGCGTAGGCTATGCATGAGTTGGGTGGAGCTATTACACATAGGAGCAAGAGCTTTTTTTACTAGAGCGGGCCCTACCCTTGTATAAAAGTAATATATATAGTAAACAATAATAATAGTAAGTATATAGTATAGTAATATATATATAATATAATATATAGTACTAATATAGAGCAATTTATTTATTCATTTTTAAAGATAGACTGTAAAAAAAGATTTTTCAAAGTTGTTAAGAAAACATTTTTTTTGAAGAACATTTTTAAGAAAATACTATTGTAATCTTTTTACTTTTAATACGTTTAAAAATGGCGTTAATGCCTTCTCCTTTAATTAGTTGTAAGCTGTTTCATTCGGTTTGTGTTTTTCTGAATAAAGCTCAAATGAATATATTCTAATTTGTTGAAGAGAACATCCCAGCCATTCTAGCAAAGCAACATCGGCTCAAACAATGACATGAGTTTGCTTATCTGACCGATGGAAGACATGAGTTTTGGCTGTCTCTTTAGGACAGCAGTGCCACAG
Organism: Enteromius afrohamiltoni; assembly: GCA_034779775.1. NCBI lineage: Eukaryota > Metazoa > Chordata > Actinopteri > Cypriniformes > Cyprinidae > Enteromius > Enteromius afrohamiltoni. The sequence continues at coordinate 12,453,418 of JAUYWG010000055.1, forward strand.
AAATTACCCATTTCAACACTGTAAATTAATTCCAACATTACATTATATTGTCCGTGTGAATCTCATCTTTAGTTGGAAGGCTCTCTCCAAGGGCCTCGATCAGTTACGCTAATTCATCTATCACAGGACAGGCGAGTAGCCCCACACTCTGACAGAAACCAATGAGCTTTAATCGTGACCAGACGCCCCTGTTAGAGCATGAAGCACTCCACACTCACTTTTGCTACTCAGTGTGCAGTTGTCAGCAACTGAGGCACTTCCAGGACAGTATAGAGCACATCTTTCATCCAGCCCCAGGCCTCATAAAAAAACCCTTCTTAAACAGACCTACATGAATGAAAGTATTAACAAAAAAGTGAAGGAGCGCTTTAAAAAAGTTCAACTGAAATGGAAAAAAATGTATGATTCTGTACTTGTAATTACATAACCTTTGGGAGGAGATACCTTTTTTCAGCTGTATTTTCTAGAAATAGTAAGTGCGCTCATTTTTGGAGTTTGGTATAGGGTTGCTATACTGGGGAGTGGTGTTAATGAGAGGAAAGTAAACATATGGAGAGATGAGAGACTTCTAGGTACTTTAGTGGGAAAGGATAGACGTAGTAGTGCCACTATTCTGAGTGCACGGAAAACACTCCGGCCAAGCGGAGAAGAGAGACACATCATGTCCTTCACTACAGGACCTGAGGGGAAAGAGGTTGGAAAGAGAGATGAGAAGGAAGTGGGAAGTACAAGGGGGAAAAAGAGACTAATTGACCTAACATGAACTCAGCCAAATGTGGACGATAAACAAGGCACCACAGCTTATTTCTGTGTCTATTTGTTTAACATTTCTACTATCTTTGTAAGTGCTGTGTTTGGAAAAAGAAATGCAGAGCTGCGGAAATGTTACGTTGCTGAGTAAATGAACAGTAGATGTTAATTTGGGAAGACGTATGGGATACAAGAGCCCCTTGTGAAGTATTTTAGTTTTAAAGGTGAGGGTTTTTCCATATCTATTCAAAATTTTCCTATATTTGTATCCAGCCAGATCAGGAGAGAATATCAAATGAAATATGGCATGTGCTCGACAGACCAGCAGGGTCTGTTCAGGGTAAGCCCTTATTGTAAGAACATGATTCCACAGCCCCAAACAGAGCCACACATCTGGGGTATCAGCTGGCCAGCAGCCCCCTAAAACTCTCGTCTGCTTCCCCTTCATGCTCAGTCAGTTGTAATGCCTTTGGATCTATAGCTCACACCAGAGGTCAGCGCAGGGCTCAGTGACTGATGGCTACTATCCATATCAAAGGAAGGTTAAAGCTCTGCCTGGCCAAAAACACACCGACACTCAATCAAACAGAACTTACACTTGGGCTGCTTTATAGTGCAGCTTTATCTATAGAACCTATAATGTTACACAGGCTTTAAAATTGGGCCTGTTTACTTTCTAAATGCATGTTTCAGGTCTGAATGACATCAGTATACATTATGTTGTCTTCTTTAAGCAAAAAGTATAGCAAATTGCTTTAAAGCAGCTTTTATTTTGTCACTAACATTGCTTAGACTTCAAAATTGGATAAAGTTTGCCAATCAATTCCATAGTTTAGAAAAAAATACATTGGGAGTTAAAGTATGTGTAACGTCAATATTAAATGTGTTTTCTGAGTTTGTCACACTACAGAAAAATGAGTCATTTACCACCCAGCCAAACTTGAATGCTAAAAAACATGAAGCAAATAAAATAAGGTAACAAATTCTTGAAAAAAACACGTAACGTAGCTAGATAGCAAACTGTAAGCTGTAGCATAATGACCGTAAATCATGATTAAACGGATGAACCACTGATGCTTATGCGCTTTAGTTATTATTTGTGTGTTCAACTTGAAGCAGCACTGTGCAGAACGATCATTGTTTGACAAGTACCAAGAGAGCGATTCAAAGCATCTCTCACTGTACTGATGTCACACCGCGATCAGTCTGTGCAGTCAGTGCTGCTTCAAGTCCAACACAGCTCTTATAGTTTCGCCGGAGGGGCAGTGCTTGTGGCTCTATACTACACAGAGCTTCTAATTTAGACCCGCCCAATAAATCCTGCTGACTAAAATGGTGAAAAACTATTTAACAGTATAACTCCAACATTAAGTGTTATATAGTTCACAGTCTTTGTAAAATGTTTTAGCAATGCATTTCTAACGGGTTTACACACAATTCTCAAAATTGACTTTACACGGTTTTTAATGTCTACAATGTATTGTGACTTTATCATTGTTGTGAATTGCAAAGGCAACATCTTTTGTAATAATCAGTCTTCATTGGCCCACTATATGGCCATTCGGAATGGCAGAATGGCTTCATTGAGCCTGTGCACTTTAGATGTTCAAGTTTTCAATTGGGAAGCACTTCAAAGCAGACTCGTACATCATCACGGTCCTTCATCAATGTTTTTTGTCAGAGCTGATGAAAATATTTCATCTTCAACTTTTAAAGTGAGAAGCACCTTGAGCGATGGATTCAGCATACATTTTCTATGCTATTGTGGTGTTTATGAGGATATCTGTCAACACATCAGCCCTATTCCGTAGGCTACATTCAGAGTGATGAAATCTGTCTTCTTTGTGTGCTACTCAACAAGTTTTTTAGACTCTTAATAAACATCAATCAATCAATCACTTTTATTTATATGGCGCTTTTAACAATACAGATGGTAGCAAAGCACTGAACATTATCAAATAGGAGAATAGAGTGATGGTAATATATAATGTTTAGATCAAACAATTTATTAATTAAATTCAGAAACGGTCTCTGTAATCGAAATGATGATAATCACTAGAAATTAGATTACCCCAACTAAGCAAGCCAGAGGCGACAGCAGCAAAGACCCAAAACCCCATCCATGAGAGAATGGAGTAAAAAAAACCTTGGGAGAAACCAGTCTTAGTTGGGGTCCAGTTCTCCTCTGGCTGGATGCCTAGCACCTAATTTCCAGTTAATTTTTAAGCACATGTCAGATTGTGCAAAGGACTTTTAGTTTGTGTGTGTGTGTGTGCATTTGGTTCCAGTAATCTGTCAATAGAGCTCATCTAGATGTTTTGGACTCCGATGAAGATCATCTCTTTGTGCTGATACACCATCTCATCTGGATACGGACTGAGAAACAGAATAAGAAAGAGGCAGACTAATATTAGCATAGATGCCATTCTTTTTACGATGTAACGAGTACATAGTGTGTTAAGGGGAGTGTGTTAGATTTAAACTGACTTTTAAATCAAGTTCTGCACCAAAAACATGGACTCTGAGGAAGAGATCCTTTTCTTTGTGGCAGCAATGGTTTGCGAAAAATAAATAAATAAACAAAGCGCATGGCATAGAGTTTGGTTGAAGGGCAGAGAATGAAATCAATATTAACAGTTCCTTTTTAATGGATTATATATCATACAGCACTTGCTGTTCTTGCCAGGGTTCAGCGAGTTTGTCCTCTTTCTCGACAGTCCAAATTCTCCCTGGCACTGCCATGTTTATCTTTCTTCTTCTGTGGTTTTCTTTTTTAGCTTCTGATTGGTCATTTCTATTTTTCTCAATAAATCGGCTCGTTCAACAGCACACATGTCACGCTTTCAATCCTACAGCTCCCAAAGATTTTTGACATGTTTAAAAATGATCGTGAGGTCAGGAAGTGCTCGTAAGGCACTCTACTCATCTCTTAATTTCTCACACTCTACACGTGCCCCAACCACACGAGAAGAGACAATTTCCTCCGATAACCAAAGAAAATCGCATGCGAGCTCGTACGACCTCAAAAATCACACCGTGTATGCCCGCCTTTTGTGGTATGAATATATTGAACTGCCATATCTTGTCTTTTACAGGTATATAGTATACAATGTAAATAAGTGAAACATAAGTGAATGACAAATGCTCAACCAACATGCCTTAAGCAGTGAAAAAAACAGTGGCAGCTGAAGCTGGTAGGTGATAATAAGGTGATATGATATAGTAACAAATGAACAATATTCATAAAAAAATAGTGCCATTGTTAATTTATATCTGACAAAACCATGTTTGGATGCACACAAAATGTTCCCTGTTATTTTATAGCATTTTAATCTCAGTCTGTAACAATTACATACTATAATGTGAAACTTTTGAAAGGTGGAAATTAAAAGTGCTGGGAAAGGAAGCTTTAACAACAAAACAAAAAAGGGTTTTGAATTGAATGGAAATTTGACTTCAGAGACCAAAAGGCAAACACAGCTCTTTGCTCTTTTTCTTAGAACCATAGTGAAATACAGCTGACGTGACATGAGATGGTACATTTTAATTACAGACAATAAATAATACAATGGAGGCAACTACTCTGAACATGTTTTTGAGAGGAAGGTAAACTTTTTATTCGGTTCCTCACCACACAGATGCTGCTCACCCTGAGGAGCTTTGAAGAAGCGAGGACATTGCTTTCACTCCCTTTTGTGTCTGTAGTACACAAAAACTTCCCATGTCACACACAGAGTTTTGTTTAGCGGTTGTGCAATGTACATAACAATACAAACCACATCCTCAGGCAACGCCTGGCAGTTGAACAGCCTTTTAGTTGTTTAACTACACAGGTCTCATTTAATCAGTCGTACTGAAGTATGCTTTTCATCTCTAATATGCCAGGGCACAGTTTAACTGCTGTAAACCCTCCTCTTTTGATGCAAATGCCTTTGGGAGACTAGGGCTATTTTCATGCTGTTAGAAGTCATGATCTTGTAAATAACAAAGTTCTGGGGTGGTTTAAGAAAAAGGAGACCTTCTCTTGTCTGCCCCGACAAAGTGAAATTAAGTTATTCAGTTTCAAACCTGTGCCTGAACCAGACAGAGAGAGAAAAATCTCTTTTGTGCTCCACAGACAAACCTCTCTCCATCATGGTCTCTTTTTTTCCTCGCATCTCCCTTTCACACCGAACAAGGGTTGACAAGCTCTTGTCGTCCCTGGCTGGTTTTAGAAAGATCCAACAAAAGCCCCCTTGTTCCTGACTTACTCCTGTCAGACAGTGCACTTTGATATTAAAAACTCTGGAGTGAGGGAGAGAGAGTGGGGAGTGACGGAGGGAGTGAGAAGATGAAAAGGATGAAAACAAACTCCTACTGTTTCCTAAGCTGGTGTCTGTAGGTGTAACCCCATAATGGACTCACAAATATTTGTTCAGTCAAAACAAAATAAAAATGGCTCTTTGACATTTTATAAAGTGGGCTTAGTCAGTTGTGACCTGCGTGTCCCTCTGCTCCATCTCCTCATAGCAAACACCTTCTGAAACCTGCAACACTGATGCCATTGACCCTTGCTGTATACGCCGGGAACTTCATCGGGTATCGCTCCCTGACATCTAAACGGTCGGCACCAAAATTCTTCCAATAACGTAGCTGTGTAAATGAGGTGGCAGAAAATTCATTGGAATACAAAGATGCTAAAGATAAACAGAATACCATCCAGGGATGTAACTCAACCTATGTGTCTATAAATAATTGTGTTTACTCACCCTCATGTCTTTATTTTGCGAAACACAAATATATTCTGAAAAATTCCTTTAGAAATGGGTTCCAATGTTGTTCAAAATATAACATGTTTAAATAACATGAGAATGACTCTCTCTTTAATGGCCATTTAAGAACCAGTGTTATGGACTGTTTACGCAGAATATTTTTTGTTCAAAAACAACTAGTAGTACAGTACAGAGTAATGGAACAAAGGACAGGTGTCTTGAAACTATACTTTAAAGGGGCTGTTTGTTGGCAAGTGGTTCCAGCCCATACAAATTCATTTGATTTTTTTAACTTTTGCTTCGCATTTTACTTGTTGCCAAATTGTATGAATTTGTACAAATTACCTATACCTAACCCTGCTCCTAAACCTACCTTTCACTGGGGTGTAGATAAATTGTACAAAATCGTATGAGTGAGGTTGTACAAATTCGTAAAATACGTAAGAACTGGTCGTCAGATAGCATTGGTGGTTCTCAACCTTTTAGACTAAAAGGCTGTCCAACATACAACACAAATATTTAAAGACCCCCATACTGGCTAAGATATATACTTAAGTAATTCTATTGACAACAATGCTTACACCGTGTCTACACCAGACGCGACAAAGCAACGGTTGAAAATCATTTGAAACTTGTGTCAATACGTCCTAAATAGAACGCAGCAGTACTTTTCTGTTAGAAATTGGTCATTCAGCGTTGCATCCAGTATAGACATCAGAATAGGTTCTATTGTATTTTGTCGTGTTGCGTTGCGGCTGCTTGTGTGCAGTGTAGACTATTTTCCAACATTTTCCTCAAACTGGAATTACCACAATTAATAGGACTGTTTTTTTAGAAACCATTTTCATAAACTCAATAAATTTACCTCTCCAAACCAACCATTGGTTTGACATGACATCAGCTTCACATCAGGACAGTCACGATATAGCTGTTGGACTAAACTACCTGTTGCACGGTTGGCTGGCTGTGTGAACAGCAGAGAAGCGTGTTAGCAAGACAGGCTGCACACTTTTCAAATAGCAGCAGCAAGCCTCAGCATGCCGGTCTCTCAGGAAAAATGCAGAGGCCCGCTCTCTTTTCTCAGGCGCCTGCTATTATACTGACTCTGGAGAAGCCTCTGGGCAGTTATTACTGCATTTATATTAATAATCTTGCTTCATTTTGTTCATACAAGCAGAAGAAAACACAGACATAAGGGGAATGCCGACAGGGATGAAATGTATTCAAATGCAAAGGTAAAAAGGAAATTCATAGAAAACAGCATAAGCTTTAAAAATGCATTGCTATTGTAATCTTGTTGTTTTTTTAAATTTATGTATTAATGATAATAAAATTTATGTAATTGTTTTTTCTTTTGCTAATGCCAAGTTATCCCCCATATACCCAGCTGACAGGGAACATTCCCAGAGCATTCACTAAAGTTCTTTAAAAAAGTTGTGTAAATGTTAGTACAAAACGCTATTAAAATAATGTTTTTAAAACGTTGTTAACGATCTTGTAACGTTGTTAGAACAACATTCTTAGTACATGTTTAGGACGTTATTTGTATATGATGAATGTTGACAGAATAAATTTTACAACATTTTTAGAAGGTTTTTGAAATGCTATATGCTATATATATATATATATATATATATATATATATATATATAAAATAAAAAAAA
>JAUYWG010000055.1:12460682-12496368 GCA_034779775.1 Enteromius afrohamiltoni
ACGGGTGACACACTAAATGAGCCAACAGTTTGAGAAGGTTTTTGAACTGATCTATGCTATATATATATATAGATATATATATATATATATATATATATGAACTAATAAATAATTCATGTTTTTATGATGTTGTCATAAAACATTCTGCGAACAATATTAATTTATCAACTCAAAATATATTTGTGATGTGAAATGAAAAGATGATTAGGATAAGCAGCTGAACAGCTCGCAACACGGTCACGGAATCTAACAGGAAGTGGCGGTTTTAGAAGCAAAGGGAAATTTTTTCATGACACGTTGAGGGGTGGGACAAACACTTTGGAAAATGAAATCATCTGGGCCCCTAAGCTGTTTTTACCTGTGACTATGGCATTGAAATAGATTTAAATCTAGCGCACATAAAAACAAAACATGCACCACCAGTATTCGCGCACGGAAAACCATTCTCATGAGGGAGCAATTTTGCACCGTGAGAGAATGGCGCTAAGTAGTGCTCACTCTATGCTCTCCCAGTGTTGCCAACTTAGCGACTTTGTCACTAGATTTAGCAACTTTACAGACCCCTTTGGCGTCATTTTTCCAAAAAAGCGACTAGCGACAAATCTAGCGATTTCTTGGACAAACCTCAGCAAGTCTCTGGTAGTGCCGCACGAGCGCAAGCTCTAGTTTTCCCAACGCGTACACACACCTATCTGCGTTTGTTCTGTTCAGCAAGAGACTGAGAGGAGCAGAGCTTTCAGTTAAAATAGATATTATGTTGCTTGTAACTCTATTTTACATGAAAATATAGCCAAAATCACTCGATTATAAACGGCTCGATTATAAATCAGAATATTAATCCAGGTAAACAATATCTTGTAAAGTAAAGCTAGTTTAATAGGCCTAATAATGGGGTGCATTTCAGTCCCTATTTTATATTCATTAAATTTTTCTGACAACAGAAACGATTAGTTAATCAATAAAAACAGTTATACTGAGAATTTGGGTGCATTAAATTACATTATGTGACTACAGAGAAGCAAGATAATATGACGCACTGACGTAATGAATATGCAAATTGACTTGTGACGTCATCTGGCAACATCTAGCGACTTTTCAAGCTGGCTTTAGCTTCTTTCGATTGAAAAAAGTTGGCAACACTGGCTCAACCCCTGCTCGCTCGACAAGTAGACTTTTGAGAGGATCAAACGTCAGATCTCTCCGCTCTTGTGGTCATTTTCAACACATACCGCTTGTCATGCCTTTAGGAATAGTGTGTGTGTGTGTGTGGTTGTTTTTTTTAATGAAGAATAAATCATGTATGAACAACAATGCAACACCAATACTGTAACAACTGAGACCTCTGTGGCGTTCTCCAACTGTCATCAGCGGGAACTATCACCCGAGTACGCTGCAGGAGGCAGAGAACCCAGCGAGGAAATACTCAGCCTCAAGCAAGGCACGCTCACCGCTGCTGAGTATACCCTGAGATTTCGCACCCTCGCTGCTCAAACTGGTTGGCCACCAGAACCCCTGAAAGTGATGTACCGCAGAGGACTTACTGATGAACTACAGTCAGAGCTCGCATGTCGTGATGATGGCAAGACACTCAAACAATTCATGGACTTAACCATCCAGTTGGATAACCTCATCAGCTCCCGTCGTGGACGCAGAACTCACTTGCCTCACACTGCTGCTCCTCCAAGCATGAGTACAGAACCCAAGCAGTTGGGTATGACACGTCTTACTCAAGAGTATCAAAGGCGACACCGCGAACATCTCTGCCTTTACTGTGGTCAGTCTGGTCACATCCGCTCCACCTGCCCCATTCGACCAGCTCAACGCAATTCTTCAGTGTTAACTCCTTTCTCAGTTCTATGACAATACCTATTAAATTGTGTGTTCAGGGAAAGGAGATTAACACCACCGCATTGATAGACTCAGGGGCAGAAGGAAATTTTGTTGACGATGAGTTTGCTAAGCAGTGTGAACTTCCTCTTTCCACATGTGGGCCCAACGTGGGCATGGCAGCCCACCAAGGACATTCACTTGCACATCGGAGCTCTCCACCAGGAAATCAGTCATCCTCGAATTACCCTGGCTGGAGCTGCACGATCCCACCATTTCCTGGACCGAGAAAGATCATGCGCTGGTCCAGCCACTGCCACAAGACCTGCCTTAAGGGATTGGATGCACTCACCTCACATCAACCTGAGCACCTACCTGACATCACTCCAGAGCCAGAATGCCTTGAACATCTGCCCCAAGAATACCACGACCTGCGAGAGGCGTTCAACAAGGTAAAGGCAACACAACTACCATCTCATCGACTCACCGATTGCGCCATCGATCTTCAGCCAGGAACAACACCACCTAAGAGTCACATCTTCCTATTGTCATTACCTGAGACCGAGAGCATGCAAGAATATATCCAGGAGGAACTGGCCAAGGGGTTCATCGTACCATCTACCTCACCAGCATCAGCCGGGTTCTCTTTTGTTAAAAAGGATGGAAGTCTACAACCCTGCATTGACTACCAAGGCCTCAACGAGATAACCATCAAGTATCGTTATCCTCTTCCCCTGAGAGGTGCCTACAACTTGATTTCATATTCAACAAGGTGATGAATGGAAGACTGCTTTCTCCACAACTACCGGGCACTATGAGTATCGGGTTATGCTTCGGACTTGCCAACAGTCCCTCTATCTTCCAGGCCTTGATAAATGCCGTGTTCAGACATATGCTCAACAAACAAGTCATAGTCTATATTGACAACATCTTGGTATACTCTGAGGATTTCACTTCACACGTGCAGCATGTGTGGGCGGTTCTGCAACGGCTGATCCAACACCAGCTCTACGCCAAACTTTCTAAGTGTGAATTCCATCAAACCCGTATAGCATTCCTAGGCTACATCATCAGCACAGACGGGATCACAATGGATGAACAGAAGGTAGCTGCAGTCCTCAACTGGCCCAAACCCAGGACACTGAAAGAACTTCAACGTTTCCTGGGTTCATATGGAATTTCAGCCAGGTCGCCGCCTTACTCACCTCTATGACACAAAAAGGACCCACGGTGTTTCGATGGTCCCCCGAAGGTGAACAGGCCTTCCATGACCTCAAGAATCGCTTCACTTCAGCTCTCATTCTTAAGCACCCTGATCCAGAAATTGTATTCACCGTTGAGGTAGATGCATCCAACACTGGTATTGGGGCCGTCCTGAATGCCAGACAGGCCCAATGGTCTCTCTTCTTCACTCGCTTCAAATTCAGGCGCTTTCTGAATCTCTGCTACTATGTCCCAACGAACTGGAGCCACTATGAGTGTGTGAGGTAGGATTGGTTCGCCTGTTTTCGACCCGGACTGCCTTTGTTTACCGAACTCTGCTTGATACCCCGACCTCCTCTCTGATTCTGGTACTGTCTTTGCCTTGCCTTAATTGTGCCTTATGTCTGTATTTGACGTCCGCCTGTTTGACGCTGTATTTAATAAAAGCTTGCAAATGGATTCAACTGACTCTGAGCCTGAGTTACAAATACATATGTGCTGTAGAGTTTAATAAATTCGTTTTTGACATTGAGAAAAAAAGTTTCCCAAAAAATGAATGATTTAATAATGATCAAAAATGTTCAATACAAAATCAGCATATTAGAATGAATTCTAAAAGGATCATGGGAAACTGAATAGCTGCTGAAAATTCTGATTTTCCATTCAAGGTCAATTACAATACAATGGTTATTTTAAATCGTAATAATATACCACAAGAATACAGTTGCAGTTTTACTATAATGTTATCACATAACTCCTGTTTTACAATGTTGTTTTTACCGTTGTACCGCACTGACAAGCAAAATGTGTGGGTTTCAGAGCAATGCGTCTGTACACGCTGCGTATTGAGCCTGAGGTTAAACCTGCTCTCTTGTACCTGCAGGGTCATTTCTAATAGGGATTCTTGGCCTTGTTAATGACTGTTTGAACATTGTCGGCGTCGTCATCCCTGACAGACTGCCGCCACTCATACCTGCTGCCGGAGGCAAAGTGAAGGGCTATTGCATAAATCTCCCTGCAGGAATCCGTGAGAACCAGGCCAGGAACATCTTGCGTTCCTGTGACACGGCTCTTTTTTTTTTTTGCAGTTTGCGAGAAGGTTACATGACTTGGTGTGGCTGCCTGGTGTACCTGTGGGTTTAATGGTATACATTCTACAGACATTAGTCTGTCTGTGAGAGTGTATGTTAGGTTTGGAAACTAAACCGCCATGGAAAGGGCCAGATGGAAACACTTCGCTGCTCCCTCTCTCTTTAAGAAGGCCTGCAAAGCTCACCAATGACATGTAATATATTCCTCCAATAACTTGCCTTAACAACCTCAAGGTCTCCATCAGGCCAAGACCTGATTACAAACTCCAGACATTTGAAATTCGTGTAATGCAATTATCATATGGCTGAATTTCAAAATGAAGCTAACAGAAAAGCCTCTGTGAGTAAATGCAGCACACATGAAAAACCTTCACTTGTCAACTGTGCATTTCTGTTATCCTCCCTCCCCCCTCACCTTTCCCTCTTTTTCTATCTCATTCACTTGTCCCCCTTTCCGCCCCCCCAAACCTCAGGTCTTTACTCCCAGGCGCTGACAGAAGTTAGCATTCATAGTCAATCAGTTCGGGCCTTAACAGGGCAGAGCTGACAGACAGGTCCAGATTAAGGCCTTAAACAGCCTCCAGTAGGATGGCACAAGAAAAGCGAAGCAGTCAGGAGCTCCGGCAGGCTCAAAACTAAGTCAAACAAAAGAGAGAGGAATGCGAGCGGGGGCTTGGGTTACACAGCGGCTCAGGAATAAGACAGGTTATTAACACAAGGTGCTGCCAGGGCCTTTTAAAGCCTTTAGCAGAATTTTTGCCTCAAGTTTGGGGGCCCTGGGTTTCTTCGTTGAAGATACGGATGGGTAGATGTGCACAAAAAGAAGGATAAGCACACATCCTAACTTTCTGTTCTTTACTTTGTCGAATAAGGTACCTGAACATGAATCATGTCAGGGAGAATTCTTAAAAGGTGAGAATTGAATTAAAAGGTGAGGTGTTGATTGTAATTTAAGCAAAAAAAACCAACTTCAAAAAAGCATGTATTGTTGCAAATATTTGAGACAACATATTATGTAACTTTCTCTTTTCAATTTCTCAAAAAAACCCTTTGTGTCTCACAGTGACTGGCTTATACCCAACATATTTGGCCGGGCAGAGTTTTTTTTGTACTTCCTAATGCTCTCAATCACTCACAAAGCTGTCACTCAGGCTTAAATTAAAAATGACAGCTCACTCCCCATCAGCAGATATGCACTTGTTTCAGTTCTGAATAAATCAATGTCAATGATTCACTGACTTACTCCAGAAAACATTTTTGTTGTATTCCAAATTATGCACTATTTAGTCATGCACTCAACTGTGTAGTGTGTGAATTTTGTAAGATTATTTTGTAACATAGTCTGATAGTCCCTCTCCTCCACTGATTAATTATTAAAGGAACACGCCACTTTTTACCATATTTTAATCAATTCATCCGATCTCCCGATAGCAGTTTTAGCTTAGCTTAGCATAGATCATTGAATCTGATTAGACTTGTTAGCATCACACTCAAAAATGATTAAAGAGTTTCCTATTTAAAACTTGACTCTTCTATAGTTATATTGTGTACTAGGACTGACAGAAAATGAAAAGTTGCCATTTTCTAGGCTGATATAACTAGAAACTCTACTCTCATTCCTGCGTAATAATCAAGGAACTTTGTAACTTTCCACACTTTGTCTTTTTGGAAACTTCAGTGTTATCAAATCAATCACACTGAAAACAGCATAGAACAGAGCATAAGTACACAAATTGGAACACACTTTTTTAGTTCATGAATGATTTTGGGGGTTTGAATGAATCAGTTCACTGATTTGAGCTGTTGTATTCTTTAGTTTTGTAAGAATGTAACATGTCGAGTAGACCGTTTGCTTCATCTAAAGACCAAAAAAAAAAAAAAACCCATGTAAATATCTAAAACCTCCAGCGAATCAGCTGGTTTGGATGCTTAATAAACAAAAAACGTCATTTGTTGTACCTTTAGTTTCCTTTTCCTTGTTCCTCTGTGTGTAGAAGTCAGAAAATAGTAAAATAAACAGCATTGTTGCCTTAATCAAAGCCACAGTGTGGATGGGCCTGGTCCTGCTCTCTTTTTCTCTTTCTCTCTCTCTTTCAATTACACACATACACACAGCAGTCCAGTAGGCACCAGCAGCACTTAAAGCCACTCCCGTGGTTTCTCTTACTGGATTCCTCAGAGTTTTAAGGGCACAAGCTTTTCCACAAATTAGACTAAAAGAGCAGTGCTCTTTCTTTCTCTTCTTTTCTGTTCTCTCTTTCCGTTTTCTTCCTTCATTTAGTACCTTGAATGCAACTGTTTATGACTTTCATTCTACCAGATACATGTGGTAGTGAGCCTGTTACTTACAGTAATGAAATCAGTTTGAGACTGTACACGTCTTCAGATGTTTACCGCAGAATCTGGGAACACAATTGCATTATTATCTATAAACGTTTCCCCATGAAATTGAAAACCAAACTTTGAGTTTCCTGCACTGCAGTTTCTTCATAAGATCGATCGTTTATCAAACCAAAAAAAGGAATTGAAGATTTTTTTTTTTTGTAAAAATGCAACAGATGGGTGTGGCCACTGTGACTCAGATATCAGAATGATTGAAGAGGGCGTCCAACATCTGGAAAGTCCATGTGTGGGGGTTGGTCCCTGGGGCTCTCTGGACATTTACAGCCCAATTACAGTGGCTGCCTCTGGGCTCCTCTCTCTCATTACCCCTCTCCACAGCACTGCTCTGGAGCCTGGCCCTCATACCGGCTTCATTCTCTCCCACAGAAATGTCAAAGTCTTCTGCACAAAAAAGCACTCCACAGACTAATGCCGGGTAATTCGCCTCTTACAATACTGTAATTATATGCTGGATATCATATCTGGAATGAGTGTGCGTCTGTGGATTTATGAAAACGAATACTGTGTGTGCGTCAGGGTATTGAAATGCAGTTGTTTATGAAAAGTATGTGCACAAATGAACACACACACATACACAAAGTCACAAATGCACACAGGTATTTTAGTGTGGAGACAGGCAGTAGTGTGTGCCCCTGGAATGTGTAACCTGACCTCTAAGCTGAAGCTGAATCTATTCACTCATCTTTTTTCTTCAGAGAAGGACTCAAAACCCCCTTTTCCCTTCTGCACACACACATTTGCACGCTCTTTCTTGAGTGAAGCTTCAAATAGCCGAGTTGAAAACCACAATAAGAATATTATTTAGAGTCGGGAGGCATTTTCCTCACGGGCAATTCTGCATGAGATACAGCCTGAGATAAAGACATGAATGAGAACTACAACGCTGCTCTGTCTAATTCCCCTTCAAGAAGCACTTCAGATGTTTGGCAGCAGCAAACCGAGCTCTGTGATTGATTAGCTGGAGTAGAGAAAGAGGGAGGTATTCACAGAACATCTCTGATCTCCTCTGCTCCGCTGAAGTGTTCTTGAAGTTCTCCAGATTCTCTGAGAATGAAGACAGGAATCTTCAGTATATGCAGGGGATGGCTCTTGTGCATGCACAAACACACTACTGCAGCATTCTCGCACCTAATGCAACAAAAATTATTTGCAGACTTTTATGAGCACTAAGCTACCATAACTGTTTCAATTACCCTGTGAAATGTCGAACAACTGCACCTAATTTGCAGAGGGATTGCATTGCAAAGCAGCAGCAGAGAACAAACTATTCTGCATATAACCAGCAAAAACAGGCGACATGGACACCTATTCTCCCAAGAGGAGGAAACCCGACACAGGCTTGCCCAGGAGCCCGGGCCCGCAGAACCACCGCCACACTGGGCCAAACCTCAGCCTGGAATCTTGGAAAGGCAAGCCAGCGTGACTGCATTTCCTGAGTCCACCCTATTTAAACTCACAATATGGAACATATTAGGAGGGAGAAGAGAGAGAGAAAAAGAAAGAGAGAGGTGGTTAGCATTGTACATTTTATGTTTAATAGTTAATTATTAAATTATGTTTAATAATGTTTATCTGTCTCTTTTACTGCTGATGGGACTGGCTGGTAGAGCAGCATAAAAGAAAAGCCACTTCTTCACCCCAAATTAAAGTAGCATTACATTGGTTAAAATCACGGAAAGCTATGCCTTGTAAAAACAAATGGGACATGAGGGAATGTTGTGGCAAATATATGCACAGCAGAAAAGGGCATCAAAGAATGACTTCACCAGCTTTTTAACAATTTTTTAGTCTCGAGTGATTTACATTCGTTTTTGTTTCATTGTCTGTACCCACAATCCACATTGACAAATTTAGAACCAGTCATAAACTCCAAAACCTACTGAGTTGTCAAGCTCACTGGCAACATAGAAAACTAAATATTAGCCTGACTTGGTAAGCTAGCTAAATTTTTTCCGAAATGGCAACTACGGAGTAAAGAGGGGCAAATGGGGGGTAGTAAACTGAGCCAGCATTTTAACTTAACCCACCATAAGACACTGAAGCCAAGTTAATAGATAAAATAGTATTTTAAAGCAATACCATGCCACTGATTTAATTGATCGTATATTCACATATTATTTGCATATATGCATTATATGCATATGGTTGGGTTTATGCCTTTTGCGTTAGCTTTAAGAAAATAAATGGTTTTGAGTCAGATTCTGTCCGATGGTCAGTTTACACCCAGATGGTTTTCAGATGCCATATTTTTAGAAACCTGTCTAATATAATTCTGATCATTTAAAATGACAGGAAACATCCTGAAGATACTTTCATTGTACTTCTATCTCATTTTCCCTTGTCTTAAAGACCACATGAAACCGACGTTGGCTCATCTTACCCCACTCTCCCCTTTGTATGCGTGTATTTGTAGTATGAATGACATTTACACATACTACATTTGTTGTTATTGTCATTTGACCTATCATTTGACATGTCTCAATTGCGTCACTTAACTGCCATTCACAAATCCTCTGTTGTGGCCACATGGGATAGTAAAGTGTCCAACAGATGTGCACTTTCTACTGAAAGTAGTAAGTGTTCTGGGTTTTTACCTACTGTCTTATGAATACTATGAGTTCGGACACATACTGTTCTCTCACTGTGATGTAGGCATATTCAGATGCAGGGCTAGTCAGAATCTGCAGTCACTTTTTTTATTTGCTCTTATTTGGACAAAAATAACTGTGCCAAACAGATATTAAAATGTGGCCGAGTGTATTAAATTAGAAGGATAGTTAATCCAAAAATGAACAAGTCATGACTTACTCACCTTCAAATTGTTCCAGCCCTATGAAGGTAGCCACTGACTTTATACAGTTTTGTGACAAGAGAGTGAGTAAATGATGACAAATTTTTGATTTGTCGGTAAACTATCTTTAAGCTGATTTTCCTGGTGTCTAAATTGAATGTTATGAATGATGGTTGCAGAAATCTGTGGGCAGATCGTGTGAAGGTGTACATTTATCTGAAACGCTCTACAATTGGAAATGAATCATACGAACTGCACAGCAGGAGACTCAGCACAAAAATTATTTTAATACAGGGCGTTAGATGTCTTAATAAGTACACACTAATTGGTATGCTTCTAATTATTTTAAACTATTTTTATGAATGCTTTGCTCTGTTAAATATATTCTATTATTTTATTTAAAAACATTTTGGAATTACATTCTACTCTTATTATTTTTGCCATATAATAATATGCTAAAAATAGTACGCCAGTACACAGTTGCTAATTTAGAATGCCTCTTTCATTTTTCGTTCTTGTTGTGAATTGGCCTTTTTAGTAATTTAGTAATAAGAATAGTAAGAATTTAGTAATATTTAGTCATTTTTAATGCACAATATCTGCATACACACGTGAATAAGTGAACCACACTGGTCCATCTGAAAAAAGACTTCCCTTTCTTTAAAACAAAAGGACTAACAAAGTAATTTAAGTCTGATTCCATTTTAATGGAGCCTTGGTAGGGGTTAACTGAAAAAGGAATGCCTTTCTCATTCTTCAGAAAAAGGGGGGTCTTGGCTAGGTTTCAGGAGTAGGGACACGGCCCACTGTCATGGCTACATGCTGCTGAAAGGGAAGATTGTAGTGGAGTCAGGCGCAATTCCTCTATGTTAAGAGAGAGAGAAAACATACTAATGTGCTTCACTTTCAAATAGAACCTGAAGACAATGAATCAGTCTTTAAAATGCAAAAAAACCCAACAACAAGCCAGAGCAGTTTACAAAGCCGGCCCATTGTATCAGTGCTTGTGCTAACAAGGAAGCCCTTTAAATGGAAATATTCTCAATGAAATTGTTCAGTGACTATAAATTATCAAAGGTCTTTAATGTTGGTGAACAGCCAAACTGAAACCGCAAAACTAAACAAGGTCTATTGTGTGTTTTTTGCCTAAAGAGAGCTCTGAGTGAGATGAAGGATCTGAAGATGTACCGGATGATTTATGTTATCAGAAATTTGCCCAAGGCTGTGTGAGTGTGTGTATGTATTTTTGAGCAAGTACATGAAGGGGAATGAGAGTGCATTTGTATTTATTGCATGTTAGACCCAAAACTCCCTGTATGAGTGTGTATGTGTGGAGGGTGTGCTATGGCATTCTTTTAAGCTCTGTGGAAACTCTCTAAAATAAATCCTGTGTGTACGTCAGTGAGGCCCCTCTTAACCCTGCAATTATAGAGTGGAAGGAGGGAGCAATACAAGAACATTGCTGCTGCAATGCTCTCAAAAGCACTTCACGCTTTCTGCACACACATTTCACCTCTTGGAGGAAGCTCTTCAAGGTCAGTTTGATCTACAACCGAGCTGATATTGTCATATTGCCCGATAAACTTCTAAACAACACTTGTTGCCCAACCTTTTTTTTTTCTGGAAAGCCAGAGAACATAGATAAGCCAGCCTCAGAGAGAACAACATGACAGGAAGATGGCATTTTTAACATGCTCCATTATCTGGGGTGTGAATGATGCACCTCAGCCACACCAAGGCATGTTAATCCAATCTTACGTTTCAGAAAGGGAGGGAACATCTCTGGCATTGTCTTCTCTAATACCCCGAGTGTGGTCTCATCTCCTGCTCTGTACATCCCTGAACCATCAAGCTTGTGAGCGTGTGCGTGCATGTCCGTCTAACTGCTGTCAGGTGAAGTTCTGTAATTAGAGCGCCCTGAGCCAAGGTGAGAAGACTTCCGCAGGTCTCGCTCATGAGAGAGAGAGAGAAGGAAGTCTTCCAGGCACTCCATGTAATCTTCCTCTCTCGCCCCGCCTTTAAATGTGCTATTACTCCAGTGTGTTTGTGCCAGCGCCAGATGTGCTGGGCTGGATCAGGTCATCAACTGCAGCAGCAGCTACTGTGCAGTACGGTAATCAGGCAGCTGCTGCTAACTGCTCCTCCACTCTCCGTCTGTCAGAGCTAAACATGGAGTTTGAGCAGGAACACAAATCGGTTGCTAGTTTGTGCGGTGCAGTTCTGTTGAACAGTTGTCATGGAAGTAAAGGCGGTAGAAGTAAATAGCCTACATGAGGCTGTTCTGTTAAGTTTATGTTTTAATGTGGCTGTGTAAAGAGCGAGTGATTCACAGGATGTGACAGCATGCAATAAAACAGCATCTGAACACATTCCAGTGCTGTATCATCAAACACTGATAACAGCCTAGGGAATTACCTGGGAGTGGTGTAATGGCAATTTTTACAAGAATAAACCTGACGTCTTGATATCATTTCTCATCTGGAATTCTCTCAGCACATGTATTACGATGCTGTAAAAATCAAGGGAAAAGTGACGTTCTGTCATCATTTATTCACTCAAGCGTTGCTCCAAATCTATGACTTTTTGCTTTCACTGAACATAAAATATTTTTTATTCATTCATAAATTAGTCATTGGTCACCAAGAATATTTGAACGTAACGTATACAGGTTTAGAGTTTTTTTCATTTCTTTTCATTTTTGAGTGAACTATTCCTTTAACTGCCAGGTTTTATCCGCAAAAACCTACCGTTTAGATTTTAGATAGAGATTAGATTTCATAAGTATCTCACAATGTGGTCACGTTTGCCAAGATAAAAGAGTCTGCAATCAAAAATTAGTTATGTATGAAACCAAATTAACTAAGCAATGCTATCTACATTCCATGTTTTTACTGTATATAAAAATGCACCAGTTGATCTAAAAATGATCTTAAAAATAGTTTGACATCAAAAAGTTAAAGGCCTTGATAACTTTTAAAAGCAACTTATAATAAATGTTTGTACTGGTTTACGTAGATGTAAAGCTTCTGTAAAAGATGGCATAGGACAAGATGAGTCACAAAGTGAGTCTAAGCCATTGTTTAGTTTATAGAAAGACAAACGTGGGTGGGTACTGTGGGAATCTTTTAAATATCACTTTAAAAGTATAAAATTATAAGTTATTATCAGTGCAACTGACTAATGCATGTATCTGTAAGATTAAAGCCTGCACCTGGGGAAGAGATGCTAAAATTCAGGAACAGGAGAAAAACACGTACAAAAAGGTTCCAGAAATATTGCATTCCAGATTGCACACATAATACCAACAAAACTAAATTGTGGTTGGTTTGTTTAGATGGTCTTTTCGTTGGGCTGATTTTGGAGTAAGCCAGACATTGTGCTGCAAGTAAGACTGCTCTTGTCATCGTTTGAGTTCACTTTCTGAATGATTTGTGACGAAAACAAGTCCATTTTTAGTGTTTAGCAGTAATTACTCTGTATGCAACAGGGGAGCAGCAGACTCAAGGAGGGAGAGCATCTTGAACTCTGTGGCCTATGGAATTCATTGAGGGTTTGGCAAGAAGCACGTCATAATCACAAAGCCTCCTAACTATGCTTAAAAAAAGTAGTCAGATGCAAACTCGGGACACTCAAGAGCAAACACAAACACTCAAAGACCGACTTTTTCAAAACTGCTTAAAAATAAAATGATGCGGGACTGTTAAAAACTCAATGGCGTCAAAATCAGAGTTCATGTTCTGCTTTCAGATAAATATTTCATTGCTCATTCAAAGTTCTGGTGTTTTTTTAGGGTCTTTAATCAGTTTATCACTGAAACATTGTTAGCATCTTTTCTCAAATGCTAGAGGAACTGTGGGAAATTGTGAGGGTCTTTTTTTCAGTAGAAAGCAGAAACATTAAACAGTGAAGCGCAAAGGACATTGAACTGTATATTAACAGGGCCAAACTAAATGGCGTGATTGGCCCTCACCAGCTCACAGCAGCTTAAGACATCTTTGGCAGCGAGACTGCTCTGAAACCCTGTTAATCAATACCATCCCTGAGGTAGCGGCACACTCGCAAAGCTGCTTACATGGCTTTTCCATTTCTCCTCCTCCTTTTTCTTTCTCCCCCCTATCCGTCCCTCTCTTATACTCACATCAAGCTGGAGCTGCTGCTGAGGAGCAGGATGCATTCCCAGGCCTGGTAGCTCTCGTTCTCGCTATTTCTCTGGACCTCACCAGGCCTGGTCTAATTAGGCCCCCTTTTGTACCCGCTGAGGTGCCTTGTGTAATCTGTGTACTATGTGTCTCAAGCTCTAGCCCTGCCCAGTATAATAGTCTGCCAGTTACTCCCCGAGTGGTGATCCGGGCCCTCTTCCCATAAAGCAGACACAAAGGAGCAGGATAATGGCCCCCAGTTGCAGTTAGAGGAGCCACTCCTCTGGGCCATTTGAACTCGGCACGGGGCTGGCGGCAGACGCCGTGTAGGGAGAAAGAGCTTTGCTCTCTGTGTGAGATGGTAAAGCCGTTTCTGCAATACCTCCAGTGCTGTGCATCTCTTCGCTTAAATTTACAGTCCACAATCTCATTGCATTGTTCGCCTGCATGGACCAGATTGTTGTTTCTTTTTTTTTCAAACTGGATTTTGGCAGGTTAGTCCACAGCCCCCTCCTCCTCTCCCCCAGCGACTCTGACAACCAACACCCACAATTAGAAAGGAAGCCAGCCCTACCACATCCACCTTGGAAGTAATTTACTGGCCTGAGCATAGTTTCTAAGGTCTTGGTTTTGCCATGTGCATTCATGGAGATATATCAATGCACTGGGACGGGAGCCACCGCCTCCTCTCCTCGTAGAAGAAAGAAGTGCAGCTGGTCCCATAAACCACTGACCACGGCCGCTGTGGAGGCTAGTCGGTGAGGAGCTGCAGGGACGGAGCAGAGAAGAAGCCATGCTTGAGGATACATCATCTTCTCTTCAGAGAAACTCCTCCTCTCTCTTCAACACCGGCCAGCAAGGCTCTCAAGGACCTCAAGGAACTCTGGCTGTAACCTCCTCTCAACCAACGTGTAGATGTGAGTTTGGCTCCTGAGCGAAATTGGAGATTGATGCCTGAAATAACTTTGCGCCAACGAAAGAAACCTCAGTTTCAAAATGTTAACTCCAGAGGTTTGAACAATTTTTAGAATGACAGCCAATGCCCAAACTCCCGGTTTGAAAACTCAGTAGCATGGATTTCTTTTCACTTCATAGCGACGATTTGTTTCAACAGCAGGTTGTGCGAAACACCGCGTCCTAACCAGGCACAACATTTCCAGCAAGAAGCTATATTACAGCATTAGGAGAGGCTTTTAGTGTTTATTGTACTGTTATGCAGAACAGGATTTTTGACCAATCGGATTTCATGGATGACAGGGCTTCGCAGAATGATGCTGGGAAAAACGTTGAATCTGGTTATGACCAAAAGGTAAAATACAATTAAGTATGCGATGATAAAACACAAAGCCTAATATCAGATGAAGTTGAAAGTTTACACTTAAAAATGAAGGGTATTTATTGGCATGTATGGTTCCACGAAGAACCTTTAATATCCATTGAACCTTTTCATTGCACAAAAAAAGGTTCTTTATAGTAAAAATGGTTCTTTAGATGTTCTCACACCAATAAAAAAGGTTAAAATGGAATCACAGCGAAACTCCTTTTTATTCCATGTAAAAATAAGCATTTAGAATCAATTATTTTTATGGGTGAAAAAAAGATGAGAGAGAGACAAAGCACAGCAATATTATGCGAATACTTTATTATCAATGTGTGAATGGTGTTAGCTTTTCATCTGGATATTAATAGTATATGAAAACTATACACCAAAACCAGGCTCTTCCTATTTTTGCTGTATAATTTTTCAAATTGGTATTGAAAGATTCTTTATCTTTATAGATATTTATATATATAATATATAAGCCAAAGTGCATTTCCCGTTTTTTTTCCTCTTGTCCATGTACACATTGCACCATACATAAATAATTACATCGTAAAAATGACTCCAGTATTTACAAGTATAATATATATTTCTTATAATATATAAAACTTTATATTAAATCTAAGTAGATGATATTTGGGATAGTCTGTGGAGTCCAAAAGTCTCTCAACACAATTGAGTCCATGTGTTATCTGTGGTTGTTGAGGAGGATCTCGAGCCAGCATGGGCAGGAAGTGATGAACTGGCGGGAGTAGCAAGGGCCCCAGCCTTTTGCGAAGCTAATACGCACACTGTTTGGGTCATACGGTCCGTCTAGCAGCTCGGACTCGGCCCCCTGCCTGAGCATGGACGAGCGTTCGTAGTCGAACACCTTGATGGAGTAGCCGGGCATCACCTTGCGCACCACCAAACTACGGCTCCCCGGTACGTCCAGGGTAGGTGAGTTGACGAAGATGGGGTGCTGGCTGCGGTTGTAGGCCCAGACTCCATCTGGCTCTTTGCTGAGGAGCAAGCCGTAGCCGATCTTGCTGCGCGTTCGCTGCACAGTGCTGCTGCGCTGGTCCAGGCTCAGCTGGCCGAGACAGAAGCCCGTGCCTTGAGGTAGGTCATAGAAAATGCTGACGGCGGGCTGGTACACCGTGTAGAGGCGGCCCACCCGCGTCCGATGCTCCCAGTACGCCACGTTACACCAATGACTCTGCTTGGGGGCGTCAGGTAACAGACTGGCATCTGAAACGAGAAACGAGAACAGGTCTGTTAGTAAGTTTGCAAATAAAATACAATGCAAAAAAAATTTAAACATTTGCTGTTTATTATGTGGAGTTGAATGCTGCACTGTCATGTGCTGCCTCAAGAGGGCGCTACTTCAAAACTTAATTCATTAGTTATTTACTTGTATACTGAATGAAAAAGCACAGCTGAAGGTGGGAAATTGTTCAAAATGACCCCAAAACAAAAATATATGCTTCAGTTGGAGCTTGTATGCCCCAAAAAACCTGCATGCCTGCAAAGCACACATTATACAGAGCAACCAAACACCCTTTAAATCAGCTCATTTAATTCACTTTCAAGGCTTGGGAGTCTGTCTGCAGACTTCCATTTAGTGCCAAACCCTGAGTGAGTTACAGCTCCCTCAATACGTGTCTATCTCAGCCACACACACACTCTTAAACGTTTCCAAGCACAATGCACCACGCATTGTGTGCATTTCTGCCCGCTCTTTCTTGATCCGGGGAGAAAGTATTTGTGGAAGGGGGGATATGGAAAAGCTATGAGCTCATATCCGGCGACAGCTCCCTCCCCTGTCTCTATTCTCCACATTCCTGTGGGTGGGTGATGGTGGTGATGGCTTGGGTGGAGAGGGAGCGTCCCCTCCCTGCCAGCTCCCGCTGTGGGCCTGGGGACAGCTTTCAGCTCCCTGACAACTTAGCGCAAGCTTGTGACCCCCTGACCCCTCAGGCTTCACGCTATCAGCTCAGATTAACTTGCACATTGAGTGATGCCGTTTTTTGCTCCTGAGTGGCTATTGGCAGGGAGATTTTAAGGGCCAGGTCTATAGTCCCTGTTCATTCAGAGTCAAACAAAACTCAACTTTTGACATCACTTACTCACCCTCAAGACATTATAAACCTGTAAGTTTTTTGGCCAAAACACAAGCACTGGAGATTTAAGAATCTTTATTAAGCTTTAAAAGTCCTGTATAGGGTCAATGCCAACCTATTTGGTTTACTGTATGAAATGTAAGCACAAAATGGTTCTTTAAAAGTCTAATTTCATATTCTGTGTTTATCAGGTTGAAAGTGAATAAATATTGATAGAATTTGGATTGTTGGATGAGCTAACCTTTAGTCAGACCATCAACATAAACACAAGCTCATGAATATAAAATACACTGGAAAGTAAACACCTGAAATAAAATCATTATAGGACAACTACTGCCCATTCAAGCCCAACTGGTTGGGTGTGTGGAATCAGGACCAATTTTAAACACACTTTACTGAAATGGCCCCTTGAGCAGGGCCCCTGCATGTTAGCATTACAGAATTCTGTCTAATGAATCCATTGCGCTGGCCGTTTTCATCTAAAAACACTTCACGGAGATCGGTGTGAGTAAATCATAATAAAATAATCACACAGGTCTTGCAGATTTTTCTCTATGTTTAGCCAGTGGCTCTGTGTTAGGTCAATGGAAAGGATACAGGAAGACATGCTTCCAGCTACGCTGCCTAATGAGTGCTGAATTTGAACTTATACCTAAATCAATGAGATGCAAAAAATTGAAACAATGCAGCAGGAAGTCTAACGTAGAAGTGCTGTGATATGATTAATGCCCCCCGTTTTAATGTGAGCCAGAGGGAGAGAAACACAGAAAGGGGGTGGTTGTAGTCTGCGCTGCCTGTTCTGTGGGTTTAAACAGAGGTGCAAAGATTAAAGGTTAATAATCTATTTAATGTTTAGCTTGGGAGCCAACAATGCTCAGCCCAGAGACCGGCCCTTTTCCTGAGGGTGTTGTGCATGTGTGTTCATGTGTTTTAAGTATATTAGAGCTGAAGAGAATATCAGCCAATGTTTGTGTTTGAGAGAGGAGTGTGTGTTTTGGCTGTTCTCGCCTGAGCGGTGCCGTGTGAGTGTGTGTCAGTGGGAAAGGAGACAGGGAAGGAAGAGAACTAATCGGGCAAACTCATTAGAATCTTAAAACTCAAATCCAGCCAGTGCCATCTCTTTGTTTTGCAGATTTTCTCTTCCTTTACACTCCCTGCTGAAAAATCCAGTCTAAGATTGGTAGATGCTTTCTAGTTGATGATAGACCATCTGATAGACCATCCTGGACCAGCAACAAATCACCTACCAATGTTCAAACCGGCTTAAGACTTTCAAGCTGTTTTTTTTGGAATATGGTAGCTTGTCCACCAGTTAGCGACTACACTGCAAAACATTAATACATTTATCAGTAATTGTTCTTTATTAGGTTAAATTTAAAGAAAGAAATTTCAAAAAATGGTGAAAATGCATTTAGCTTAATATTAGCTTATTAAAATTAATGTACAACTTTTGTATGCAATGCATTTATATATATATATATATATATATATAAAGTAGGCAGTTAAGTAGGTTTATATATCTAATTATTTGTCTTTAATAAAAATATAGTCAGCGGCTATTTGCACTAAGATTAAATAGCGATAGATGCTATTTACACTAAGAGTAAACAGCAATTAGATGTTATTTACACTTAATAAAAATAGCATATCTTTTTAGCAATATGCTATTTACACAAAGTGCAAATTGCCATAGCTTACATTTACACTATGTAAAAATAGCGATATTTTACTATTTACTTTTCAGTTATTTTCCTTCATTTTTTTTTAAAACAAATGCCTCTCTGATGTGATATTATGTGTGCGAAGGGACAAGAATGAGTTCGGCAGAAGGCGAAGAACTTGGGTCTACACGTTTTACCACTGGAGCTATTCTTTGATAGCCGTCTTCTGTAATATTGCCTATCCAATCACACATTGGTGTGCAGAGTTAGTGTAAATAGCCTCTGCCAACAAGGCAGGCTATTTGCGCTTAGTGTAAAAAGCTACCATTATAGAGTTTTTACTGCTAAATATTCATACTGCACAATGTCTGCATCATCCTGCCATTCAATTGGCAATTGATCTGCGTTCTTCAACAAAGTAACAAATTCGGCCCTTGACAGAATGTTTCTGGCAATGGCAATGTGTTTGTGTGTGCGTGCATGTGTTCAAGTAGGGGCTGGAAAATGCACATCAGCAAGCGCACAACAAGCAGGATACAGAGTTCCTGTCTCCCCCTTCCCTGGAGGCCTCGCTCATGAGTCAGTGAAGAGCCTCTGACAAGCCGCCAGAGCTGGAAATACAGTCTTACTCAGACCAGCGAAGACAGACAGACGGACGGCACCGCGGCTCTAATCGCAGCCAATGATGGTACTTTAGTATAATAAACCTCATTTAGGCTATCAACTGCACAGAGTAGGTGTTAGTTCAAAGGCGGTGGACATCTAAACTCATGTACCTTAATGACTCAGCAACAGTTTAGTTAACAACACTTAAGCGCTCTGGGCCCATCACTCTGAGTACAGATAATAACGGCAGACTAAGTGCTAACTAAAGTGAGAACGCCTCAGAATTCTTCAGGTTTTCGACGCACTTCGCGAAGGATGGAAGACAAAAGCTGGGAGCAATTACGCTTCTCTGCATTCATTTAACCCCAGCACCTTTTAACAGCTCGGTTTACCCATTAGAAAGGTAGAGTATGTTATTATTGTTATTATATTCTCAAAGCTGTCTCCGCCGGTGTCAATCTCCTCGGAGACACACGCTGTCAGCGGCTCCGAGGGGACGGTGGCGCGTGACCCCCTTCCAGAGCTCAGCCGATTTGACGGAAAAACGCAAAGATTCACAAGCATTCTGCATAGGGACAGTAAAAACTATTTATTTTAAATGATCATTCTGTACCCAGCCCACAGGTGCAAAACTGGTCAAAAACGCACCAGTTGCTTGAGGAAAAGATTATATTAGAGTAGTAAATCGCTCAAAGCAAAGCAAACATGGCCAGCTGAGATCAAACAACGGCGAGGCCTTGTTGACTTGCAAAGTAAGAGCTTAAGGAGGCTGTGAGACTAAAGGTTACTTTGTCAGAAGGCTGAAGTCTTTTATTTAGTCCCTATTTTGTTTTCAGACAAATACCAGCCCTTTTCACAAAGCCTGAAATGAACAAAACGTGCACACACACACACATACTCGCACAAGGTATTTCCTTTGAAATTCAGAGCTTGGACATAATGCTCTGGTGGACGTGCTACTCGATCAGTAAGGTAAACATGCAATTCACAGTCCGTTCCCAGGCCAGACGGTCACATTCACATCAAAGGAAAAAACAGTCTAAGTTGGATTGGGCGGAATTGTGATATATACAGTGTGTGGCCATCAGTGGGCAGGACCGTTTTACGTTATTTACACGTGCAATGAAGAAACGTGGAGTAATGAGAAAAATACAGAGTGGGATGTGCCCCAGACAAGTCAAGACGAGGAATAACGTGTTATTAAGGGGTGTTGTTAAGTGCAATTGTGTGGTGGTTGTTTACTGTTGTCATGCAACAGTGCAAAGATTCAAGTGATGTGCAGTCACAGTCGTGTGTATATTAACTATTTTACAACGTATTGAATGTTTTTATCATTTGATATGAACGTTTTAAGTCTAGTGTTCAATGCTGGTTTTGCACTGATGTCAGAAAATGAGATGAATCTACATTAAATCTGAAGACTTAATACTCCAAAAGATTTCTTTAATCAAAATATTAAGCAGCCCAACTGTTTTCGACATTGATAATAGTAAGAAAGGTTTCTACGGATTGGAATGATTTCTGAAGATTTGTGTAAAGACTGGAGGAGTGGCTTTTGAGAATTCAGTTTTTCCCCCCAATATTACTGTTTTTACTAAAACATAAACGCTCTAAAAATATAAGTATATTAAATGTGCAACTGGTTAAACCGTATTGCAGGTGCTTAGTGAATGTATTGTTTTCATTGTTTCAATGTATTGTATTCTCCCCATTGTGTTTAGGCATTGCATTATAGCCAAAGACAAAATGATAGAAAATAAATTATGCATGAAAAAATGTGGACCATACATTGATCATATTATATTTCAAACAGTGTCTTGCGTTACATTTTCGCAGATGCACAGGAGCGAGACTTTGTGTGAGGCGGAACGACTACAAGAAAAATACAGAAAAAGATATTTGTAGGATCTACTCACTCACACACACACACACACACACACACATGCGCACACCCCACCCTCCACACCACACCAAAAAAATTCATTTGGGGAGAGTTGGAGGTAATTAACTCTAAGCACACAAAAGAGGGGTTGATTTCAATGGCGATACTATTTGATTACCCACTAATGCTTTTAAAAGCACCATGCAGGGAGGAGAAAAGGCAAGAAAAGAACTGCCTCGGGGTAAACACACGTTCATAGAGCTCTGGGCAGATCCAGAGTGAGAGAAAGATCGAGAGGAAAAACTGCAGCTTGTCATCTCTTCCCACCAAACTACAGGCCCACATCCCTGTCTTTTTCATCCCCTCTAATTCAGGGAATTCTGAAAAGATGAACTCATTCCTCCACAGCACTCCTGCCAGATTTTTAACCAGAGAGGGAAAGAGACGAAGAGAGAGAGACACTGTTGCTTTGGAAATAATGTGATCCTAACATTCATGGCAGCGAAGCTTTCTTGAATTGAATTGAATTGAACTGAACTGCGAGCGAGCGAGAGAGAGAAAGAGAGAGAGATGGAGAGGGAGGGAATGGAGGGGGAGTCTGAGTCTCTTATCCTGTGCCAAGGATTAGATTCCCTCCAGCTATTAGACTGTACCACTGCGCTGACAGGCGGAGGGGGAGAAAGACCGAGAGTGTTTATGCGAGCAGGAGAAACAGAAGAGAGAGCACAGTGAAGTTTTATGGTGGACAGAATTCATCTTTTGACGCCACTCTTGACAGGCCTGGGCATTCTTCTTCTCGCTGGGGTCAGACAGGGAAGCTGGAATTACGGTTGCCTGGACCGGGGGAAAAAAGTGAAACATAACAAACAATGCCGCCGCACTTCCCTCCCTCCGGCCTCTCTTTGGTACGACTCTGATTTTTTAGACAACTATCACTACAGGGCGACTTACAACACACTAACGGGCCACATTTAGGCTGGCGTCTGTACTATCTCTGCCATCAAAGACTGCTTTATCAGCCAGACGCACTAACTGGGGCGGCACTCTCACACAGATGGGTTTCTTTCTCTTTGACCCGCTCTCCTTTTCTTCCCTTCACTTCATTAATTTTAGAGTTTTTACAGTTTTCTCAGGCTCCTTGTTACCATTGCTGGGCCGTTAAATGTGGTGAGACAACATATATTAGGCGGCAGAAGTAAAAGCAAAGGAAAATAACTCTCTGTTCCATTTCTGAGAGAGGATTAAAGATACCAGGAAAACAAAAGGACAGTTTTTTGGCCGCTTTAAATCATCTAGTTGACACTGTTCATTTCGGTGTGAAAGTAAGCAGTCATAAATTGTTTTTTGGAGTAAATATGCCTGACAAAATAGTTACACTGAATGTCATTTTAGTGGGTGTCTTCTGTAAATCAGTGAAAAATGAATCATTTATTATTTGCTCAGAAAAACAACTACAAAATTGTAATTAAATTATACAGAAAATGAACAACAATTTAAAGCAGTTTTACACAGTTTTTATGCTTTAACCCTTTTTCGTCCCTCATATATATTGCTATTGATATGTATTATATATAACTATTTTCTGTCCACTGCTAACAGGCAACTGTAAAACCACAGAACTACACATAAATCAAATGCTGAATAAATCTAATTTATTGTAGCAACCACAGTTATCATTATTTATTCAATGACTTCTGCAGCTTCATATTTAGGCCAAAAAGGAGCTGTGCAATCTTTTTATGAAAATGCATATAAACTGAAGCCTACATGTGCGGAGTGCATTGCAAATGGCAAGTGTGTATTTAAATCCCTTCACTATGGCTTTATAGTGTTGATGATGACTTGGTCAAATGTGCGTAAGATTCACACCTCAGAGCCATATAAAGCACAGCTTAGCTAGTCAGATTCACTGACAGGCCGCTGCTGCCCTGCCTCTCAGGATTCTTTAACACTCACTAGTGTTGACATTTCAACACATAGGCCATCCGAGCCCAGAGCAACAAATGAACGAGTATGCAGTCTCCCAGGTCAGATCGCTGGGCCTCTGCCGTGATTTCCACAGCAGAGTCAAACGGTGCGAAGACCCACAGATCTGTGTACTGATCTCCACGGGTGATCCAAACCGAATTCCTTTACCATGAGAACAGACGGGGCTGTGTGAAGGACAAACTCCCAGAAATACAGACCATCTACTGCTCGCTTGCAACCTCACACCACTGCTACTTCTATATGGGAGTGTGGGATAGATTATTGGTTCACGTTAGACTGTGAATGTTTGGCTCTTTCAAGGCGCAAAACGCAGATTAAAGGTGACTACATAGTATTTAAGAAGACAGGAAAATATCAATTACTTGTGCTATAAAGATCTGATGAACTCTGAAACCCTTTCACTAAGTACTTATCTGTCATTTAGTCAACACTTTTATCCAAAGCAAATTACAGTACACTCATTATGGGGACATTCCAAAATCTTGCAGTTAAAGTCCCAGAAAAATAATTACTAAGTTACACCACCCTGTTAAAACTCTTTTAAACAATATTTATATTGCTTTGCCTATATTTTCACTGGATCCACCACATAAAATAAAATAAAATATTAAAATAAATATTTCTTATATGTGCATGTGTGTTTATGTCAAAATATATATTTTTATAATTATTAATTGCAATTAATTTATTTTTTTTATAAATTTCATTTTTAAAAATGAATCTAACCTAATTATTTGTACATTTTTTGTTATAATATATATAGATCTATATATATATATATATATATTTTTTTTTTTTTAACAATTAAATAACCAATCACAGCACTGCTGAAAAACACTGGCATAGGAATATTTATCCTTTTTAACCCATTGTAACTGATGCTGCCAAGTCTTGCATATTTGAAGACTGTATATTTAGTACAGCAGAATTCACAACAAATAAAATAAAAACACACATTAGTTTTTTTAACAAACACAAAGCAGTGATCCAATAGAGCAAGGGATATCCTAGCAATAAAGAAACAAAAAATATAAATCATCTATTATTCAAGTGATTATGATCTGTTAAGTGTAACTTATCAGAAATTCAGGCTTTGATCACCGCAAATATTGCTGTCATAAAAGATATTAGCCTTACATTAATGGGAAATGGGCTCTGGCAGCTGAATGTAAGACAGCAGGTACGGTTTCAGAGCAGGGAGCCAGGCCAGCGGTTGAGACAGTTCTTGAGCTCAGGTTAATTTAAGGCGAAAGCTGTGTATTTGGATACAGCTCATCTGCAAGGTGATGGACACATCCTCAGCTCAGATGATGGCGTGCTATTGATCGGCCCAATGGATCATAAACACTCGAGTGAATGCATCCTGACAGCCCTGCCGTCTTTGCCTTCTGTTTCAGTCACAAAAGCTTGAAATCACGCCAGTACTGGGTAGCTACACAGCTGCTTTCTAAAACAAAGCCATTTGTTTATGTTCCCCCATTAAAAATGCATTATTAAATCTGTCAACATGGACGAAGAGATAATTTGATGCTTTAGGGCTTGGCGATATAAAGCAATGTTAAATTAACAGGTTTTAAAATGACTTCCTAAAGATATTAAGAAATATATAAATATTAAATAAGCAGGCTAAATATTGGTGCTTATCACTGTTGTTTCATAAGTGCATTTAAATCAAGTTTTTTATTTATTAGGATTTACATGATATATTTTGATTCTACTTCGTTACAGTGTCTGTTAAGAACAAACACAAAAATATCAATGTATCAAATATAATTAATATAAAGATATAATATACATGTAAAACAAACTTACTCAGTTTTAAAGGCTTACTTTAGAATAGCTTGTTAGGTGAGAAAGAGACAAAGCGACACAGACAAAGACTGAAATAGCCAAGTACCAATGACATAGCCTTGAGGCACACCAGTAGTATATATTTTAATAGACACTCCCCCCAGACATGTTTACCTCTAGAATCCACGAACTACCCCACAATAAGCAGAAGTGAATAGGCTTGTTTGCTGCGGGTTTTCTAAGTCCTCAATAAGGGCCACTGAGGTATGGCATGAACTCCCCATTGAGGGCTGTAATTGCATTTAGAAAGAGAGACCAAACTCTGGACACAGAGCAAATACGTCCAGTTAGTGCAGATCAACTTAGTGTTCCTCTTGCTCTCTGGTGCTCACAAATCCCGTTTTGTGTCTCTGAGGGAGTCTTTTGTTCCGCGCTTAGATTGACCAACAGGGCAAACTAAAACAGGTACAGTGTGCTTCGTCATACCACTAATCACATCAGAGAATGTGCTGCGGCTAAGTGAGTGAAAGAGTGAGTGATTGCAGTTTGATCGCCAGGCCTGTCTCTTATGCCATATCTCTATCTCTCTTCTCTTATCTGTTTTGCAGTCATTAGCGTAAGGATCATGGACTCCTAAATGTTAAGAAATTCAGACGGCTTCTTCTTTAGTCACTAAAATAAGTTACCTATTTTGCAATACCTGGGTATTACTTGGTGAAATATAGTTAATTGTGTGTCACATCTGCCGATGGCAGTTGAATTGAGGAAACATGTATGTATATTCTAGATAAGAGGCAATGAGGAACTCAATCTCTTAACTTCTGTAAGAGTATAATAGAATTCCCCCTTTATAAGACCAGCTCCCTCTGACATGCGTATCCTGCTCGGTTAGTCTGAATAATATTTCCATAATTTTGAGCAGCGAACACAAGGGGGAAAAAACAACTCTCCTCACAGAGTTGTGGAAAAACCTGAAAATATGCCAGTGCCAATATGATTTTTAGCCTGACAAGTGTGCACTGCCTTCAACCCTTTTGATTATAGCAGCAATTTCTAAAACAAGAGAACATCATCACCGCTTGGCCAAACTTGTGGAAAGAAAGAAAGGAAGAAATGCTTTGAGACAAATGTCCGTTATGAGAAAAACATTGCATCATAAAAAGTACTGACACCTAAAAGACGTACACAAAACTGAAACCTTACAATATGATTCTGTGAACTAAACATTTAAAGACTAGCACTCCATTATGCCCCACACATCATGTTCGTTTCTCCATGCACGCTCTGTGTCTTTCTCTTAATGAAGGTTAACGTGAGGATGTCGGACTCCATGGGCCCCTGCAGTTAATCCACACAGTGCATTCTGCAGGCCAGAGGAATGCGTTGGCTCTCCCAGTTTTAAAAATACTGACTGCCATAGGTCCCTGCACAACTGTCAATGTTCCTCTGGGGAGGAAGGGGGGAAACATTCTTCACTTTATTTTAGCTAGGCAATCAAACCGCAGGCCTAAATCACCGCTTGTCCATCCCAGTGCCAGGCACAGGAATTTATAATTACCGTGGATCCTAAACTGGACGGAAAAACAAAACCGGCTTTTGCATCTACTACTGCCACCTTTTTGCCGGCCACCCTCTGGGTGCAGGCCAGCTGAGACCGAAAGCAAAAGCTTTCATGGTGACGGTCACTGAACGGAGTATTGTTCCCCCTTCCACAGCCTTGAGAGGAGGCTTGCTAAAACACTAAACTAACAGTTGGACATTCCATACATTTTTAATGGCATGGCTGCCTCTTTATTTGTTTCCCTAACCCCGTGGCCCGGACTGAATGAATGGCTCTATTGGAGGAGGCAGGCAGGCGCAGCGGCGTGCAGGGTGGAGGGAGAGGGGAGATGGGCTGCCCCAGCCTTCCCAGAGCGCACTGCAGGACTCGATCTCTCACTCATTACTGGGTGGGGGTGGCCTCAGTGAGGAAATTATTACCTGTACAAATGCTCTGCATTTTTACACAAACTATTCTCTCATTCGAAATGGACAAACACATTGGTTGTCACATGCACTAGATGATAAATAAGCATGCTTTATGTCACAGTTAAATTAAATTAAATGAATCTTGGATTTTAAAACTATGACTGCATTTTGATGCTTTCTGCCAAGGTGAAGGTCTAAATTAACATAATAAAAAAACTAAAAGAACATGCCTGGCTGAAATTGATGTCATATTCACTTGCAAGAAAGATGATCATACTGCCAATAGTGCCAATAGTTATTCTTGATTTTGCTAAATACAGAACTTTGGAGAAACAAAATCTCTGCTTTTCCAAAATGGAAAAGCTTCACATCTTAAAATATTTACTGCGGTCAAACAATGTGGTGAGAGAAAGAAATACAATTTAATCTAATATCCCTAAAATCCTACAACAAGACCATAAACAAATATGCATATCTTTTTCAGAATCTGTTGTGAGATACAATAGAGGCGGACGACTAATTCAGCTGTTCTCTATTGGCTGACGAGCATTTGTTTGCCTTGTTTACATGTGTTATGCAAGAGGAAGAGGAAGTCGGTCATTCAAGACAGGAACACATGCTCAAGGAAAGCTGTATGGTATAGCCATGATGGCACGATACCGCCTGGGTTATATTTACATGCTGTGCATCTCTGAAAAAATAACCTGAAATCAAACCAATGCCCCACAGACACATGTAGTCTCACACACATATATACAAATGCACATCCCAACCATCACCTTCAGGCCGATGGGCTTCTCTTCAACATTCCTCAGCTTCCCCCTGCCATCAAAGGGGTAGTTGAGCAGCCCCTGTGCTACAAAACCCAGGCAAGCTTTTTAAAACAGGATGTTTGGCTGAGGCCTCCTTCCCCTCAAATAAACAATCCGCAGAACCTGATTTTCTGGAGGCAGGGTGGAAGTACTCCAGTCACATTATTTCCACATCCCGTATCCTGGAGCACTTGGGGCCCTGGGGGAGTGTGGGCAGGCTCTGGGGCTGCGGTGGAAACCTGAGGCCCCGTGCCAGGCAACGGGAATAAGGAAGAGGGAGAAAAAAGATAAAAGGAGGGAAAGAGCGAGAGAGGGAGAGATACTGAGGTGAGGGAATATGAGGGGGGAGGGCAAAAGGGTGGCCCCCGCACTGTCCACCCCACTGTGGCTCATTTTTCAATGGCACAGTAACACTGTTACAGCAGCAGGGCAGTGTGTGCGTGTGTGGGACCGTTCTGTCTTTCTGTAATATGGACTGGCATGGGTTTTTAGGAAAGAGAGTGGAAAAGGATAGCTCAAACTGAAACCGTCCCAACACAGAGCTGTTTAGACTCTTAAAGTTACATAACTCATTATTCGTAGTTCTGCTGTAAATGATGTAATGCAGTTCATGTCGCTCCCATGATCCTAGTTTACCTCAGCGACGGAAAAAATACAGTCTATATAATATCAAATGTCTTTCTCACAATTACTGATTTAAAGGAAAAGTGCATTCAAAACTTAACATTTTGTGATAATTTATTCGTCCTCATTTCATGAATGCGATAGAATTGTTTTTATATTATAATAGTTATTAACGTTTTGAAATATTTTTTAATTTTAGTTACATTTTTAGTCATTCATTTGGGTGATTTTGTCATTTTTTATAAATTTATAAAAGTATTTATAAATAGTTTTCTATTATTTTTTACCTTAAATCTTCGGTTAGTTGCTAAGGCAGCATTTCTAATTGTGATTTAGATTCAGTTAAAGTCATAAAACCTTTTTTTTTCTCTAGTACATCCACGATGCTGTTTTGGAGCTTGACAGTACCTGGTCACTACATAATCATTGTATAGAAAAGATCAGCCTAAAGATTCTTTCAAATTCTCCTTTAGTTTTGTTTTTCTAAATCATCCAGGTTTGGATTAGGGTGAATAAACGATGACAGAGCTGTTATGAAAGATTTAAACATTGACAGCGAAAAGAATTTGAAGCACAGTCTAGATATTTTCAAGCGCCTGCGAGCCAGCTAATAAATTAAGGGAAAGACATCACATGCCTTTTTAAAGCTTTTCAGAATCTATGGACACAATCAAATCAATGATAATCAGCATGCTGTCACATGCTTTGATTACTTTGTTTAATTGTCGGGCATCCAGATGCCCTTTTCATGCACTGCAGAAATGAGGTCAGATCAGACCTAGACAGACTGGCATGTGTGTACTGCTGCCAGTTTATCACATAAAAACATGTCTGTTTGTGATTTTCTGATAGGGAGAGTATGTGATTATATTGTGTCAAGACTATCAGTCAAAACAAAACACACGCTGGCCTATAAGACGGCAGTTTTATGAAAACAAATACAAGAAGCTGTACTATGAATACTGTCATCCCCCATTGGCTCTTTGTGAAAGCAATGCTACCTGTTTAGATCAGCTCGGATTCAGCACCTCTCATAATTCATGACGCATACCCTTTTTCCACTGAAATTGTGCAGATCGTCAGATCTCTGAATCTGCCCACATTGCTGTTGATCGGAGAAATCAGTAATAGCTGAATCCGTTTCTACATGACCAACTCACAAACCAATGTAACACATTGTAGTGTTTATTAACTGATTAAATATATAAAGATTTCATATTTCACTACATATGTACATGTACACAACTAATTTAAATGATTTCAAATGGGGAAAAATAAATGTCTTGGAATTGCTCTAATGAATAAACATGCCACATATTCAGAAAATAACAGTTAATTTTTCACCGTTAAGTTTTTAAGTGGTCTTAAATTAAAAACTATACTGTGAGATATTATCCCACACCCTGGCCTCTGATGTTACCTGTTTATTGTTTAAAACCATCAGATCTAATGGACTAAGCAGAGCCAGAAAGGATCCAGATTGGACATCAGCACTCTGTTGATGGAAAAGAGGCTTTGGTTTACAGTCACAACGCTGATCAGTTTGGTAAAGTCCAGTACAGTTGAATGATACTGTCACTGCTTTCCATTTTTAAAGACATACAGCACCGATAGGCTGTACATAGGGACGCCAGCCTGGCTGTGGTCTACTCCCCAAAAACAGAGAGGGCAGTGTAAACATCACAAAGCACCAGGAGTGATCCCAGAGTAAAATTACAGATCACCAAACCATTCCTCTATACCTGACTGAGCCTTTCCTCCTCCTCAGGCCAAAACAGCACTCGATGAACCTACCCGAACAGCCATCCGACCGCCTTTCCTACATTCTCAAGGAAAAATAAACACAACGTAAAACACAATGGCACCACAGGGCTCCTCAGTGGGACGTGGGGTCTTTCTCATAGTGATGAAACAACTACAGTATGTTCTCACTGTGACATCTTAAAGTAAGAACGTGCACACGCGTGAAAACACATCGGATTTGCTTCCTTTTCCACAGATGGTGACAAATTCCAGGGGGCTTATTAGGGTGCATCTCTCAGCTGTAGCACATCTACGGCTGGTCTGAGAATGATTTGTAAATAGCCACTGGTTTTTCAGCCCTGCTGGCCTTCCACATCTGTCAGATCCCTCATCACAGAGACTAGTAATTACTGGAAAAACAATTCTGCTTGTCTGCAGCAGGGATGTGCGGCATTCAGAATCCAACTGAGATCTTTAAATTCCAATTCACTTGCTGAATTACTAGCAAATATGATGCAGAACTGCATTGAACTGAAAAATAAAGTAGTGTTTAGTAGAAGAAAGTATTTTTTTTTTTACATTTTACCACATTACACATTACCATTATACTCAATCAAACTTCAGTTGATAATAACTATAAAATGAGAAAAAAAGATCACTGTGACTGAGCTCCAGAGATGCAGTCGGGAGATAGGAGAAAGTTGTAGAAAATCAACCATCACTGCAGCCCTCCACCAGTCGGGGCTTAAACTGTGACCCGACTGAAGCCTCTCCTCAGTGCAAGGCACATGAAAACCCGCAAACACCTGAGGGACTCCAAGATGGTGAGAAATAAGATTCTCTGGGCTGATGAGACCAAGATAGAATTTTATTTCCTTAATTCTAAGCGGTTTGTGTGGAGAAAACATGTTGCATCTTTCCCGAAAAGACTCATGGCTGTATTCGACCAAAAGGGTGCTTCTACTAAATACTGAGCAAAGGGTCTGAATACTTAGGACTATGTGATATTTCAGTTTTTCTTTTTTAAATAAATCTAAAAACTTTCTGTGTTACGCACACTTATATCTATCATATAATTTACATATAATTTATATGATATATATTTAGTAGTATATAAACATTACATATTTGTCTTTTACACATATATATGCATGTATTTGTATTTTTATACACATAACAGATATACACAGTAAACACATATATATTATGAGAGCAAAAACTTTCATTATGGATGCAAATAATCGTGATTAATCCGTTTACATCACTACATTTTAACTAGACTTTCATTTT
Source organism: Enteromius afrohamiltoni (assembly GCA_034779775.1). NCBI lineage: Eukaryota > Metazoa > Chordata > Actinopteri > Cypriniformes > Cyprinidae > Enteromius > Enteromius afrohamiltoni. Next base: position 12,491,926 of record JAUYWG010000055.1, read on the forward strand.
CTGGACCAATATGGAAAAAACCTTTTTCCAGAATCCAATTATTTGTATTGTATGCACTAAAAATCCAATTCAACATCCTCAGAGTGTATCCAATTCAATTCAAATTACACCCCATGAATCATGACAAACTTGTGCCCACCCTCACGATCATGCTGATATTCTCAGTGAGCATCAGAGGATAAGGAGACCACCTCCCGATACAGGGGCTTGCGAACCACAAAGATCACAAAAACCCCAATACAGAGAGGAAACACAAACTCACATGCACGCAGTTATACAGGAAGCAATGAGACCTACTTCAAAGAATATAATTCTGATCTCCACACGGCCACAACAAGGAGTGAGGAAACAGGTGGGCTGCATTACAACCCAGTCACAGCTACAGAATGTGACTGGAACCACACTCGCACACACACACACATTTCTACAGACACACATGTAGCACATCACGACCACATGTTTCGACGGCCATGCTTTGAAAACATAGCGAACACTTAATCAATAGCTGTGCGTTGACACAGTGTAGACACTAACTGACAAACACAGTTGCTTTTAAACGAGAAACTGCGGCTGAAACGATGAACTATAGACATCCAGATACAAACAACACAAACAGACAGAGATGTACCCAAACACGGGAGCGCAGACATCTCAGACACCAACACAAACACACAGAAACGCAAATATTCACACGGATTCCAGGACGTGCAAAAGAAAAACAGTCGTGCACAAACACGCAAAAATGCAAAATACATGCAGAAAGGCTTACAGAAACTCAATGAAGATTTGAGCTGAAAATCCCAATTCAGTGTGCTTCAAACAAACTCACTGAGGCAGCAAGACATCAAAGATCTATTACATAAATAGCCTCAGATCTCAAGCATCCACAGACTGTCTTTCAAACCAAGACGCCAAATTCTCTAAAATCTCGCCCTTGGGCGGCGGGGAGTTTTCATCAAACTCGTTGAGATGTGTTCTGTTGCTGTTGTCAAACAGAGTGGATGAGTGTTCAGAGCAGCAGTTACACTCGCCCAAGGGGCTGCAATCTGCTCCCCCTCCCACCTTTGGTCCTCCGGCCTTACTTTTAAGAGCTTTACTAGTTCCTGCATGTGGGTGGGATAAGGGACTCAGGGTGGGTGGACGGCCATATGTATGAACGCTTTTAGATCCGTTTCCTTTCATTCTTGCAGTACAGGTAGCAAAAAGGAAAGGGATAAAATTCCTTAGGTGACCCTCTCTAATCTACATACCTTATGTTTAGTGGTCACCTATGGAATTTTAACAATTTCAGCTACGGACATTCTTTGGAGAGTTCAGTGCTTTACACCAAATGATTATAAGCTGTACTAGAAGGAAAAACTACATGTGAGGTATTTTTAATGATTTCCTTGTGTGGAGACACTGGTATTAAAATCATATACTTTGTATAGAAATAAATGTAAATATTAAAACCCTTTTTTACTTTTTTTTACATGCGTTATGTACAGTGTAAAAAGAATAATATTAGTTTCATTAATACATTGAAAGTGTTACTAAAATGTTTTAATAAGTGTTAGATGACGGTAAAATAAATAGACTCCAAAGATTTGACCTTTTTTAAAGTGATCTGAATGTAAAAATAGGGCAAATGATCATACTTTGAAGATTAAACATTGTCAGTATTGATCGAATGTATTAAAAAATAAATATATTAGCAGATATGGTACCATATGCATGCTATTTTGGTCCTTTTTAAGTCAGTATATGACAATAATAAACATATCTAGTTAAAAACGCTCCTGCATTTAAGCAAAAAGGCTCGATTATGAACCTACAAGCAAGCTCACACGAACCCAATCCAAAGAAAAAAAATCTCAGCAAGCATTTGAAACATCATTTGTTTGCGCAAGGAGTGTCGCCAGCCTGTGAAGTGGTGGTGACAGGGTGCATGAAGCCACAAGCTCAGGTAGCTCCTTCTGGGAAAGGGGGTGGATTGACCCGCTCTCTTTGAATGCTATTTCTAGCACTGCAAAACAAGGCCTTAGCCTTTCTGTCTCTGCGGCCATGATCCTACGCATGCATGGTGCGGTTCCAGTTTTATGAGTGAAGCATGTTGATTTCATTCCATAAGAGGGGAGTGTTTCATCTCAAACCGTGACACAAGATTGTTTCTCCTCTTTTCTCTCGCTGTGGCCCTTTCACAGCAATGGAAAAAAAAGCCAACTCTGGTCAAGATAGAGCCGTAAAGGCTGATATGTGCGTTTGTGTGTGCGTGTTCCGTTACGCAGCGTTGTGTGTAGAGCATATAACGTGACTCGGTGTGCTCGAGTGTGTGTGTGTCCCTGCGAGCTTGGATCTTATTACAGTTTGATCCCACTCAAATATTTCTGAAAGAAAACAGAGGAGGGGAGGCAGGCTCTATGGCCAGCCAACACGGCCCACTGAACCTCTGCTGGGCTCACAATGAGAGCTTTATCTCCACTGCACTCTCTCCACTCCTAATGGCCTTTAATGAGGAGGAGCAAAGCACAACATAAAAACCAAATTACCTGCAAAGTTTGCTCATTTATTCAAACACACTCCAAGGGAACCCGCAGACCTAGGGACAGCGGAAGGTATGCCTCGCTGTTTTCTTCGCATTTTAGACTTTTACTGAGCGCTAAACCCCTTCCTGGCCATTAAAACGGATGCGAAACTATGTCACTGGAATATTCCTGCCAAACTCTGAGATTTGTATGACAACTAACAGGGAAAACAACCTCTGCATGCTCACTGCTTTCTCTTGCAGAAGGGGGGAAAAGTAAATATCTGGTGCAAGGTCACCATCACAGGCACGTAGCCTTTGTTTGAACAAAGATGTTACCACATGAGCTCTCCGAGACTGGAAAAAACAGCAACAAGTCTGACAATAGCATCACAGGCCATGCTGACACGAAGACTCCAAACAAACCGAATTAAAACAGAGCCACTCGACATTTCAGAGGAGATATATTTCAAAAAAAGAAACTCACCTGAGAATTCCCCTTGGGTGACGTTAGGCGAGCTGGCAGCCTCTGTTTCAGTGTAAGACAGTGTGGAATCTGACAGATCTGAAGAGATAAAGAATGTCATCTGGTTAGTGTTTGGTAGTTAGAAATGTCTTTTTTGACCCATTTTCAACTTGATGATACAACTAGGAATTTTTAAAGCACAGCTACCAAGCAACTTGCCGTAGTAATCTGTTATATAAATGCACCCTTCAAATGTTTGAGGTCATTAAGATTTTTAATACTTTCATTAATTTACAAAATATTCTATTTCAAATAAAATCATGAAATATCATGGTTGCTGTCAAAACTGCAAAATAAAAGGTTTTTTTACATAATATGTGTGTGTGCTGTGTATATCTATTATGTAAGAAATACATACATTTTAAAAATATTTACATGTATATATTATATATAAAAACATATATATTTTTTTACATATATACATGCATGTGTGTGTGTATTTATATATGCATAATAATAAATATACACAGTATATACACATATTATATACAAATATTATTTTTTGGATGCTATTAATCGTGATTAATAATTTGACAGCACTAATTTATAAAAATACTCTTATTCATATAAATGCAGCCTTGGTGAGCAAAAGAGACTTTTTAAAAATAAATAAAGAAATATAAACAACCTAAACATTCAATTTACATAAAAGCGTGTTTACATTTACATAGAAGTGTGTTAACTAACATATTTTGCTTTGCTATCAAGAGTTGTGAAATCTCACTGGTACTGGTGCTGTATCAACAGCTGATATGTTGATATCGAGCCAATCCTGGTAACAATTAAATAAATTATCAGGCTGAGCTGTAAACCACCAAAGCATCAGTTCCAGATGGTACCACCTCCTGTCAACAGTGTGCCCGGTGTTGAGCTATGGTATCGAGAAGATATCCAATGCCAGGCCCCAGCAACCCCACAACAGACAGGGCCGAGCCCAGGCTGGCTCCAGATTGGCACGCTGAAAATGGGCCCGCCGGATACTGGCTGCAGCTTCCACTGGCTCTCAGTTGGTCACTGTGCCTAATTGCCACCATTAAAATTCTTCACGTTGTTCTACTTTTTGCTTCCCCTTTGGCTCTCCGTAAAGCCAGGGATTCAACCAGTGGGTGACAACTGATGGCACTGACTTATTTTGGCTAGGTTATTTTGTTACACAGATTATTTTATTGAAAATTTGTCAGTAAATGATCTCACCTCATCTGTTCCCTTAAAATGTGCATGACCATTTACAGTGACATCTTAAATAAATACATATTTAATCAGCAATTAGAGTGTGCATGTGAAACTTACCCAGTGGCTTGTGTTCTTCGCTGGGGGAAAGTCTTGAGTATGGAGGAGGAGGTGACTCTAAAATATAATAGCATTATGATTACAATTGGAATAGAAAGCAAAGGTCAATTATATGTAGAAATAT
>JAUYWG010000055.1:12496797-12507695 GCA_034779775.1 Enteromius afrohamiltoni
GGAGGTGACTCTAAAATATAATAGCATTATGATTACAATTGGAATAGAAAGCAAAGGTCAATTATATGTAGAAATATTATTGTCTGTGGCTCAGAGCAATATATCAATGACAAAACACAATGTAGATTTTACAATCTTGTCTACAGAAATTGCATGTATACTGTAAGTCCAAATGCTATCTGTATGCAGAAAACGGCACGCAATTTATGCAAAATATTTACAGAGATAGCGTACTGCTCTTAGTTCTGGTTAACACATTAGGGCTAATGATGGACTAATACAAAAACAGTGTACATAAGTCGGTATAATTAGGTTTTTCAAATTTCCAAGGCGCAAAAACTCATCTAGTAACAAAAGAACGCATTAAAAGTTCGAAGGCACAAAGGGAAAAAGTCTCTGGACAAGTACTGACCTCGCCTTTTGGTCGTGGGGGAAAAAATAAAAGCGTAATGTGAACTGTCTCTTTAAGAGTGGCGGCAGTAATTGCCAGGATCCTAAACTCAGTCACTCAGATACACAGCGAGTCAGTCTGGCGCCAGTTGTATGCAAACTGTATATTACCGCCACTCCTTCACCTAAATAGCATGAGGGGTCCTTCTTGGGGAAAAAAGTGACTTTTAAAGCGCAACTTGAAACTGATATTATTTTAAAGCGATAAGTCTTCGCAAAAATGAAGCAGTAAATCCAAAAATACTGTTATATTAACCTACAGCTACAACAAAGCAAAACAAAAGTATTCATCGCTAAACATTCATAAGCAAAGCCATTAGTAAAAAGAGAGTTTCGGTGTAAGCCCAAAATGCACTGAAATGTGCTGTTTTACGTCATCAAATGCGCTCACTGACACGGGACAACGTCTGAACAATACGATTTCTCTATTTTACGTCGTCTGTGAAAATTAACCTTGAAGAAACCCGTCAAAACCATTGATGGAGTTTGAAGATTGAGAGGGCTCTGTTGTTCAATCGCATGAAAGAAATACCATCTTCATGGGGACACGCATGAGCGCCCGTGAGCTATGTGTGTCTCCACAGAGAACATAGGGGAGAGAGAGGGGTTGCTGTCTCCCTCAAGCGTCTCTGCTCTGAGAAACTCCAATAAAACACTGAGCAAAGAGTGTAATTGTCAGTTTGAAGCCTTTGATTTAAAATTATCTCTAAATATACGAGGATTTATTACGGAAAAACTGATGTATAGCTTGCCAAGTGCCTCAGGTTGCCAGTGTCCTCCACACGGGATTGTCAATCTATCATAACAATGCTAGGAACTCAAATCGTTACCTTAGTCCATCAATCTGTGGGATTTTAAAGCATGTGAAGAACGGTTTAACGAGTTAATCTAGTCGTTTGAGTTGTTTGAGACTAAACATATCACAATAACAACTATTGTATTGGTCATTGTAAGCCTTGTGGCAAGAAAGTAGTCAGCAGATGTCTATACCATTATTGCTACAGACTTGATAGATAGAGGAATGAAAACGTACTTGCGTTCCTTAAATTGCTTGGACTTGTATTTTAGATCTTTAAGGCCACACAGCCAGTGTTTGCATGAGATCAGACTTTAATGAAATTTTCTAAATAAAAAAAGTAGACCGTACTACTGGCCTATTTGAGAGATGATCATTTGGGAGAATACATAACCCATGTACCAGCACATAATTATTAAACTAAGAAGCAGCCTAATTTAAAAAGGTCATGCATACTGTCTGCCATTCAGAAACCTGCATGAAATCCATTTTAAAACGTCTTGCATTTCATATGCAATTATTCTGCTAGTTTCCTGGATACAATGGAACTCTTATGGAAAATCACTAAGTAGCAGAAAATAAAAACATGACAGCGCGGGGCTGCTACATTGCGGACAATGTGCAAATTGCTACTGTTGGCATTACTTAATAAGCTGTTTAACGCACCGAAACGTAATTGCTTACATTTTACTTGCTTACATTACACTTTTCACAATGAATAGCAAGCTGAAATTCTTCTTTGCTATTGCACTCATTTTATTAATGGAATTCTGTAGTTTATGAATCACTGTGGCAACAAAGCATCTGTTGGGGGAGCCCTGAGGAAAGCCCTTTGGCATAACAGCAGGTGGAAAGCGAAGCCTATTAATAAGTAAATCTAGTCAGTTCCATGTTTTAGACATATCTGTCAATAGGATCTTCGCTTACCTGGCCCACAGAGTCGGCTATAATGATATGGATTGCAGCACACCACCGGACCGTCCTGAGCTCCGAAGCTCTTGCACTCACAGAGCGCTTTAAGCTGGGCCGTGTGCTGCAGGTCTGACCACCGGTAAAGCTTACAGATGAGCAGCTGTGGAGGAGCCATGTGGCCGCCTAACCGCAGCTCGGTCCGCGATACCATCACACAGTCGCTCGGCATCCCTCCTTTGGATTCCACGGCTTCCAACAAAGTATCCAAGGTTTTTTCCTTTAGCCTTTTTAAAAGCGAATAGGTGGCGGTCTTGAGCTCCTGCTCCATGACGGAGCGAGATTTCGTCTCCTGGCTCTCAAGAGGACCGGAGTCCCGAGAAGACCCAATGTTCCTCAGTACGAACTGGCACGAGCCTGGCTCCGGGCTTCTAGACCCAGAATGATGGTCCCGATCTTTAAATAAACAGCAAGTGACTGTTTTACAATCGCTGTCCTGCACAGACCGAGGGCTTCCCACCGTACACACCGTACCCCCATCTTGGTCCAAGATGCCTCCTGAGGTGCCACCACCGCTGCTCGCAGTGGGATTCCTCGTACACACTTCCCCATAGTCCACTCCAGGCGACCCGCTCGGGGTCATCGGTCTGAACTCCGTCTTGGGAATTTTCTCTGGGTTGGAGCCCAGCAGATCGTCTCGAGAACCCTCGCCGCTCTTGCCATATCCATCGCCCCCCTCTTTATCTGGAATCAAACGGCTTCTCCAGAGTCGCCGCACAAGACCTGAGCGTTTCGTCCTGAACATACGACAACTTGAAACTCTAGATGAGTTATTTACGTTCAGATCGTCGCGATTTGAAACTATTTCTGAGCTCGTGCAACATTAATGTTGTCCGAATGCCGTGCAGCGCGTGCACAGCCGAGCACCGTATATTGGTGGCAAAACCACAACATTAGTTTTGAAGGCACAACGTTATTTTGCATAAAAAAGGAGGGCATCAAACATCCGCAAGGCTACACAGGAGCGCATTCATTTTAGAAAAACGCTGTCAAGTAGCCTACATGTGAATAATGTTTGGAAAGTGGAGCTACAGTGCGATGCTTTTATAGATTTGAAATGCACTACGGATTTGAACTACACCAAAGACGTTAGTTGTCGAAATCCCACGCTAAAAGCTACACTAGTGGCACGCTCTCAAATGTTTTCGGACTTTGAAACGCGTTCAAATCCACTCTTCAACAGCGGGTCTGGTGACATGAATGAAGCTGGTCACGGCGATTTAAATCCACATACAATTCCTCTCAGAATTCACAATTCCGGTTGTTTTCCACTATTCCAGCGAACTGTTTTTTTTTTTGCGATCCAAAAATATCCTTGTGCGTGCGCCAGGGCCAGAAAATGAACAATCCGTGGACTTATACTGTGCTTCTGGTTCCGTGTTCAGACCTGGTCAAACTGCAACCCAGATCTCCCTCTCTTTCTCCGTTTCTCTCCCTTTTTCCTTTTTTTCTCCCCCTGTCACACACACATACGCACACACACAGGGCCCCCGAGGAGAGCGATGGAGCCATTGGCTGACTACCATCATGTGCTAGTCTAGACACTTTGGCGGCTCTGAGCTGCACTGATTGTTGCGCAAACAAGGTTTCAAGTTTCCTAACTCTTAAAGGCGTAACATCCATCTATTTCTTTTCTCATCATATAGCCTAACTAAGATGATTGTTTATTCGAAGCGGATGAAGAACTGCGAGTAAATTAGAACAAATGTAAAAATCCAAGAATTATTTAACAAACAGTTCTGAGATGATGTCAGTGAAATTATATTCCGGTCATAATTTTATTCCAGAGTTTCACAGGTTTTGCATGTATCTAACGACTTACCTTTCTTTTCATTTCATTTTTTTTAAACAAAAGACACTATAATAATTGATTTGCATAAGAACGTCCAACAGCCTTTAACTTTAAAAAGTATATAAAGGTGCATGCAGAAAGATTTTATTTATATTTAGTGGCCTCTTATTTATTCCCAAAGTAAAGAGTATTTTTGGACGTTATACTGACACCTATTGGTCTGGATGCATAAAGTTTGTTTATTTTTTGTTATTTTCTAATTTTGTAATCTAATCTATTTTCTAATTCTAATTTAACACATAAAAAAAACTACTGGGAAAAAAACCCAGAAACTTTGCAAATATAAGTGTACTGTGTCTCAACGCTATTTCAACACATCCATTGTTATGAAACCTATTGTTATGTTTGTTATTTATTAGTAGGAACTAATTAAGTTATAAGAGTGTTATTCTGCATGCATTTTTTTTATTCATGCAAAATGACTGATTATGTTCCTGAAAAGTGCTATTCGTTTAATTAATATTATTTATTTCATTTTTTTTTACTTATACGTAGTTATTTGAGAGCTGCTCTACACGTCTAATTTCTGTCTTACAACAGTAACTGTGAACTTCCTTGTAAATGTACCTTGCAAATACATCCGAATGTTTTTGTTATTGTGATTTACCTGCACATGAGGAATTTTCAGTAGACCGGGAAGCTTGCAAATTCCATAGAATGACCTCATGAGCTGCAAACGGCTCTCATTTTGCTGTGAATTCCAGCAATAGGTCAGCAATAGACTGTGAGATGCAGCACCATTTAAAACCTCTTCAATTTACTAATCCTAAGTAGCCTGAGATGTAATGCATTCATGCAAACACAATACACCTTATACGTTTACCTTTTGGTTCCAACCATTTTTAGTTTCAATGTAAGCTAGATTGTTCCACGCAAATTTTATTTTCTAATAATAACTATAATAATTACAAAGTAAATCTTAGGCATATATATCTAAATGTTAAAGTTCTTTGCCTCTCATCACTTTTCCATGGCATTTTGTTCACTCATGCACATAAAGGGTTAAAGACTTTGGCTGGAGTAGAACAGGCGGGGCGACATCTCTCAGTGTATTAACTTGCTCAAAGTAGCAAAAGTTCAGCAATAAACACAGCAGATTGGTTCCCCAACATTTACGACATGCCTCCGGAGACAGGGATTGGTTGAAAGGGAAAGAAAAATGCAAATAGACGCGCCCACTGTTGTTACAATTGACAGTGAATGAAATAAATTTCCCGGCAGCTTGCCAGAAAGCAGAGCACAGTATTTGACACGCTTATTCGACAAGAAGCTATGTAAATACAGTCTTAACAATGGACTTGTGCTGACAGCCTTATTTATCAAATGATCAAGAGGATGTGAAATTAAACTGTGTTGGAGGATTCAAACCATCCAATAAGGACATCCCAAAATATTTTTGTTTTGCCTATATCAAAATTATTTCAAGTAAGGCATCTTAAAGCACACAAAAATAAAAATAATGCTCATATTAAAATTGTCATTTATAAGAAGTATTTAACTAGGTTTTCAACACTTTTAATGAATCAAACTAAATTCTGCACTGCATTAAAGCATGTTATGTGTTTATACCTGATGTTTACACCTGATTTTTCATTTATTAGTCCAAAAATAGCTCTCTTTTAACTGACTTGCTATAACTTTTGAAATGTGCAGCATATGTATTAATTGAGCAGTATTGAGCATGTAAATATGAAGATCATTAAAATAATTGAATTATAATATAATATAATTTAATTTGATTTAAATTTTTTAACAATAACATTTCTACAGCTTTCAATTACAACTCGGTTAAACACGGGCAGTTAAATCAGTTCAACCTGGGCGTAAGGAGCTCTCTTTTTAAACTATAAATAAATCATATTTAAAAATCAGATTTAATCAGATTTAATGATCAACCAACCCAAATGTCCAGTATTAGTCACACACTGACATGCACACACACACACACACACACACCTGTCCTCTCCTTCAGCGAGTAAGAGTAGTGTTTGCCTGTGTGTAAGCGGGAATCGGATTTCCCTGGCAGGTTCATGGAGGTTAGAGAGAGAGAGAGAGTGCATGGAGCCCCTCATGCCTGCTCCGTATTAGAGGCACCTGTTGCAAATACATTCTCTTTTGTAACTTAATCACACGTCAGACAGGGCAAAGAAAACTGTTATTGCAGCACTGCACTCCATGTTCAATCCTTCTCACACTTTCCTAAAAAATCAGTGAAAACCCCACTCATGGAATAAGAGTGCTAATAGTAGCCACCCAACCACCTGTCTTTTGACAGGTAGTAGTTTAGCTAGACTATCTAAAATATTTATTTTTCAAACCATATTGTTCCTTTCTGACCACGTTTTACATTTTACATTTCATATAGGATGTTTTATGATAAATGATTTGTGACTTCATTCACTGGCTACTGCTATTTAATAATGTGGTTACAATAAATTCTTTACCCTAGGCAGTGTTTTACCTTTCAAGCATTGAGAAACAATGATAAAACAAGTTTTGCTTTCTGTCCAACACCATGTAAGCCTTGAGAGATTTGGCATTCAAATGGCTTTGGCAATGATTATTGTGTTTCTCAATTCCAATTGCTTGATGATAAATGAAAAGAGAGCATTTTTAAGGGAACATTATGAAAGCTATGCAAAAAGCATACAAGAAGTAGCATTAAGATGATGTTTTTGGCCAAGGAAAAACGGACTTGATGTTTGCAAAAACAAAGCCTGTTGTGAGTACAAAAACGCATATTTAGTGTAATTTACATGTTATTGGATTCTTTTGATATTAGTAACTATGCAAATATCACAAAATGATGAATAATTCACTCCTTAAATCAGTTACTGAGGCTGTCTCTGAATAATCTCCTCTCTATGCTACAAAAAGGAGTGCTTTGTATTTATCAGTTTTAGAGCAACAACATGTTAAACATTAAATGTTGCCTTATTGCTAAATTGTTGCCTAAAATTATATAATAGATATATAGCTCTTAATATTAATTAATGAATGAAAAGTATTGTTTAAAATATTTTTAAGTTAAAGCATGAAGTGAGGTTACTCTACTGACCCTAATGTTTGCTGCACATGCGAAAGTGTGTAAGAAAAGAGCTCTTCAAAGAGGAGGAGGTAATTGAGTCGGAGGTCTGAAAACAGGGCCCAGCTGTTCACACACAGTTTGTCCCCCTGCTCCGATCTTCTCTATGTGACCAGTAAAGCAGACTGTCCGCACCACTGGAGACCTCGGGGTAATAATCCAGTGGTCACGCCAGCTTGGTACAGCACTGACACTTCAGAGGGAGAGGATAACAAATCAAATTAAACACAACCGAGAGATACGTGCAGACAAAGCCCCAGGAATCAGCAAGAAAAATGGCATCTGGAGAGAAGCTTCTGAGATATTAATGTCCTGTCTTAGTATTATGGCGCAGCTGAAATATAAACTTTCTTTGATCATTTACAGGGAGTTCTTCTCACATCGTTTTGAAGATGGCAAGAGTTGCACAAATGTCTTAAATTGGAAGACGGAGCTGCTTTGAACATTCAGTCCTGCCAGCAGCGATGTTGCATGAAATGAGCTGTTCATATGACACTTTAAAAGATATCAGATGCGTATTACGTTGCATACTGACGTGCAACAGAAAGCAAACTTTTTGGGGTGGTTAACAATAATGAAAAATTAGTCTAATCCTCAATGAAAAGAATGATCCAACATAAATAAATAAAAGGAGAAAGAACTGATTGCAATTAAATAGTTTCTAGTCACAGGGTATACACATTTACTTTAATTTAATATATCTTTTTCATATATTTAACATTGCTAAGTTATATCCAGCGCAATACAGTATAATAATGATAAAAAAACACACATTTCTACTTTGCATTCATGAATGGGTACTAGAGCCTTGTTGATGGTCCTGTGGTGGATGCCTAAGACAATAAACGCTTTGAAAACATTAGTACAACGAGTGCGAGAAAGACTGTATGAAGGAAATCAGAAGGAGAGTACATGCAACAAAACAATAAAATGCACCAGCCTGTGACAGCAGTCATATATTCAAAGAGCAGGAGGCATTAATTCTCCATGAGGAAATTGCGAGGGAGTTCAGTACGGATGGATACTAATGAGAAACATGCTCGCACACTTAGGCCCGTGGACGCAGTGGGGGTGGAGGGAACTGGAGTGGAGGGGATTCTACAGCTAATCTATTCACTTAATAATGAATAGTTATTCATTATTTAGTGAATATTCCCCATATTCAATAGTTCACAATCATTCCATTCTTTGTAAATGCCACAAGACATGTCTGTGTTATGAGACAAAGCACGGTGGGCATAGGGAAAAAAACAAAAGAAAATAAACAAGGTTGAATCTTTAATTTGAAGCAATCTGATTCACTAGGTTACATTGGAGCCGGGAAGACCAGAAAGACAGGGCCTGAGGCTGCGTGTGTCATCTTCTCTTTGTACCAGCCAGGGTAATTTGTGCCCCTAGGGGCAGACTGTCAGTAGTAGCCAGTAGCCATCACATTCTTGTCCATTCGGCCCATTGTGGGTACATTCCACCACTGAGGAAGCTTGGGAGCACAAGGGAATTACTAGTTACAGTTGCATTATAGGACACTTGGAATGGTCTCCTAAAGCACACTACCCAGGAATTAAGGAATAGTTCAATTTAAAAATTAAATCGTGCTTACCAAACCTATATGAATTACTTTCTTATGTAGAACACAAAAGCAAACATTTTTTACATTCATACATTGAAATCGACTGTTGTTTTGAACCCCACTAAATAGATAAAAAATAAACTAAAACATTTAGTGTTTAGCAGAAAGTAAAAAGAAAGTACACTGTAAAAAGAAATCCATACAATTTACGGTAAAAAAATGGCAGCTGTGGTTGCCAGAATAAAAACGTGAAAAATACGGTATTAATATTTTTGGTTTTATTGTAAATTTACAGTGAAATACCATAATTTCTAATAAGAAACCGAAATAACTGATATAACGTTAATATACCAACCTATTACATTAATTATTTTGTACCTTTAAAATACAATGATAACTTCCAAATGCAGGTGGTGATGAGAAAGTCACATGAGGAGCCAAAGCTTATCACAAGTTGCTTTTAAATAGTAGCATATATAGAAAGTGCTCAGAGTCATTCACACAAGCACTAAACACCATCATGGTAAGAATTATTAAACTAAAATGTGTAATAAACATTAATTTAACAACATTACATGTATCATACAGCCCTAATAATCTAAAAACTAAGAAGAAAAAACATCAAATTCAAACAAAATTTAAAATGCAATGCAGGGAATTCTGGTTTTTAACAGGTTTTTACTGTAGCATTTTCACAGTTTTTTACTGTTAAATTCACAGCCATTTTTTTTACAGTGAGGTTTGAAATTACTTGAGAGTGAGTAAATAATGACAGAATTTTCATCTTTTCCTTGTGACAGCTCCTCTAAAAAACTATGAGGTTTATATTCTTAATTCAGGTCAGGTTTAAGAATTTAGGCCACTTCACAGAAAAAAAGAATGGAGATTTGTATGTTTTATGTTGTTTTATGAGGCACTGACTCAGACTGAATAAATGTTAGGTAGATTTATTAGAGCAAAAGTTTAAGATGAAATGTTTTGCAATGCTATTCTGAGTTTGGAACAGTGGATCGAGTAATAAATCTGGTAATAATTTAGATTCGTAATACATTACTCTTCCAAACTTGCCTCTAAACATTCCACACACTGCACCTATTCCTCCCATGCTTTCTCTCATGCCGCTGTCAGAAGTCACGACCCCAGAAAAGCAGGAATGGCTCTTAAAGACACATCAACAAGTCCCAGGAAACACAACTAATTAACACTTGAACATGGGAAGCAAATCAAATCAGAACACCTGTGGCGTGTCTCTACCACATAGTTGTTTTAGAGGCTGCTGTTGCGAAATACTAATCAATAGTTTGGCTATCTGAGTGTTGCGTGTTTTTTTCCTATCTCTCTTCCTGACCGGGAGAGACGGCGAGGCTGAGCCCCATATGACTGGGTCACCAGAGCCCAAACCAGAGACACACTTGTGTGAAGAATAATATTTTCCAGCTTTTTATCAGCATTTGTTCAGTGGGTCATGGAGACAGTCTGTCTTTGAGAGCCAGATAACCAAGTCAAAACCTCTAATTGCACTGTCTCTGCCAGATTGATTTAAACCCAGTCAAACACACAAACACACACACACATTCCTCTAGGCCCTAAATTAGAGGCATGTTCACTGAGGAAAGGCAACCCTGATGGGAAAGACAACCTATTCCTTCTGTGAACCACCCAAACTTTGTTTGTGACTTTGGCAGATTAATTGCTTGTAATGATACCTTTGTGAATCTTTGTGTTTAATTTGAATTAGATGTTGACTTAGGTTTGGGTTGACGTCATGTTTGACTATAATATTGCAAGCGTAATCACAACATCTTTAATTATACTACAATCAGTTATGATTCTCGTTTTTGATTGGCCAAGGAGCGTTCCGAAAGCATTGATAAAACAGTATAACAACAGAAAGCAAAGGTCTGATTGGCTGACTTTTACAGTAGACTAGGAGACTAATGTTCAGATCTTTTTATTGGTCTGCCAGGAAACAAAAGCCGTGTTTACAAGTTCCGGGACTGCAGCGATGAGTGTTCAGAGGAGCAACTAAATGCTGGATTTAAAAAGTTTGTGAAATTCACAACATAAAAACGTCAGAAGAGATCTTGTTTGACATTTTGTTTGAGGCACTTAGCTGAATTTAAACGAGATGTGTTTTATATATATATATAAATATATATATATATATATATATATA
>JAUYWG010000055.1:12508059-12537207 GCA_034779775.1 Enteromius afrohamiltoni
AAACAATAAAAGGCTTGAACTACTTCAGTTGTGTGTAATGAATCTAAAATATATGAAAGTCTAATGTTTATCAGTACTTTACAGGAAATAATTAACTATCACAATATGCTAATTTTCTGAGAAGGTCCTGTATATATATTGATATTTCATTTATACTAAAACAGAAATGTGGAAGAATTCTATCAGAATATTAGAACGGAATATTCTGAATCCAATGTAGCTGTACCTAATGTGCTAAAATGTATAAATTTACATACCCAAGTGTACTAAAAGGCTAGTCAAGGCTCATTACAGCAAGTATGTTTATGTAAAGGTTTATAAATTCATAAAGTTTTACTCAGGATTGCCTGCAGTAGTAACCAGAATCCATTACAGTAACAATAATACTCCGTGAGAAAAAGATGCCAATACATACAGAAGAAAACGTGAGGGCCAAAATAAACTGGCACCAGGCAGACTTTCACACCTTGGCATAACCCAGTCCTCACACTCTGGCAAAAACATTCACATGTAGGCCCTAAACACACTTAGCATACCCTCCACCAATAACAGATTATTGACTTAGCACAACAAAGCATTCATAACACGCTCCCCCTACCCCCCACCCCTCGCAGAGGGCGAAGAAGGGGGAAAAAATCACTCCCAAAAGGATGAAATGAGAGTATCAAAGTGCTGAACGTTTTAATAAAAGTGTGTGTTTTCATGTGTGCCGCCATGGAACAGTGACAGGGAACGGAGGAGCGCTGGACAAAGCACAAGCTCTCTCACTGTGAACCACTGTACTTTATAACGTTTCCCGAACGCTAGTAAATCTAGCACTCCAAAAACCCATGTTGGAACCAAATTGCCAAAAATGACATCATCCACAGACACTTTTTATGATTTCACAAAGTTCATTTGCACGGGCCCACAGAGCCAGCTACGTACCCCATCAACGAGCCGGGCCCACCAAGCCATTTTACGATGCCACTCGCAGTTCTGAATGTATATGACTCAAAAACATATGAAATAAAACATCAGTAGCTGTTTGCTCATTACAGTTTGCTTGTGCTAATGAAGGCCATCTGTTGCTGGATTCCTGCTTAATTGACGATCTGAAGTGTGACGTGGCGAATCTCATCGCTCAAGTGCTAATGTGAGCCTTGGGGCTGAGAAGTTCATTATATTGCCTTGTTACTTCTGGAATTTGCTTGTTCCATAGGCTTTGTTAACGCAGATCAACAGCATTCCTGCATGGCAGTGTAATTGAGCATGTGGGCTGATGTTTGTCTGAGCACTCACAGGCCAATTTAATAGCCAAATTCTTCCTCACATCGGCAGAGGGAACCATTTTGATAGTCGCAGATCAAGTGTTTTTTGAAGGCCATGAGGGGAAAAAAACTCTTTCAGCACCCCATTTACATGAGAGGGTTTACAGAATGATCAGTTACAACACACAACAGCAATGAGAGCACATATAAAATCAAGTGAATGGGTATAAACGTTTCTTACAAGCATTAAAAGGCTTGTTTTTGTTATGGCACCACACCCTATAATTATTGTCATATGCAGTCACTATTGTGCCATTCTTGTAAATAAGAACATAAGATTAAATAAAAACCTGTGAATATGACTTTCAATGTTATAGATCTTTCTGAAACAGGATAAGACCAGGAGGACAAGGTTTAGCTGGTCAGCATGAGAACCATTTGTTGAATCTACAACACCATTATGTTTCACTGATTTCACAAAAATAATAAGCAGCTCGTCCATTTTCAACTGTGATAACAACAAGAAATGTTTCTTGAAGACCCAATCATCTTATTAGAATGATTTCTGAATGATCATGTGACACTGGCTAATGGCTGCCGAAAATTCAGCTTTGGCATCACAGAAATAAATTACATTTTAAAAACGATGTCTGTGCAACACCAATAAATAAATACTAGTACGATAAAAATGTGTGTGAATGACTTTAATATTAATGTGTGCTGTTACCTCTTGATTAAATGCAACACCACAAACCATAACGCTTGTTTGTGCTGTGGAGCTCGGTCTCTTTGGTTTATTCACTGCACGTGTTGAACTTGGCTTGGATATCTGAGAGTTACTTAGTCACATCCTTTGGAAATATCAGGGATAGAGGATTGTAAACATTGTTTATGGAAGAACTTTTAGTGGAGACTGAATTCTCGTTGCTGCAAATGAGAAAGAAGCCAATAAAAACATGCATTTTTATACAGAGGGACCAAAGTTTATTTGTTTGTTTGTCTGTAATATAGTGCCATGCCGGCTACCAAGGGTACATAGTCAAGGCAAGAAAAAAAAAAAAATTATAAATAAGTAAAATAAACTTAATGAAGTCATACATAGTCATACAGTTTCTATGCTTTTTAGTAAATTCTAATAAAAATGTTTTTATTGAAGTGAGACTAGATTTATATTAAATAAAAAGAGTGAAATAAAATTTATATATAAAATTTGTTGTTATGTAAAAGTATGTTAGCATTCATTTTAATATTCAGTCATCTACACAATCTCTTCAAATATTCAGAAATCCAGGTCTTGTCATAATGTTATGACAGGACAGATACTGCCTTAATTTGGTTTATTCCATTAGTATCCATTACTCTTTTTATGTTATTTTTGCCACTCCTTCATGTTACCCTTTCTTAAAATGCTCATTAGCGCTGGAAGCGGTTAATCTTGGTGTTGGGGGTCCTGATAATGATAACTGGTTTGCCTGGCGTCAGGCTGGTAAATAGCAGTGTCTCCCCTTTAAGAGCCAGCAATCTGATAGGCTATCAGCAGACAGGCAGTCCTGGGGAGACAAGGCGTCCGGCTCAAAGTGACCTCCCAAAATAGAGCATTATGCTGGGCCTCGCCATCCCCTTCGTCAGAGAGGGGCCTGCAAAAGGGCAGACACAGGAAGAGTATGTCATCAGGCCAATTTCTGTTAATGGGAGGCAAGAGAGGTGCTGGACACAACCAACAAGAGGTCAAGATCAACAGAGGTCGTCTCTTATAAAGAACACTTGCATGCCCGGTTGTCTGCCGTCTCCAGTCTTGTTTTCATGCTCCACACGCTACTTCTCAAAGACCATCTTTGTGATGGAGGAAGCTGAGGTGACATTTGTTCTGTGGGAACCAGAAGGGATCACGCATACCCAAAACAAAGCCTCTTCAAACTGGCCTTTGACCAGCATGGTATGAAAAAATGTGTGTGCGTGTGTGTGTACATGGGTCAAAGATAATAAAATGTTTAACCATAAAATTAATAATTGCAATACAGCTTTAACCTCCAAAAGCAGTTTTGTTTTTACACATTATTTTTACACATATGAATTAGTTTCAAGTCGTGACTTAATAACTCGCAATTGTGAGAAAATAAGTCAAAATTCTGAGTTATCTCGCAATTCTGAATTTATATTCGAGAAAAGTCAGAAAGGCAAAATAAATTTATTTGAAACCTTAAAAGTAGACACTTTATTGACATTTATTGTGCTTTCTATGGACATAAAAATAACTTTTGTAAATTAATTTTGATGCAGATATCTTAATGTCTTGACCCATATAAAAACTTTTTTTTTGGTAAATAAAAAAAAAGCAACTTAAGAAAGTCGTGATAGTTTCTATACTTTTCATTAAATTCTAGCAAAAAAGCTGTTAGTGAAGTGAGACTAGATATATATTAAATTACAAAAAAGTTTTATTATTATATAAATTACATTTACATTATATAAATATAAAATACAGTTATAAAAAGTAAAGTTATGTAAAAACTATTACAATATTTTAGCTTTGCATTCATTTAAATGTTCAGTCATGTCTACAATATCTTCAAATAGTCAGAAATACATAGTGAACACTTTTTTGTATATCTCTATACTCAAAACAGAAATGTTGCATACTGACTTCTTCATAAGACCTACTGATTTAGGGGAAAAAAAAAAAAAAAACACCAATATTGCCAATAAATATTTGACCAGCTTGCTGCTGTGTCTGTGCAGTGTTGGAAAGCAGACCCTCAGTTTGAGCAGCAGCCATGTCAAATGGAACATGCTGTTTTCATTACGTAGCTCGCACTGTCTCTCTCCACCCAGGGAAGGGTGATTTAAGCTCTGCCGGTGCTGCTGAGGTCACCCTTGTGACCCCCTCTCTCCACTCTTGATTTATTCTGGCGTGGCGGGCACACTTTCCACCGTGACCCCCAGCCTTGCCCTGGCCTGATCCTCCCTGAAGAGCCACTTGTTTGGAGGTGCACAGAACATAGGCTGTAATGGTGGTGCTATGCCTCTATTTCCTGTCTGGTGAAATAAATCGGAAAGGGAAAGGGTGCAAAAAAAGGGAAGACAGAGAAACAGCAAAGAGAGGAATTTATATCAAGTAAGGAGATTTTTCCCCCGAAAAATCCAGTCAAAAACACAAAACAAACCTAAATCCTCATGAAAGCTGCATCATTTTTTTATATAAATTACTATTGATATTACTTTTTTCCCCTGTACACACGGATTTAGCAGGTTTTATAAAAATAAATGTAAGTCCTTTTTAAGAAATGCTAAACAGATTTATCTTGTATAAAATGCTTCTCATTTAGCAAAGTCTGCCCCAACCACTAAAATATGAAATTAAAAAAAAGGCAAACCCTATTGACTGATTTTTGCTCTTGTTTCAATCATAAACTCACTTAATTTTGTTCAATTTCCCAGAAATCTTTTAGAGCATCTGACATTCTGCTCCAGTTTAAGATTTTTAAGGCCTTATTTTGTGGAAGGGCAATTTAAGACGTTTGAAGAACCGCAGAAATCCTTTGTAAAGCATGTTGTAAATAAATAAAATAAATCAGCCTCAGTATACACAGAGCTCCCTTAGTACCAATCGTTCAGTTGACCCACAGACTAGCTGATTATGAAAATATGCAGATTTGCACAGTCCAAGCACAGGGCAACCAGCCTGGTTTGGGAGCACTGGGAAAAAGAGGGAATGTAAGGCTGGCATGGAACACTGGTAATGTTTTTTAACCTGAAAAAGACACCACAGCCTTACAGAAAACGGTTGGCAGACACTCACACTATATTTGCAGAGCTTCAGAGTTGATTGAGCCAGGCCTCTGAGCGCATTTCAAAAACTTGCTGTATCCAAACCAAAAATAAGTTATCTATTTACCACTTATTCGCCTTAAGCTAAACGTATCCTCTTACTAAAGTTTACACCAAACGTAAACAGGTTTCTCAAGTGACTGATTAACCTGAAAACTTGATGAGGCACTGACAAAACAGATGCAGACCCACAACATAACAACTAAACTGACAAAAAGGGATATGCACGCTAAAGCCAAGTCAATTTAAACTAGAGCAGATGATTTTTACAAGGAGGCTTGGACCCACTAGGGCCTCATTGAACTTTATGAAAAATTAATACATTAGTAATATATTAATTAAATAAAATAAATAAATAAACACATAAAATCACAATGTAGCTGAAAATATATTTGTTTTTAATTTTACTCAAAACCTGTTTTTAATGAAAACCACACTGATCTGGACCATAGAACTAAACCTTTTAATTCAATTGTGGTTCCTTTTATGTCAACCACAAAAGAAGGGTCTTAAAGTTAAAAAAGTTCAAGAACCACTGGACTAGAGGTTCACTGAAGCAACACTGCACAGACAAACCACAAACACAAAAAAACACCACAGCTTCGAATAAAGGTGGCCAAAGTGCATTAACATCAGCCCTCCTCCACACACCACTGCCGATATACCAATAGTCTACTGGCGCAGAAGAGATTAATCTCCATATGTCCACTCTCCTGGGTTCCCCTGACATGGAAGCCATATTAAAATCAATTGGTTTGTCTCTTGTCTTTATGGTCTGGGGAAGCCAGTGAAAAATGGATCTCTTTAAGAGGTGATAAAGTAACAGCTTGGCACCAGGGGCCACGGATCACAATAGCTTAAAGGGACAGTTCACTTACGTCTTTGCACACCTGTATAACTTACTTTGTTTTTTCTGTCTTCCGAGGAAGATATTGGGAAAACATGTCATTATGTGTTGGGCTGCTTGTAACAGGCATTTGGGAACACTACATTCAAAGAATGCAGCCCTTGCAGAGATAGAGTTTGTGTAGAGTGAAACAGCATGATGACAGTACTTTTATTTTTGCCTGAGCTATACTTTAATAGGCCTCGTCTGTGAGTCTTTGTTCTTTAATACCAATACAAACACTTTCAGTCTTACTCAGCCTCAAGTTCACCACACCAAAAGAATGCACGACGAGAGAACAAATACACAAGAAATGCTTGTTGACACGGCTTCTTCAAAGATTCCAAACAGCACCTTTTTTCTCACAGCGGGCTGCCTCTTTGGTACCGCAGGGTGCTTGGTGAGTAGTCACGGTCATCAGGGCTCCTGAAGGGCTAACGAGTTCTAATTCTGATTTACTTGATCTGGTATCTCAGAGGAAGCCGCAGAGTGCCTGCCAGTCTGGCTCCCCTCATGACCTCAGCATACAGGCCCGATCACAATGGGCGGCCTAAAGTAGTCCCACAGCCTCATGGGTAACTCACAGTCAGTGGCAGGGGAGGATATCCTTTTGGAGTTTATGTACTTAGAAGGGCCATCTAAGACAGACAATGTAATGATATAATTAGGGATGGCTTCTTTGAAGTCTCCACTATCAATGGATGTCTTTATTTAGAGTCTGTGTGCGATGATGACTGATATTACTAATCAATCAATTGCATTTTAGTGCCACTGAGATACTATTACAGTTCCTCATGTCAGTTTAAGTGAAGAATTTATTTTATGATTTTAATTTTAATTCTACCTCAATGTAACACATTGAATTGAATGTTCAAATTTTAATTAGAAACAATAAAATATGATTTTCTTGTAAAGCATACTCCAATAACGTTTGCTTAATTTACCACAACAACAAAAAAACTGAACACAATGGTCCCAAGAACCCTCCCCAGGATACATTTCTGAACCTTTGACAGCTGTATGGAATATATTTGCCATAATAAAATAGCTTGATCCCAACTCTTTTTCAATCATAAATACACAAACACAAGGAAATGTGTCTGGACAGGAGGAGGAGGGGCTGATTTATTGTTGCTTCCTTTAAAGTCAAGTAAACTGGGCTTTTCACTGTTGATATAAAAACATCCTTGAATTCATTTGATCCATAGATTCTTGGTGAGAGTTTCTTACAAAAACATGGCTTCCAGTTCAGTGCTGGTGCTTTCTACCAAGCTGGGAGAACGTTGTGGCAAAGAAGCCCCAGCTCAGAGCTGCATGTGAAATTCAACATGACACATGTAGTTTTTTATGTAGATCTGAGTCTGTGTACTCTCCAGGAAACTTGAATTGCATAGTCTCAAATGTATGCTACTGACTAGCCTCTCATACTGTGTTGCATGACCTTGTAGATGCACAAAAACATGATGTAGTTGGGTTTTGTTGTACATTTTTTGTTACTACATTTGCATGCAACACAATAAGTTTATAATCAGACTGCAGGTTCAACGCAACTGAAAAGAGCTGTTAATCAATCAGTTTAATGGGAAAATGTAAGCATGTAAACTAAAAACTTTAATAATCCTCACAGTTATTCTGCAGTTTTGTTCAAAATGGATGTACTGCAAATGCAAATAACCATGTGATTGCAAAGTTTAGGTTACATATAAAAAAAATGAATTTGCTGAAAAAAAAAAAAAAAAACTAAAATTCCTCACTGCCTAAGACTATAGACACTTAAAAGACTATAGAAAGATTGAAATCGTACAAAAGGATGTGAACAAGCTTTTCATTGGTTGAATAAACTACTAAACCTATTATACTCATTGAACAAGTTGCTGTTTTCAGTTTAAAGAACTAAAATGATAAAATGCGACTTTAAAGCTCATAAGAGCTTAGTCTGGCAAAGCTACCTTATGGCGGGCTTAACCGGCGTCCATCAGATGCCTCTGTATACTACTGGACGAATCTACAACCAATCAGACCATTCATTCCGATGACGTATGCGTAGCGACGGAACCTGAAGCCACCGTAATCATTTGTAGCTAGCTTCATTAAAGCAGTAGGAAAATGTATTTACTTACTTTAATTACTTCTGCTCCATTTGCAAAGAAAACCTGTCATGAAAATTTCTCAAAACAGCTGCAACACCAGAGTCGAACGATTGTTGCTGAATGTAGCATCAATTGAAGTATGGGCCAGCCCAGGCTACTAAAATCAATCATTTGTGACTGATTCAAAGATGGAACTACTGCTGTAGCAATGTAACATTCAAAAAGGGCCACTAAATCAATCAGTGAACAAATCTTTTTGAGGAATTGATTAAAAAAATCCACTGAGATGATTCACAATATCTGGTGAAGCACATAGCGCAGATTCTGAGGTTTTACCTCTCCAAAGAACAGTAATGAATCCTCCTCTTAATGTGCTTTATGGTTTCCTCTTAACAAAACCAGTAGGACGGAACCACTCAACCTACCCTGTGAGATCTGATCATTAAACATCAGCATGTAATCATACATTTTCAAGTGAAGAAATTTGATCGTTTAGTCTCAGCAGAAGTGATACATAATGCTAGAGTTCCTCTGACAGTAATAATACTCCTGAGAATGCAGTGCTGTTCCACATCATGAATGAAATGTTTTAACACCATATCTATATGTCAACCACAGTGAGGAATCTCTACTTAGTTAATAAAGGTTGTGACCGACCGAGATTGAGACATCATGCTGCATGAATGCCAGAGCCAGCAAGGATTTTCCCCTCA
This sequence comes from Enteromius afrohamiltoni, assembly GCA_034779775.1. Taxonomy (NCBI): domain Eukaryota; kingdom Metazoa; phylum Chordata; class Actinopteri; order Cypriniformes; family Cyprinidae; genus Enteromius; species Enteromius afrohamiltoni. The sequence goes on from JAUYWG010000055.1 coordinate 12,516,827, forward strand.
TTTATCTGTTCATTTTCTCAATAAGCCTGTGTCTGGCTTCACATTGCCAGGCAGAGAATATCTAGGAAAACGAGGAAGGAAATGCAATGGAAAACAGGGGAAAGGGAAAGAAACCCTCGTCGATAGCAGGCTGCCCCCGCATCGTTCCTGAATAAGGCAGAAGGGAGCAAGTGCATGGCGCCATCAGAAGCGGCCATCCAGGCGACTGTTCGAGGCAGACAGGGGAGAGGAAGACAGACGGTGACGTCCACTAAATACCAACTGGAAAGGCTAGTTGGTGAGACAGCCTGGAGCAGAGTTTATGTATTTTAGATGGTACTGATTTGGCTTCTGTCAGAAAAAAACACAAAGAAAAACAGACGAATATGAACTCCTCCCAAAGCTGAGTGTTTTGAAATCATAAATTTACTGTAAGTTTTGGCAACTGTCAGATAGCAGAGTAAATATTATTATACTCATCTAAGGTATTTTGAAATGTAATTTGGCCAAAAAGTATTCTTTAGGTATTGGCGTGTTTTACTTTAAGAGATAATAAACAAGTAACATTAAATGTTTTTAAACATTAAATGCATGCAGAGAGCAATAATAGTGAGATCTATAACATACATTTACAAATTAGATAAAGTTTTATTTCATGCACACAAAAATTTATTTTAACAAAAATAAATAAATAAACCTGTCTGTATCCTTACTAATTAATTTATGAAGGCCAATATGTGGCCTCGTTATGCAAATATCTATGCAAATTAGGATTACAGAGAACATAGAATATTGTAATATTTCAATTGCACATTCATTTGGAAACAAAAACGGGCCAAAAAATATGGGCCAAATTACACCTAAATAATAAAATAGTAAAATAGTACTAAATAGTAAAATGACTAAATAATGTGCATATAAAAAATTAAAAAATTGCTTCAGGTATGAATTTATTATAATAAAATAATTATATGTGACCCTTCAGTAGGATATCAAGTAAAGATCATGTTCCATGAAGATATTTTGTAAATTTCCTACCATAAATATACCAAAACCATTTTTTATGCTTAGGAAAAACAACTTTAAAGACCATTTTTTTGGACACTCAGATTTGAGATTTTCAGATTTTGCGCCAAGTGTTTTATTTTTTTAAGTAAGTGTACATATAAAACGCAAGTCATTTGATGGTTTGCTTTACTATTTCTTTTGAAATCCACTTGGACCCATTAATTTTATATGATTCGGAAGTCCTGTAAGCATAAACATTTCATTCATACATGTTCATGATAGTGTTGATGCATTTACTGTATGTGTACGTGTGGAGATTTCCTGTCTTGGTGCCATATTAGCATGTCCTGTCTGCAATGGGAGGCTCTTGGGATCTCATTGCTGCCAACCATGCAAATATCTCCTCAACATTTGTGAGTGTCCTTGCATAGAGACAACATTCCGGTCTCTTGCACAAGTCATGCCTACTGGTAATCCATAGTGAAATAAATATGAAAGTTTAAAAACCCACAAACACTTAACAACAAAGCAAGAAATGGGGAGCCAAATGAGGTGAAAAAAAAAGAAGAAGGCCGGAGGAGCCAGAGAGAGAGTGAGGCAAAGTTTAGCAGAAGTGGGAATGAAGAGAAAAATCAGCAGTACGGATTTTAAACAGGAAGAGAGTGGCGTCAGTACAGCTCAGAGATAAGAGAGCCGCGCTCCATACACAAACACAGAGCTCAGCAGCCTAGCAGCTCCCAGCTCTACAGGCGCCTCGCAGTAGCACTTGTCCACCCACCTAGACTGAGCTCCAGGCCCCAGACCACATACTAACACACACACTACCCTCCTATCCCACCATTCAATGGATTCAAGGCAAAATATCAACAGTTCAGGCTCTGGAACACAGGGAGTATGGAAAGATTTTAAGCTTCAAAAAATGCAACACTATAAAAGAATCATAAAAGTGGTCAGTATATTCCAAGTTTTAAAAAGCCACATAAATGCTTTCTCAGTCAAATCAGTTTTGTGAACTGCATCAATAAGTTATGAAACTGCTACCTGACCATTTGAACCTGATTTTTGAAGGATTTAAATGTACATAAGTCAAACAGGAATGTGAAAGTGAGTAAATAATGACAGAATTTTCATTTTTGGGTGCACTATCGCACAACCTGATTTTGCTGAGTGCGACATGTTCCTGGATCAACATCTTTGTTGATCCTGGAACAACATTGTGAGTAACCAATCAGATTTTTAAGAACCAGTTTATCGTATCTGTGAAATTTTAGAGATTACTCATTGGTAAGGTTAGGTTTAGATTTAGAGATATGGTCAAGATCTAAATTTTGGATTAAATTGTTGTTCCTGGGTCAACAAAACATGTTGAGCCAGGAACACAAGTAACTCAGCAAAATCAGGACATACGTGAGATATCCCATTAAGGGTTACATATTTTACAAGGTAGCTAATTCGTACAAATTTGTATGACCTCACTTCATACAAATTCATAATATTATTGTCACAAGTGTAGCTGGCGATGAACGCCTTTCAGCGGCGAGCAAAATAAAGATTTATTTAAACACACGGAGGGGAGCTGAACAAATGTTCAAACATAGCCCCTTTTCCTGCACGTATTTTGCCTATTTAAGGTGTGGACTTGAACTAAAACACAGCAAAGTCTTATTGTCCCTATGGAGATATTTCTGAGCGTTCTTACCCGTGTTTGTTTTCCCGTGAATGACCCAGGACTGTTTATACCGACTTTGAATCTTGCTGCCTGCCTGAAATATTGTAGAGTAAAACATGAGTGTGACAGATCATCAGACTCATGAGGGTCCATTTTGCAGCATGGTTTATTAACAGGGTCAGACAGGCAGAGGTCGGTATCACAGCAGATAGTAATAGCAGGGATCAGGCAGAAATCGTAGTCAGAATACAGGCAGGAAGTTCAGGGCAGGCGGCGAGAATCACAATCAGAATAACAGTCCAAACAAACACGAATAAATCAAACCAGGAAAACGCTCAGTAGTGACAGCCGGGGCAAATCAAGACTTTGCGTCTGACTCTTAAAAAGTCAGTGTTTAAATAGCGGAGATAATAGTCAACACCTGCGATCGCATCAGCCAAGGTACAATGGTTAAAAGTGTCTGGGTAGGAACGCTAATACTCCGCCGAAGGTTCCCGCTGCTGTTGGCCGGAGAGAGCCACGGAGGTGCGGCTTGTGACAATGAGGTTTCTGTCTCTTAGAAATACAAAACTAGATAATTTATAAAGTTCAAGGCATTGCAAAAAAGAATCCATATGATTTGAATAGTTGAAATCTATATTTTGTGATGACATACAATCTCTTTGTTTGAAGAACAGACTTGCTTTTATTTACATTTAAACAATAGTGGTTACATAGGTTAGAGGTTACAAACCTGTTTGAAATATATATAATACTTTATGTATGCGTGATGATGTTTAAATGTAGATAAAAGCTAGATCTGTAGATAAATCTGTTCATTAAAAAAAAGTGATTCATATCTCTTCACAAGACTTTGACTAAATTGCTTGATTCATATGTATTTGTTTTACAATGCTTTTCTGTATCTTCAAAGTTTTGGTTACCTGGGCCTTTAATGGAGAGATGGACATTTCTCAAGTTTCATTTAAACATTTCAATGAGGGAGAGTAATTGATAACAACATTTTCACTTTTGGGTAAGCCATCCCTTTAAAGGCACTGAATGATGGGAGATAAGAATGTATTTTTCTATACACTGACAAGTTAAGTGAAAACTAGTTTTGAGCTTACTGATATATGAAATATGTGTATGAAAGCAGGGGCAGTGATAAAAAAGCTTAAGCAACACAGTGGTGCATGTATGAGATTCTGAGACCGGTTAATAAAAGTGGCCTGTGGGGCTCTGTTTTTCCAGCCACTCTCTGTCATTTCTGAATGTGAACTCATAAAAGCTTTCAATGCACTGCCACAGAGGAAGCCAAGCTGGAGGTCTAATTGAGCACACACTCAAACACAGAGCCACAAGCAAACAATCACCCTGACAACAGTGACCAAGTGTTGCATGTTTTACACCTAAGAAGAAGACAGTTCTCAGAACTGTACTTGATGCAATAAAAGCCAATGCATTTTTTATCAGAAAAACAAAAGCATATATCGCATTATGTTCCAAATAAACATTAAATAGCTCAACATTTATAGCACTGCAGCCAGCACAGGAATAAATTACATTTTAAAACATTAAAATACAAATAATGAAAAAAATTGGAATAACTTTTTTTTATTGGATCAAATAAATTCAACCTTGCAAAAAATCTTATTGGCCCTAAACACAGTGTTACATTTATGATAAATAATTTGATAAATAATAAAGTGTTTTTTCCCCCACAAAACCAATGGTAAAAGTGTGGAATGTGTCTCAAGTATCTCTGAACAGACACCGCTGTGTAAGGAGAGACTTACAATTACAGCTGAAGGCAAGCTGAGAGCACACAAATTGGGTCAGAAGCACAGAACCACTATCCTTACCCTGATGAGACAAGACAGAGAGAAAGAGAGAGACTGGCCCTGAAAGACTGCAATCTTAGGATGGTAATTAGAACCATGCTCTTCTGTGTGATTGTGGATTTGCATTTCCCAAACCAGCGGTAAAAATACGCCTGGATCCAGTGGGTAGAAGTCAGATCTACCCACTGGGCTATTTATGCAGCATCCAGAAGAAAATAATTAAGCTCCCTCTGAGGACCAAGACTTCTGGGAAATATGAAGGTCAAGGATTGAAGACAAGCTTGAACTTTAGCAAATTCAAAACAGGGAAGCAGTGCAGATATCAGCAGATTGACAGTCTTACCTGGAAATTCACTTTAATGAAGACTTATAATATCTGTCCTTTGGTCAAAGTAAGACCAAAGCCTGTACTTGACATGTCTCTGTCATCGTTTGAATAATCAGTCATTATGCATGCAGGCTCTCAGACGTGTTATGCCGCTTGGTAAACACAAACTGAGTCATTTCCGTCCCATGATTATCAGCAGGGAGACAATCAGTACATCTCTATCCTGCCCCCTGTTTAATGACTGCTGCCGGCTCTTGAACTTGACTAAGTAAACATAAGATCACTGCTCTCTCAGTGTGATTGCTAAGGTTTCTTAAGTGGCGCCTTGGAGATGTTAGCTATAGATTATGGATACCTGATTCTGTGAATGAAAAGCTTTTTTTGTCAGCTGTTAAAAAATCAGAAGAAATTGAAATGTTGAAGCTGACGTTTGAGGCAAAAAATGCGTTGGCGTGCAGATTATGCATATGAATATGAGATATTGATAACTGAGGCATATAAAATAAACATTACAGAAACGAGGCTCCTGCTGAGAGTCAGTTAAGCTCCATACACACACATAAACATATACTTTTTTTTATCTTGACGTGCATCCAAAGTCCAACATACACTCAAAATGAGTTTGTAGCCACATATAATCCTCTTCATGACCTACACTGGGTTCACTAGGTTCTTTGAAAGCATTGCTAAAGTCACAAAATTTTACAGCATTGTGGATTTGCAATCCCACATTCAGCAAAGTCAGCAGCTAAAAAATGTGCGTCTGTTGGAAATAAAGATTAGTGGGAGTATGTTCTACAAGTCTTTCTAATTTAAAAGTTTCACGTGATTCAGATTGAAATTTACTACCAATTTATAAATGATAATTGTTTTACAAAAATCCGTCATACATTTTTTCTAGTGTAAAATGTTCTTAGGTTAATTAAACATTATTTACCAAAAAATTTATTAAATGTTTTAGGTCCATAAATATGCATAGACTTTTGGGGTAGGGCAACAACCTGGTCTCAAAAAAAATGTACCTCTGTGCACATTTTATGCAATACCGTTTTTACATTCCTTTCTACATGTTTTACCGCAGTTTCAAAGACTAATGTCCCCTGAGTGGTGCTAAAACACAGGTTTAATATGTGAACCCTGGCACTTTTTATTATGTTGATGAAGGTATGCATTGTGCTGAGCCCCTTAAGGTGGTGGAGGAAAACTTTGGGGGTGGGTGGAAAACTCTTGTAAAAATGTTGCGTTCCCCTGAGACACTTTGCATTCTCTCACAGATATTTGTGTTCTCTCGCCCAAATATTTGCGTCCTTTCGCAAACAGTTTGCGTTCCCTCGCAAAACTTCTTGTGTTCTCTTGTGACAAGTGTGTTCTTGTGTTCTCTTCAAAAGTTTTGCATGGGAACACAAATAACTTTGCAAGAGAACCCAAAGTTTCTCGGGGGAATGCAAATATCTTTGCAAGAAAAAATAGTTTTTTTCTCCTAACCCAAATTTTGGCCACTCACCCAGAATTTTCCAACCACTACGTCATTTAAGGGGCTCCGTAGTATTGTGATGGTTCAGAATTCCAATATCTGTGAAGCTGTCACTAAAAGTTGCTCTATCATGTTGGAAATATGTTTTGTCGAATCATAGGATTTGAACAGGATTTGAAAATAGAGGTGTAAATGAAGTCCAAAAATGTTTTGTGATTGCATCACTCAAACTATATCCAGAAGTAGTTGAAAACACATGTGACCATGTCCTGAAGCAGCTGTCAATCATACAAAAAAGAAGCCTAAAGTGTGCTTTCATCTATGAGTCCAGGCCTCCCTGTCAGTGAGACTGTCTTTCCTCTGTATCAACCAATCAAATAACTTGTCAGTCTCTGTCTTCCTCTATATCTGCTTGTTTATTAAATGAATGTGGAAACAGCAAACAGTTGAAGCATATCTGTCTGCTGGCATATCTTTCAGAATGCCAGAGAGTAGAGGAATCAAGAGGCACTTTTTTACCATAAGTCTCAGGAATGCAAAGCTGAAGGCATCTGAGGATTATCTGAGGAGCTTATTGGGGTACATTATTAAAATAACAACACTCACAGTCTTATTACAGGTACTCATGTTGTCCTCTACATGTAAAAGGTATTCTCCTCTCAAGATAACTTTGAATAATACCTACAATCATAAATACAGGCTATCATATAATGATAGTAAATATCAGCATTTTGTATTACACTTTTAAGCATTTATATTTTCTTCTGAACCATTTTGAGCTTTAAACTTATGCATTTATGTTCATTTCTCCTCCACCTAATAGAGAGGTTTTTTTTTAAACAATGCATAATACATGCTTGTTGTTCTTTAGCTTTGATCTTTTGAGATTATTTGAATCAGGGTTATCATATTTAAATAAAACTACAAACATGAAAAAACAAAAACAATATTTAGCATAAATTTTGCTGTTGTAAGTAAGACTAACCACAGAATGCTGGTGTAAAGTGAGACGGCTGACCACTTTTTGACATTTTTACAACAATTTGAATGACATTTTTTAAATTGCTAAAGATATTTAAAGTCCTAATACTCATGAAATGTAAATTTTGACTGTCAATTGGTTTTGGATTCTCTGTTCCCCTTTCTTAAAACACATATCAATCCAACTTATTCATAACATTCCAGTTTGGTTATTGAATATTTTTCACCCTTGTTTGTTGTGTATGAACTGTATTTAGCCTTGAGATTTATCTGAAAAAGCCAAGGCATTTGTATAGGACAACCAATGTTTTTTGTAAAAGTTTTAGATTTGGTTTCAGTTAAAAATAAAACCTTACAGCAAATAATCCGATACACAACAGATCAAAGCTAAAGAGCAACATACATGCGTGCTTAGTTTATTTACATCCAAACATGCCAGCTTTGTGGAAAAACCTCAAAGTTCCCAAATGTCTCAAAGGAAACGATGATGAAATGCATGTCGTGTGACAGAACAGAATATAATAAAGACAAGAACCGTGTGTACACTGACTGTGGGAGACAGAGGGTGCTTCTCTATTGATTTATCCTTCTGTAACCTCCTTCTGTCTCTTTTTACCCCTGCAGACTGTGTTTTTTGGGAGCTGGTCTGGCCAGGCAGATTTGACTGGAGCCAGAGTGTAGATACAAGGCTGAGCTCAGATAAACAGCTTCTTGTTTGAGCCGCCGCTGCGCTGAGCTGCTCTGTGCTGAGCTGAGCAGGCTGATAAGAAAGGCAGTGGCGGCGTCGGGGCCGTGGCAGCCAAGAGAATGGACCAGGGCCTGGGGAAGTAGACAATCTGACTGCACCCTGCCCTCCCCTGACCGCTTCTCCTCCCAGCCCTAATCTCTTCTCTTTTCTTCTCTCCCTCGCTCTTTTCACAGCAAAGGGCAGAGCTGCCTAATTGCCTGGTGAGAGTGAAATGTATCAGTGGGCCGCATCTGCATGGGGAGCAGGGGAAGAGATGCAGACGTGACCGGCTGGTCAGACCCAGGAAGAGACGTGACCTCGATGACTAGCTATATTCATAGGTGTTAAAAGCAAAAAATTTTGCTAAGTTAAAGTTACTTATTTAATAACCAATGAGTATCAAAGTAGTAAAAAAAACTAAAATAAATACTTTTTTTTATTGTATTTATTATAATAAAAAAATGTAAATGACTAAAATAATTATAAATAAATTAATCCATCATAAATTGAAACTATAATTTAATTAATTAAAATCTGTGATCATTTACTCATCCTCAAGTAGTTCCAACCGTGTATGAATTTCTTTGTACAACCAAACACAAAGGAAGATATTTTGAAGAAAGTTTGTAACTAGGTTGTTTTGGGTCACAACTGACTTCTATAGCATTTTATTTTCCTACTATGGAAGTCAACGATGATAAAAACGACATTTTATCTCACAATTCTAACCTTTTTTCTCAGAATTGCATGATACAAACTCATAATTCTGACTTGTTTTCTTTACATAGTTATAAAATCAGAATTGCGAAATGTAATTGAATTGCTAATTATAAATTGTGAATTATAAAGTCAGATTTGCAAGTTATAAAGTCAGAACTGTGAGTTATAAAGTCAGATTTGCAAATTATAAAATCAGAATTGCGAGTTAAAAGTCATAATTGCCAGTTATATAATCACCATTGTGAGATATGAACTGACAATTCTGTCAAAATATCAGTCTTTATTTCCACCCAAAATTATGATTATTTATTATTATTATTTATGACTTGCAAATGTGAGTTTATATCTCACAATTCAGAGAAAAAAAAGTCAGAATTGCGACTTTATATTACACAGTTTATATATTGGAATTCCATGATATAAAGTCGCAAATCTTTATAACTCTTGCAATTGTCATATCATGCTATTCAGATTGTCATCTTTGTCATCTTTACATCTCACAATTCTGAGAAATAAAAGTCAGCATTGTGACTTTATATCACACAATTGTGAGTTATAAAGTCACAATTCAGACTTTATAACTCGGAATTGCAAGTTAATAATTCATAATTCTGAGGAAGGGAGAAGGCAGAATTGTGAGCTTTTTTTTGTATCGCACTTCTTATTTTTTTTTTTATATCTTACAATTTGTGAAAAACAAAGTTTGAATGCACTTTGTTTCTGGGTGAACTATCATCTTTGTTATTTTATTTGATCTCTACAATGCAAAATATGCCATGTTCCCAATACCTTAAATTCTCTCCCAGCCCTAGATACCTCATACTATCACAATTGATCATCATGCCTGCAAAGAGCTGCTGATACGCCAAACATGCCAGAAGATTGGCAATCAATAACACAGCTAGAGCGCTTTGGCTCAGCTTTGGACTAAACCCACATCTGCTTCAAATATCCCTGTCTTCTAACTACACAACCTTGTGTGTGTGTGTGTGTGTGTGTAAACAGCCTCAAAACTTGAAACACAACATCAGTCACACAGGTTCACTCACACTTTCCATGCTTAGGCAGAGTGAAGAACAAAATATAGCAATATGGTAAATACAACTAATGAAATAAATATGCACACAACCGCAAAAGATATGAAGTATCTCTAAAATAAAATGATAAAATAAGATAACACTTTTTAAGTATAATGACAAATTGTGTAAGAAAATAAGAGAACATACACTTAAACTGCTGCTTAAAAATCTGTGAATTTTCTATATTTATGCATGAATATAACAGATTTTCACACAAAGCCTGCAAGCAGAAAAAGTGATCAAACAATTGAGACAAAAATATTTTCTTTTGTCATTGTACTTTATTTATTGAGAAAAATGATCCAGTGTTATATATCTGTGTGTGACAAAAGTATAAGTCTTTGATTTATAGTATCTGGTCCATAGTAAATTATTTTTATGCTTGAAGTTGTTGTCTTGCTACATGACCCACCTTCTCTTAAGATTCAGTTTTCGGACAGATGTCCTGACATTTTCCTTTATAATTTGCTGTTATAAGAATTCACTGTTCTATCAGTCCTGGCTCAGATGCAGCAAAACAGGCCCAAACCATGATACTACCACCACCACCATGTTTCACAGATGGGTTAAGGTTCCTATGTTGGAATGCAGTGGGGTTTTTTTTATCTAAACATAACGCCTCACACTTAAACCAAAAACTTCCAAGTTGGTCTCATCTGTCCACAAAACATTTTTCCAGTAGTACTTTGGTTTGTCCACATGATCTTTAGCAAACTGCAGAAAGGCAGCAATGTTTTTTTTCTTCACAGAGTAACAATTCCCTGCATTTGTACACAATCTGTATGACTGTGTATTTGTGGAGTCCAAACTCTTTGGAAATGGTTTTATAACCTTTTCCAGCCTGATGAGCAACAGCAACTCTTTTTCTGAGGTCCTCAGAGATCTCCTTTATCTGAGGCATAATACACTCTCACAAACATGATCAGACTTTGACAGATTCCTGTTTTTCAAATAAAACAGGCACCAAAAGCCTCACGAAAAATCCTCTGAACAGATAAATAAATAACAGGGAACCTATTGTTTTCTCATTCATTTGATTCATTATTTTTGTCTACTTACATGACTTGTGCAAAAATCTGATTATGTTTTAGGGTTCACAAATTTTCAAGCAGCACATTAAAGTATGTTTAAAAGAAAATACAGTAACACTTTAGAATAGGTAACACTTGATCATTTTTAATTATGAGTTTTAAATTCATAACTTTATGTTTAGGTATTGGCTAATATTCTAGTAATATGCACGCTAATAAGCAACTAATAGACATAACTATAAAATAAAGTGTTACTAAAAATACTGTTTACGAAATTTCATGTTTAACTAGTGTGTTACTTGCTTTGTTAAAATTTATTAGCAGTTTCTTCCAGCATTATAACTTTGAATTATAAGATCATTTTTTCCCCTTTATAAACACATCAGGCTATGCATTAATGTAGCTTATACCACTGTCACCTCAGTTGTTCCTTCTCATACTTGGCTCCAAGTCTTTCTTTCTCTTTTAGTCTCTCCCTCTCTGACGCTCTACCTCACAGTCATCGCCTGAGGACTGGCGGCGGTTTCTTTTGTGCTCTTGCTTATTTTTGCTGACCTGGAACAGACAGACAGACACTGAACAGAGCCTGGGTAGGGGGCGGAGGTAACAGGGGGCTCTCCTGAAATACGGTCTTCTGCGTTCGGGAGGGTGAGGTGGAATAACAGCATCATAGCTCTCAGGTGTCACGCCGTCTGGCAGGGGGTTGGGAATGGGGGGAGGAGACAGAGAAGGGGGAGTCTTAGAAGAAAATGGAAAATACATATACATATTTTAGAGTAAAAAAACATGTATACATATATATATATATATATATATATAGTACCTCTATCTTTGTAAAGTACACATGTGGTCTGTGAAGTGATATGTGTTAATGAAAATGACTGTTATCTAATAATCTGCTAAATATTCTAAACCAAGCCACAGCAAAGAAGACCCTCTGCTAATCGTCATTGGCCATGGCTTTGAGATCTTTAATTTCATTCATTAACTCTCCTCAAACAGTCCTCTACTCCACATGATGTGGTCTGCAGCATTCCTTCCCGTCATGGCACCGGATCAACTCGTCAAACATAGAATGCGTTCTGAATGGAGAAGCTAACCATGGTACATTCAATACAAAGAGCCCACAGTTTGTTTATTCTAAAGAATCTGTTTTAATTCAATATCTTTTAACAAGTTCCTCTCAGAGGTGGTCCGTCCAAGAAAGGAAAAGTCATTCCAAACAACTACCACCAAAACATTACAGGATCCAAATCATCGTCCAGTTAAACCCGCCGAAAAAAAAAGACAGTTGAAAACTGTTGTTAGGCAACACAAGCAAATATTTCACTCAGGAAATTCACAACCACAAACCTGACAACTAAAAACTAAATACTTCAACCAGATTCCAAAGCAATCTTTTTCCTCTTTCGCCTTAAAATGACAAGGATTTCAGGAGCGGTTTAATGACTGTACCAGTCCAGACTGGTTAATCCACAGTAAAGCCCCAACACACTCACCACCTGCTTTTTTTTGTTTGCATACATAGTTATGGGATGTTCACCACAAATTTCTGCTTGATCTGAAGAAAGACCGTTTTGATTTTACTCTCCAGCCTCACCTATGCCTAAATAGGCAACACACAGCTTGCCTATAACAATAAAAACTGGAGACCTTGACAGAAGACTGATATGATTGCTCAACCTAGTTTATTAGGGTTTATGGAGAAGCAGTCAAGCCAAGCGTTCAAGGTCAAATAGATTAAAGTACAATTAAAAGCAAACAAATGATTAAGTTAACCATGCACCCTTTGCACCTTCAGTCATACTTCTACCAGCAAAATATAGATTAATGAGAAGACACAGGTGAGACGGGACACAACCGTTGAGAACAGTTTGTTGGGAGGAAAAGTTGTGGATTAAAATGGGAAACAATGAAAAGTAGGCTTTGTTCACACTGCACATTAATCTCACTTGTTTTTTAATCTGATTTTAGAACTCCATTGTCATTTTGTAAGTCATTTATCACTATGTTCAGACAGAGATGTTACACTAAACAAGTGCAATTTGAAAATTACAAAATCTGATTAAATCTAGATTTTGGATTTAAGCTGATTTAAACAAAAACACAGTGTGTCTGTGTGCGTGCATGTTTATGTGGCTTATGAGGACACAAATTTGTATAATGACATAGTTATTACATAATTCTATAAGCTTATAGACTATACAGAATAAGAAAATATTTTCCAAATATTTTTGAAAATATAAAAATGTATTTATTTTGTTTTAGCAAAGATGATCAAAATGAAATATTTGTAATATATAAAAGGAAATGCTGTTCTTAGGAATGTTTTATTCAAAGAGTCCCACATTCCAATATTAAGCAACACTACCATTTTTAACATTTATAATAATTAGTAGTCGTAAATCTGGATATTAACAATGATTTCTGAAGGATACCATGACACTTAAGACTGGAGAAAAGACTACTGGAAATTCAGCTACACCTTCACATGAATAAATGACATTTTAATATATATTACAACAAACACAGTATTAAAAAATATTTCACAATAATTGCTGTTTGACTATATCTTTTTCACATAAATGCAGCCTTGGTGAGCATAAGTGGCCTTTTTGAAAGACCAATCATGCCTGCCAAATGCATAAATATGATATAAATCACAGCAGTAACATGTTGATTTGGATTTCAAACTACGATGTGACACTTGGCCACTTGTCGTCTGTCTCACCAACTCAAAGCGAGATGTCACTCGTCTCTGCGAGTGTCTTTGGATTGGGTTGGCCAACCATGAATATCTCTCAAGGATAGTTTAAGGGTAGTGCAAAGATGTTGCTCAAGCTGCTATAATGCCTTTTAAGGAGTGGGCATGCATGATGGGGCCACGGGCGAGATGTCCTCCTGCTGCACCCATCAAGATCATAAGATCAGCCCTGTTAACGGCGGCTTACCCTGCCTCTTTGGGCCAGGAGCGGGCCAGGCAATGACTCAGCGGCCAGACAAAGAGGCCGATGACGATGGAGATAAAGGCTCATCGCGTCACCAGAGCGCACAGGGCTAGTGATAATACCGCTGGCCTCTCCCTGCTGGCTCCAGTCTGCTCTGCCCTCCCGCCGGTGCCATCTTGTCTTCATTCTGAAACACAAACACACACTCACAGAGGCTAGCGACTGACTCTGTACTTTTTTCTCACGACAAAGGGTTCCCCACCCCCCGGACAGACCGCCTCCATAATGCCACGCTCTGCTGCACAGAAAAAGAGAGATAGAAAGAGAGAGATACTGCTCCTGACAGCCATCGCCGACTCAGACGCCAGTCTCTGCGCTATCATCAGGGCAATGGGGGAGATAATTCATGGAAAACTCTACCAAACGCATCCAACGCCATTGTTCGCAGATAGTCGGAGATGCTCAGACACAAAAATAGACACAGAGATAAGATCCTTTGCCATGTCGCCAGTCTTTGTTGCATCATCACAGCACAGCTAATGATAATACATCATAATAAGTTTCCTCTTGCGCAACTGAAATGACTAGAATAAATAAGTGTACTCAAAGTGGCGTCATGTATGAGCGAGCGAACGTGCCTGGCTCCACGTTACAGAGCTGGATGTGAAAATCGGGGTCAAGTTCAGTTCAGGGGTTGACGACTAGCCTGCTGCCCATGTGTCCTCCTGTTTCCTTTCGCTGGAGGAGGAGAGAGGTCACCGGTGATGGCTTTGTAACATGACCCTTGGCTACAGCCTCTTTTCCATCCTGCCACGGTGACAAAGCTCACGTTCCCATCTCAAGGAAAGCCAGCGAGACCTTGATGCACTCTTTTGAACTGACCGTTGAATTGTTTTGGACACAGTAATGGTGGAAGTAAGTTTGTTCATATGCATTACAAAGGAAGCTGTAATCAGATCTCTTCGCAGGATTGAATACAGAAGAGGAAGATGCATGATTGCTATAATGCTTACTTGCTTTAAATATCTGCATCCTTTGAATCTGATCAGATGCGAGGCTGGGCGGCTAACTTATCAGATCGGGGTAAACAAATGCATGCTGGGAGAAAACGTGCTGGTTTTAATCATTTCATTCATGTCATACAACTAGCATTAAATTACGCAAAGTTAATAAGGTCTGCCAAATGTAACCAACTCCCTTATTTTTTTTCAGTTTTGATTGTTTTGTTGGAAGATGGAGGAAAAAACAAATAGGTTCCAGAAAAAGTTTGCGCTCGCTTCAAAGAAAGCCACTTTTTGGGAAGATTTTTTAAGCAAAATGTATTAAAATAATATTACCGCCATCAATCAATACAAAATGCAATCAAAATGTTTACAAATCCTGATATGCATAAATCATGTTGATATATTTAATTTCCTAACTATTTCACACTTGTTTAATGTGCTGCAAAACACTGAGACAACAGTACAACCACAGATCTTGGATTTGAACCTCACTGACAATTTGAAGGAAAACATAAAATTTTAAAATCACTAGATAAACAGAATTTTGAGAGAAAAAAGGGTATTTTAGAAGATGGATAGAATAACATTTTCTGACTGATTACAGCTTTATAATCATAGATGTTCTTTGATGGTTAGATGTAAATACAGTAAAACATAGGACAGATATTATCGATATTCATGAGAAAGACAAGACCGTATAATCTAAAACACAAGCAGGTTTTACGGATTATTCTCTCTGTTCTAATGTACTTGTTCTCAGAGAAATGGGGCCACTAAGGTCCCTGCCAAAATGGTCTTGTTGTTTAACCCACTCTTTTCCAATGAATGAGGCATGTACAATGAAATCTATGAAATTCCATAAACAAAAAGCTGATAGAAGAGGAATGGGGTGAGCGGACAAGACACAGCACAGAATTGAACAGCACAGAAGACCAAATCTAATACCAAAGTCTGTGTAGTGCATTATATCCCCTCAAACAAATGCTATCAAAAAATTGATTATAGATCTATGGCTCCATGCTGGCTGTCACAATTTCTTCCATTCATATTCCTTTAAGAGTTCCATCTCCTCTCCCTTATACTGGCTCTGCTAGCACTAACCCAATCTTAGCATGCAGTGCTGTCTGCACCACTGCCCCGTTCCCCATTCACCATGTCACAGTGTCCATACTGATCTATAATTAATTTAAAAAGGCTTGTGGCCCAGACCACACTGTTGAAATGCTCTTTGTGTTTGGCTGGCTCACTTCCACACTGTCTGACAAGGATTGTATTTCTCTGCCTGACACGGCCATTGTAATGCTAAAAGCTGAATAATGCACAGAGAGCTGATGTATCTGAAATAACGGGTTTGTTTTGCAGGAGACGCTCAGTCCAGTCAATTTTGATTTGGTACTTAGAGGCTATAAGGGATATTCAGCACAAATCACAGTGTTAACATAGCGTAAGCTCTGTTCCAAACCCTAGTAAGCTGCCTAAAGACATAACTACTGTATGTAGGCTGCAAAGACAGCATCCTAACAGTTAAGGAGACTAATATTGAGTAATTTAAAAACGCATAATTGGGCACTTCAAACAAACTCCAATCTGCATCATCCTGCAATTTATCATACATAAAAGCAAGTTTATTATATATAAAATATATAAATAATAAAGATAAGATTAAATTGTCATGTTCAACATAATAATTTAGACAATATGTATACCTAAAATAACTAACTATTAAGTAA
This sequence comes from Enteromius afrohamiltoni, assembly GCA_034779775.1. Classification (NCBI taxonomy): domain Eukaryota; kingdom Metazoa; phylum Chordata; class Actinopteri; order Cypriniformes; family Cyprinidae; genus Enteromius; species Enteromius afrohamiltoni. The sequence goes on from JAUYWG010000055.1 coordinate 12,533,328, forward strand.
TTACTACTTACAATGAAATAATAATTATTATTATTATCAGTAGTAGTAAAAACTATATTTTTGCAGAAATTGATAGTGATTATTATTTTAATTATTTAATATTTTATTAATTATTTAATTGTTCATTATTTTATTACAATAAGTAATTAATTCTTTATTTATTATTAAATTATTTATTATTATGCATCTACTTATTACTTTATTGTTAAAATATAAACAACATGTGATTATGAAAATAACTATTTATAATAATCATTGTCATCATCCAAAACTATTCCAAATGTTAAAACATAATCATTATTTACGTTGTTTTTATTAATAATAACAACAATAATAATTCTAGTACATTGGTCTAGCATTGTGGCCACAAAGTCTCCACACCCTGGATCCGCTCTGAGTACCTTAAGTCTCTGGATGCCATGGGGCTGTCTTGGTTGACAAGCTTCATCGGTGTTGCGTGGAAGTTGGGGACAGTACCTCTGGACTGGTAGACCAAGATGGTGGTCCATCTTTTTAAGAAGGGGGATCGGAGGGTGTGTTCCTATAGGGGATTCACACTCCTCAGCCTCCCCGGGAAAGTCTATGCCAGGGGACTGGAAAAATCCATGGTTCTCAACAGGAAAAGGGTGTTCTGTCACTCAGAAGGAGCTCAGAGTAGACCCACTGCTCCTCCATATCGAGAAAGGCCAGCTGAGGTGGCTCGGGCATCTGTTCTGGATGCCTTTTCCCGGACACCTTTCTGGGGAGGTGTTCCAGGCATGTCCCACCTGGAGGAGGCCCCAGGGAAGACCTAGGATACGCTGGAGGGACTATGTCTCTCGACTGGCCTGGGAAAGCCTCAGTATTCCCCTGAAGAAGCTAGAGGAAGTGTCTGTGGAGAGGGTCTGGATGTCTCTGCTGCCCTGAGACCCGGCCCCAGAGAAGTGGAAGAAAATGTATGTATGTATGTACTACTCTGCACTACTATAAAACACAAATAATGTATAAAATAATATATATATATATTTTACTCTGTACTACAAAAATACTTTTCAGTGCTGAATGAAATGACTTTTTTTCTCTCTCTTTGCCCACCAGCACTGTCAGAGTCAGATTCCTGATATTCTCAATCTGCAGCCATAAACTAAATTAGTTTATGATGCTCCATAAAAGATACGGAGTATTATAACAGCCCTCATCCTGACAATAAGAGAGGGAGAGAGAAGCAGCGTTGATGGCTCTTGGCAGGGCATGATACGGGCAGCGGTGCAGTCACGGGCAGAGTCATCATCTGGCAGCACATTCCTGCCCTATCTGTGCAGTAAACTGGATCTCCTACTTCCTCTTATCAGCTGTCAGGAATTCTCCAACTGAGGCTCTCCCTGCTGCTCCCTTCCACTCTCTCGCTCTCTTTTCTCCATCGCCTTCTCTCCCTTTGACATAGAGCAATGGTGGTTAATGCTCATTAAGATAAGAGAGCGCCACGGGACGTCAGATGCCTCTGGGGACACGCTGGAACCCAAACACTGGGAGGGGATGTGTCCCATCATCACTGGCACAACATCTAACCTTCCTCATCCTCCATCAGCCAGCTAGCTGCCATTAGTGTCTAACAAATATGTGCTCATTAGACAAGGAAATGGTTTTGTGAATGTAAACTGTGCATCCCATTTGTTAATACATAATCAGTTTGCCTGTTGTTTTTAATGGTAAACAACTGACTCAACATTATACATGAGCAATATTGCTTCAAATACTATTGTATGTGTGAAAAACAAAAAGTCAGATAAGCATAGTCATGGAATCTGAATTAAAAAGAAATCAGTATTCATAATTGTCCAACAGTATAGAACTATTGCATTACACTGTATTACACTGACCTATTCATCTTTTTCCATTACTTTAAACAATCACGTTAATTGAACCAATTTCAAAATTAAAAGCAATTGTTGAATCTTGTATAACTTTATTTAAAGACACTTACATTTAAGTTTAAATAACTTGTATACAGCCAATAATGTGTCAGCAACTAAACTTAAAGGGATAGTTCACCCAAAAATAAAAATTAATTTGCTCACCCACAAGTTGTTCCAAATTTGTGTGAATTTCTGAACACACTTTTCAATTTGGTAACCAAACCATTTATCATTCAGTTTAAAATAATAGGAATAGCTAATCTTGATCTTTATAGCGACATTCTTTAAAATATCTTGTTTCTCAGAGGGTGAGAAAAGTTCAATTAGGTGATAATATAGGTGATTGATTAAAATAATACTTTACAGTGCATTATTAGTATTAACATACATGTCCAGATTATTGCATCAGGGAGTTGAATTCCAAAACCAGATAAGTTTGGAAACAGCTCAAGTGATTTTTTTAAAGAGTTCTAAATCAATAGAATGTTTCGTTCAAAAAGATTCAGAGTTATTTTTCTCATAAGCAAAGTAAGGTGGATGCTAAAATATTTCTATAAATTATGACTTATTTAAAGATTTTTTCCCTTATTGCATAGCTTCAGGATACTTTAAATATAGTGCATGATTCATATGGACCACTTTTATAAAGCTTTTCTATCCTTTTTGAAGCTTGAAAGCTTGGTTGTTACTGCACGGGAAAGTTCATACATCCATATTTTAAACAACATAATGGTGTGATGATACTGTGCCTAAGTATTTTAAAAAACAACAACTTCAAAGTCTCTCATGACTCTTCTTCTCGATTTCCGGACCTGCTCATTAATGACATTCCTACAGTGAGCACTATTCTGTTAATACAGAAATGCAGAGCAGAGACACTTTACTACAAACACCTTCAGAACTTCGCTCCAATGATTCAACAGACATTAAACCAAGCCCTTTACGCAACTAAATTGGAACCAGATGCTGACTTTAGATCTGCTGTCTTGTGATATAGAAAACGAGAACAAGAACTTCAAAGCTAATTCCGTATTTAGATGCTAACCACAATGTAATATTACACGACACAGTTTCAAAATTCCCATGCCTCAAATTCTTACAACAGTATGAGCAAGCCAAAGGATTGCTCAGTAACTTAGCTACATAGTCACACGTGCAGTTAGACAGTTTGTTCAGCTTATGAATGCTAACAGGTTAACGCGGAGCCACAAAACGCAAATCATTTGAGCAATTTTGTCAAACGTCAAAAATGCATAAACAATAATAAAAAAAAAATCTGTACAAAGTTGTAAAATTTCTAAATTTGTTCCTTTTTTTTAACAATAATGATGTACTCTACACATGCATATAAATTACCATATATAAATAATAATATTCATAGAAATTAATAACAACAATGCATTAAATTGTCAGAAGTACCATTTTTAGTGATTAAAACCTTGTGTTTTATTCTCTTCTTCACATAAAGACTTTATATGTGAATGTGACATGACTTGTTTGTAATGTATTTATACTGCTTGTTTATGATTACTTTGTGCAATAAATACCTGTAGAGTAACTGCATTTGCCTGTGTGTATGTTTATATTGTTCAGAGGTGGGAAGGTTTAGGGTAGGAGTGGGGTTTGGTGCTCAAATAAAACTAAATAATTATATAAGAAATTTATATATGCATGTATATTACGACTGAAATTACGCCTGCTGAATGTTCAGCTGTGGCATCAAATAAACAACTTGCGTTATTAAATATAAACAAATTTTAAAAAAAAAGGTTTAACTAATATAATATAATTGTAACTAATATTATATAATATTACTATTTTTTTCTTTTTTGGAAATACAGCCTTAGTGTGCATAAGAAACTTCTTTTAAAACATTACAAACATTAAAATATGTAATATAATAAAATGTAACAAAATGCTAGAAATAATATATATATATATATATATATATATATATAATATATAAAATGTATTAATATTAATTA
>JAUYWG010000055.1:12542429-12553713 GCA_034779775.1 Enteromius afrohamiltoni
CCCCCCCCCCCCCCCCCCTCAATATTATGGAAGTCAATGGGGACCAGCAGTTGAAGGTGAACTATCCCTTTAACTGGTAAGAAAGATATCATGGTTTCAGTTTGGGTCCATGAAGAGGGCACTGGGAGTTTAGGGGCTGACACAGAGTGAAATAAGGCAGGACTGATTAAGATGGACTGCTGATAAGGGTCCAGCATGCACAATGGCTTCCATACTATTCGTGGAGCGAGCGACACACGGTCGCACGCAACCGTACACAAGCACACAGGAATGCTCTCTCTCTTTCCCGTCACACACACATGCAGGACCGCGCCGCCATACCATTGGATATCTTAGCATCAGTGTGGAGGCTGGCAGACACGACCCTTTGAAATGCGATCCTCAGCCTTTCCAAGAGCAGCCTCTTGCCCTAATTAGATGATTATATCCAGAACAACATTATTTTAACTCAGGAGAGGAGAAAAAGTCTTTATTACTCAGTAAATTCCTCCTGACTTGCTATTTGTAACCGTGGCTAAGAGTTACCAACTTCAAGCTGTCAAATGAGTGCCAGATTGTGTCGAGTTTCGAAGCTTTAGAGGAGGGAATCATTTCTTTAGATTAGTTCCGCTCTCGGTTCCTCGCCACAGGCCCGCGAGCCCACATCCAATCCATCACGTCAGATCGCACTGGTCCAGCTGTGGCCAGACTGGGCTTTTTCTTTCTTTTCTTTTTTTTTTTTTTTGGTGCGTAAAGGGCTGTGTCCACAAACTTTTCTACTTAGAAAACAAGCACTCAGCGCACAGCCCTGCATGCAATAAACAAATTTTTGTGTCCAAGTTCAAGAACCCCGCTTGTTCAGACCGAGCACTCTGTGTCCTGGGATGTCCTGGGTAAAAAGTCAAGAAGATAAACACTTGGATAATCAAATAATGGTGATCAAAGACTGTAAAGGGCAGCTATTGCAGAATGGACTTTGATGTCTTTACTAGATGACTAGCCTCTTAAGATACAGACATTATAAATTACAAACCGACTCGCTCGTCGCATCTTAAGAAGGGAGTCTTTGGTCCAAACTCCCAAAATGTTGTCACTGTGTCCAGAAAGTTCTTTGTCTTTCCCTAACATGAGAAGGCTTGTTAGTGGTGGAGGGGAAATGTCACATTGCATCTCCTCTTGGCAGCACCAATGGTAATTTAGAGGCTGGAGTGAGCTGTGGAACAAAGGAGGGTTCAGCTCTGGGCGGAGAGGAGTCTCTAGCATGTCATTTCAGCGGTCGTCCATATATCTAAAAAAAACTAAAAACAGAACGTGCCTTTCAAATATTTCCCTAAACTCAGTTTGCCCCATAATCATGTGGAAAATGACAGTGTGTTTGCATTGTCCGAGCAGCAGAGGCCTGTTCTAAACACACACTGAAACTGCAAGGACAATGACGGACCTGTGGAAATTATACAGGTTTTGCATTACATTCACACACGCTTTACATACTGCAGACAACATAATGCAGACTTATTGTCTTCAGCTGACACCAGAGTTGGGGAGTAACTAAAAGTGGTGACACTACTAACTGCTTTCATATGGAGCTTTCCGAAATGCGATTCATTCGTGAATGGGTTCATTTAAAGGAGACCTAATATTCTTCTTTTTTACAATAATGGAATATAAGTCTCAGGTGCCCCCACAGTTTGTTTGCTCAAAATACCTCATTTATTATACAATTTTGAAATGGCTATTTTGAGTGAAAGCTAAAACAGTGTTTTGGAGCATGTCTCTTTATATGCAAATGAGCTGCTGCCCCCCACCCCTTTTCTGGAATAGGGCTGTTCCCTTTAGACTGGGCTGTGCCTTTACAGCTCCTTCCTCAGATACTCTGCTAAAAAACAAATGTTTGATTTTGATTACCATATCTTTTGAGTTGAAATCATGTGTTTTAAACCATATTAGTTTACATTTGTGATATACGTTTTTTTAAAACGCACACATCCAAAGCATCGGTTACAGTCGGTTTTGTCTGTGAAGGCTATGAGGCTGAAACCTCCAAATAGTGTTCTGTGCTGGTCAGTGCAGCCAAAGTCAGAAAAGTTAGCATGATTAGCTCAAACTTTCAACTGGTACACCATTGAAAACAGAATGGCAGCACTGTAGGTGTAAACTTGCAGATTAGGGGGTGAGATCCCCTTTCTTGCTTACCAAAAACATTTACTTATTTCATTTTTTCATGTTTCATGGGTAGGCAAATGCACTGGGGATCTGATTATAGCATTTCACATGGAAAAAGTCAGATTTACATGATATGTCACTTTTAAATAATTGAAGTGTGTACGCTATAATTCAAAAAAAAAATTGCCATCTGAAAGATTTCTTAAATGTTTTTGAAATAATTATTTTACACTCCAAGAGTACTATAGTGATTTTTTTTTTATTTAATGCTGCTTTTAACTTTCAAAAATGTTTTTTGTTTTTGTTTTCTTTGTTGAATAGAACATTCAAAAGAACTGCATTTATTCGAAAGATATATCTTTTGTTACTTTATAAATGCCTTTACAGCCATTTCTAAAAAAAATTTGTTTGCTAAAGTTCCTGTAATTTAAAATGATTTTCATCACAATATTTCTTTTATTATATTATTGGAACGTGCTGTTGTTGTTGTTTTTTTGTTTGTTAATTGTAAACAAGTAAAAGGCAATAAAACCAATTCTAAGGCAATTCTAAATAGTAAGAGCTCTCTAGCAACAAAAAAATAAGCCATAGGTACTTCCTGTTGATGTCACTGCAGAGGGGGAGAGATCCAATGAAGATTGAAGGTGACGGGAAATGCTAAAATGTGGTCATGGTCATGCTTGAGAAGGGTTACACGAGCGTGTGATGAGTTTTTCCTGAAAACACACTCTCTGTGTCTCCATGTCACTTCCTGTTGCCGTGCCATGAGGGCTAACAATGTTTTGTCTTAAGATTCTGTTTTTGTTTTCTTAACCTGAGTACTAAACACATAGTCAAGACTGTTTTGATATCTCTATTAGGTCTACACAGGATTTGAAGGGACCTTTTGAGCAAGAAAAATAAAACACTTTACAGTAAGACGGAAACTGAAACTGGCTTCTCTTTAAATTTGATGGTGGGAGACAAATTAAAGAATGGATAAGAAAAAATAGAAGCTTTTGAAAGAAAGTGAGAAAGAACACCCTGAGCAAAGCAAAAGTTTTCTTACAGATGCTTGGCTTTGTGCCTCTTAGAAAGCAGGTCATGGAAAATGCCCTCAGAATGGGCCAAACAGCAGTTTATGAGCAATTCTGTGGCACAAGTCCACACCACTGGGCACAAGAAAACCTGCATACTTCTTTTCAGAATAAACAGGGATTTTTAGAAAGTAGTCACAATCAAAAGAAGTAAAAAATACATTATAATCTCAATATACTTTTCAAAAGTTCAAAGAACAGGACATTGCATGATTCCTGGATTCTGCACAACCTTTGAAACATGCTGTCAGAATGATTTTTAATTTTAACCTTATAAGATGTTCAGTAGTTTAATAGACATCTTACGTATTTAATTGTATTTGTAAATCAAAATGTTCCAATTTCATCTGCAAAACCTGTACAGCGTGGTTTACAACAGTAATCTGCTGTTATTAAGACTATAAATGCATTTTTAAAAAGTATTTGTTAGCAGAATGGATAATCACATATTATTATTTTATAGAAATATATATGAAGAGCCTTTTTGTTAAAACAGATAACTCCATTTTTTAATTTTCAAACTTATTTTTTTATTTTTATGTTTTATTGTGTTTGCTGTATTTTTAGTTATTTTTAACCTAATCAAAAAAAACTTACTACAGTTTGATTGAGATAAATTGGAATGCACATCGATTTAAATTCTTTTTGATTATAATTTGATCATTATAAAGTGACTGAAGTCCAGCTGCTAAATACAATGGTTTTCAGTGATTAAGTCTAGCACGATTTAGCAAAATGACTAAAATCACTCACAGCATCTAACTTTTGCTGATAAACACACTCTCACGGTTTCACTCTGGGCCACATTAAAAAATGAAATAAAATTAATTACATAAACATTCTGCAAATCCTATGAAACTGTTCTTCGTGATTCAGGAAGTCAAACTAGCAAACGTGGTGAGAGCTTAGGGTGAGGGTCAGTATGATTCAATGTCATCTGAAGTCACAGGCCATCCAGGTCCAGCAGGTGAACAAACACTGGCCTCTGAAGTTGTCCCAACACTCTGGGAAGTTGCGGCTGTCATCGTTAAGCTCCAGTCTGGATCCAGCAGTATATACAGACTGCAGCTCTCGCAGATGGAAAATCTGAAGAGTTCCTCTCATTTAATTATTCTTTCCTCTAGCTGTCCAACACAAGTCATCACGTTCTGCTTATGTACACAACAAATACCATGAAGAGAAAACCAAAAAGGACCAAAAATGATGGTAATTCAATCTTGACACTGTAAAGACCCAAACCAATCATCTAGCAATAAGAAAGCGTTTAGGATAGTTTACTCTCCACGCATTGGCTGATTCTCATCTGAAGTATGTTGATGCAAATAAAACACAAGTCTCAAACAACCTTGGCGAGAATGAGCAGCACATTTCTCCAATGCAACTGAATCCTATTAAGATCTGGGTGGTATTTCCTCTAAAATGCAAGCAGTGCTAGAAACCCAAGAAAAACACCACCAGGAACAAAAAATTAATGGCTGTAAACAGTGTATTAAGGGGATGTGATCGTGATCTTGTTTATTTGTACTTGCTGCATGGGTTCACTGCTGCTGAGTGGACTGGCAGAGGAAAACAGGGACCAAACTGTAATGGGGCCATCAGGAATAAGCAATGTCTCTACAGACCCCCAAAGGCCGTCTACACCTTCCCTAAAGACAGTGACCGAGCCCCGGCTGACCTACCATTCAGGCCACCAAACAAACCACCTAGACTTCAGTTCATCCCTTTGCTAGTTTCTGTTTATTTCACTTGCATTAAGACACACAGCCTTAAATAAATGCTTCTGCTCCAGTCTCTTTGTCTTGCCTTTTAATCACTTTCTCTCGTTTCCACCCATGCCAAAATCTTGTGGTCAACGTGAGGGCAAATCTAATGGACTTAATGACTGGCCAGAGGTCAATGAACTCACTTGGACCAACAGAAATGCAGAATCATCAGAGACTTAAAGGTGAAGAGTTTGCAATATAAAATGATTTTCAAACAGGCTTCCCAAACATTACCAGCATCTTCCATTGGTCAGTGGTCAGATAAACAAAAATTACTTAACTGGAAAATGCACACAGTTCCCACTGGCAGAAAGAGTTTGACTGGACCAATAATCACTGGGCTAATAATGAGGTTGTAATGATCAGCTGGATGTGCCAGTAAGACTTTGTATGGCACTCCAGCCCTGTCAATGCTGCCTTGTTCATTTGTGTTCTTGTACCTTGTTATCGTGTTTTGGATTTATCGTTGTTGACCTCTGCTTCCCCACGTTTTCATCTTGCCCTTCGGACTCCATTTAATGGTACGTTTGACCCACGCCTGGATTATCGTTTGAGACTGTTTTTGCCTACACTGTTTATGTCTGCCGGTGATTGATCTTGTCTGTACAACCCTGAGCCTCAATAAACCTTTTATCTGCATATGAACCCACACGCTTCATGTACCTCATTGTAACAGAATGATACGTCGCAAAGGGTTCAGCGCTCGGGTTTGTGTCGGCTCAATCAGAGACTTTTCTATGCCTCGCAGGCAGGATTGTAAACAGGCGCCAGAGACATTTTTACATTCGCTATTTCAGCACGGACGCCACGTTGAGGATTACGTTGAGGAGTTCATCGCTGTGTCTCATGTCATGAAGGTCAGTGAAGACACAATCAAAAAATACTTTCTGTCTGGATTAGACCTTGTTCTACTGCGCGATTTGCCTGGTGAGGATCCCAGTTGGACATTAGGACAATTAATTGACTTTGTGCTGTTGTTTTGCTGTTCTCATTTCACCGTGGGAGAGGTGGATGAGGACATTCACGCTCGCGGTAATGACCAGAGTAATCACCGCGCCACGTGCGTCACATCTAACCCGTGGCTTGGTTCTCGCATGGCAATACGGCGAACGCCGCTCTCGCACAAGATGGTGGCCGATCTCGAGACGTCGAGCAAGATGGCCGCCGCTCTTGGGTCCAAGCACAAGAAATCCACGGTCCCTAATCCAGATCCACCGCCTGTCTTCTGGGACAACCTACCCATCCTGCTTCCTCCAGACCCCGTTCTGCCAACCCCCGTGTTACAGTATGGCAAGCCAGAGTGTTTTGGATTTATCATTGTCGACCTCTGCTTCCCCTGGACCTACTTTTTCATCTTGCCCTTCGGACTCCATTTAATGGTACGTTTGACCCACGCCTGGAATATCGTTTATGAGACTGTCTTTGCCTACGCTGTTTATGTCTGCCGGTGATTGATCTTGTCTGTACAACCCTGAGCCTGAATAAACCTTTTATCTGCATATGAACCCACACGCTTCACGTACCTCATTGTAACAGAGGTTTGATTAAATATTGCCAATTATTTGGATTTTGTTCAACCTAAAGCTTTATTGAGCTAGACTGAGCCAACGTCAACTCTTTTGTTCCATTGCACGGTATTAAACAATATAGTAGGTCTAACTGATTTAACAATACATGTACAATTTTAATAAACCGTTATAACAGTTAAATTCTAACTAAATAAACACAACATAAGTAATATGGTTGACATCTCATCATGCTAAAAGAATGATAACAAAAAACAAATGTATGCTTATTTGTTCCACTACATGCAATAATAAAGAAACCTTTTATACCGGGGCAAATGTTCTCGAGTCAAATGAGTCTTAGTAAATCTAATAATCCTTCTCAATATTTTAACTAAAAAGTCTAATTTGTCCATAATAGTAATATTTGTATACTGGCAGAATTGTGCGGGGAACGTTGCCAGTGGAAAATATTCTGAAACACTATATCAAAAATAAAACAGAAAATGCAGACAAAACAAACATTTCAGTAATTTTGAGCGGTCTTCTGGCATTGTTTTCATTGAAGTGATTAACAGAGAAGTTAACACAGGAATAATATTTTTGTTTAAAGAAGGATTACTTCAGAATATAAACGGAATGGCTTTAACAGCACTAAGAGTGACTTTTGGAAGAGACTTGTGTGAGAATCACTGACTGCGTGACGTGTGTGTTTGTGTGCACAGAACAGCCTGTTTTTGTTATTGAGTGACTGGCGGACGTTATGTTGAGATGAGGGCTAGAGACCCAGGCGGTGTTGATATCCTGTGCATGAATACTTACGACCATCCACGAAAAAAATAAATGCCACACACTGGCAGATCCCATTAAAATTCAAAGGCTTTTCAGAACAGTACATTGTTATATCTCTAAAAACCATGGCTGGCACACAAGCTGCAGGAAAACACATTATGATCACATTAAGAGAAAGCAAGAAGAGGTCACATAAGGGGTCTGTTATGGAGGGAAAAGTATCAAAACAACATGTTTTTGAAGTAGCTTTTCCATGCAAACATAGCATAAGGGACAGCAAGGCCTGTACTGCGAGAGACTTGAAGGCGCGCGAGTGTTTGGACAACTTTGAGGGGGTTTTCTTCATGCAGCCTCTGTTAAATTATCCAAACACAACCAAACCAGTATTCATTTGCAGTTTATCCCCCCCAAAAGCAGCTTATCTTGACCACACAGTGACAATGTTCTTCCTGGGAGATGCCCAGGAGATAGTCGACTCTGGCTTTGAAACTCTGCTCCGCAGCTTAGGGGCATAAATAAGCATGCAGCACAGGGGCTCCTCGCTGGTATTAAACTAGTCAGGGAGATCAGCTGAGTGTTTTAGCCTGGCTGTGGCCCGAGAGTGAGATGGCTGGATGTGAAACAGCAGAACAAGGAATAAGATGAGAATTATTTGAAGAACAGAACAGAATAGAATAGAATATTAGTTCAAAATAATTAGTTAAGTTTTAAAAAAGTACTAACCCTACTTTTGAATGATAATGTATTTTACAAAATGAACATTGTTTTAAAGATTTTCCCATTTAAAAGAAAATGTTCAAGATTTTCCAGAATATTTTAACCAAATATTTTTTTGTGGGGTAGGTGGGTAGTTGTCTTTACAATATCACATTTGATATCTTAAATACTTGTTTAGGGTTTTTATATGCGTAGAAATATAAATAGAAACATTTTTTGAAAAAGGTTCATCATATTTGGGGGTCCCTGTCTTTAAAGACTGGGTACCTACAAGACGTAAAAAATGATATAAACACTGTTCGTTTTCTTGCAATGTATCGATATGATGGAGTATGGTTTCATTTGGATTTCTTTGTCCATGTTTTTCTCTACTCATAGAGAAAGTTCCCTATACCGACCATTATGACTGACAGACTACAACCGTTTGACTTAATCTCAAAATCAAATCTAATGAAGAAAAAAAGACACCTACACCTTAGATGCCCTGGGGCTAAGCTGATAAACTCAACATTTTAAAGTGAACTATCCCTTTAAAGCAATGAAGAAACCCTTAAGATAAGAAAGATTAATAAACTAGGTGTGCTGTATGCGCTTAAGAACCCATCTTAAGCACAGAATAACTTAAGTGAATTAAGTTATTGGTTAATTGCCGCTTTGAACATAATTGTGACACTCGCAATTGTAATTGCGATTCGAATTTCGATTAATTGTACAGCCCTACTTACAATGCCTAAAAATGATGCCTATGCAGGCAGTTAACTACATTTCAGAACAGAGCGTCTGTTAATACAGTTAGTTTTGTGCTCACATTTTTCTCTCTTGGCTCAAAGGATACAGTAATTGAGCTGTAATTGAGTGTCTAAGCCTCACCTCCCCTCTTCCTCTCATTATTCCCCTAGCTTAGGCTCCTTGGCCTGAGCTCAGGCGCTGTGGCTGGGGTGTGGGAGGCCAGAGGAGAGCCTCTTCCTGTCACAGTATTGTCTTCCAACAGACCTGTTGCTGACGAAGGGCACCCAGGCCTACTTACATTAAATTATATAATAAATGTATATGCATGCAAACCATTAGATTAAGCCAAAAAACTGAGGACCCTTCGCGTCGAAACGTGACACCTTGATCATCAAAAAGCGACGCAAAAGGGTCTTGACCAAGAGTCAAAATGTGTTGCCCACACAGGTTCAGAGAGCCACCAGTGACACAACAGTGCAGAAAGAAATAGAGAGAGAAAGAATGAGAACAAAATTGATATAAAGGAAATTTCACCCTTTGCCACCCTGAATCCTGCAAAAACATTTTCTCTTCCAGTCAGCTGAAGGTTATTAGCAAAAGGACCCTTGACACAATAAGGGATCTTTTAGGAAACAGCGCTCAGAGTTATTTTTGACAGACTAGCATAACAATGAGCTTAATGTTTCTTAACACGTAAGCTTGTTTTCAAAGTAGCTTTTCAGCTTCTGCACAATAAGATCTAATATGTGTATTTTGTAAATGTTGTCTTCATATCCTTTGTTACTTTTTGCATTGTATTGTATTGGGGCACATGCAAACTACACCCATGGGGTTTGAGGCTGAACTACAGAAAGCAATGCCAAAATAAGTTAATACAGTAATTTTTACAATGCACTAACTTTCCGAGCATCAGCAGTTTGTGTCCCTCACTGATGTATGAAACAACCTGAAGACTGCCAAAAACTCCTACAAACTGATGTCTGAGCTTTCTTTTCTTGAACAGAAAATAGCTGACCATAACAAAACACACTTTGATCTATCTATCATATACAACAGAAGAAACTGATGGCTCTGAAGAAGTGTGCAGTGGCACAGCAAACCATTGACTCTTTTACACTTGCTTTCAACACACTGGCACTTTAAAGTTGCTACAACAATTCAGAAGTTCACTTGTTGATATTATCCAGCTTGAGACTCGACTTCAGCTTTATCTGCTATGAGTTTAGCCAGTAAGAGTAGATGGGATGGTTATGCTAAAGGGATCTTATTATTTGAATGTGCAAACCAATGAACACTGCAAAGCACATGGAAAGAATCTCAATAAGCCATAAGGCCTGTCATGCAAAAACCTGTTTAATGAGTCAGTACAATGGTGAAAAATTGTATGAATAAAAGTAAAATAATCTTACTGACCCCAAAGTGTTGTATTAGACAATTTACAATACCAAAACTCATTTCATATGCTATGAACTGTTTAAACCCCTTCCCATCATAATAAAACTAACCTTATCATAACCTCCATTCTTCATTCACAACAAACAGAGGACGCTTAGCATGACAGAAGCCTCTATAAATAGCATTTCATTGAACAATGTTGTGAATGGGAGGTACTGAATGCCTGCGACAGTTACAAAGGTTAAAAGTTAACAGTAAGTAAATATTTGTATTGCATAATAATTCAACAGAGACTAAAGAAGAAGAAAAAACTCTTGAATGCAGAAAATGATCAGGAAGTTCAGTTCGATTTGAAGTATAGACACATAAAATCTCTGCAAGGGAATGTAGCGCTTCCCTGTAAAAAGGAGCAAATCCTTGTTTTGTAGTTGGATGCAAACAATGGCTGAGCTGTAGATCATGCCTGGTGTTGGGCAGAGGCCCAGACTGTCAAGGGCGCAGTGAGCAGACTTGATTCATTGATCATTAATTCAGTTTACTAACACTGATTTACAAGCACGCAGCGTCATGGACCCATTCTGGCATAGATTAAAAGGTCTGGCATCAAAATCATGCTTTTACCAGAGCAGGGGAAAAAAAAGCATTCAAATAAATAAAAGGAATTATTCCGATGCAGTTGTTTCAACCCAAAACCATAAAAAAGAATTTGACGGTCTGTCTTCCCTTCTTGCAACAGACAAATTGATCTACAGTAGCTCTTCTCTGCAAACTTTACATCATCCATCATACATTTTGCACAACAGAAATTCAAGTGCTTATAAAACATATGTGCAAATTCTCAAAGTAAAACATAAACATGTATATTCTGGATTCTGGATGGAAAGCAGCAGGTCTGAACGCCAAAGTTGTTACCAAGTAACCACATTGGATTTGTAAGCTTAAGAAATAAAAATAGACTGCGAGCATATGTTCTGTTGGGCTGACTGGTGTTCTTAAGATATAGTGTTACATTGGTCCTAATGATTAAGATTCATCACTGTTTATTTGATATTATTCGTATTAGTACCATAATAATATAACAGTACCATTGTATTGACACGTAATTAAATCACTGTTCTGTAAAAAAAAAAATAAAAAAAAGTTAAACAAAATATTACTCTAAATA
>JAUYWG010000055.1:12555451-12569341 GCA_034779775.1 Enteromius afrohamiltoni
TATACATATGTTACTTTGTTAAATAAATAAATACATTTAATTAATGGAATTAATTTAATTTAATTAAAATTAATTTTAATTAAATATAATGAGCAAAGGAGCACTTCATTTCTGTCTCTGCATGTCATCTCTATGTGTGTATACTTTTGTTTTTAATATATCATGAGCCTTCACTCTATAGATTCTCACATCAGATTTTTAAATATAGGTTAATAAAACTTAAATGGGTATATTTAAAAATTCTCTTTATGAAAAAAACTTAAGTAAAAGTCAGGACATTAAGAGGTACAGACAGGCTCTTTCAGCAGGCCAGGGGGAAAACAACGAGGTGCTTCAAGCCTGAAGGCCATGATACCTGATCATCAAACCACCGCCAATTAGAGCATTAGGAGAAGTCATTTATTTTGCCTATGTTAAAAAAGGTGCTAAACTCTGTGAACCATTCCCTCATACCCTGCTGAAATTTCATCCAGAGTGCGGCCCCACGGAGTGAGAGACAGAGGGATATTGAGGGGCAGTGCTAGGGAAAGACTGAGGGCGAGAGTTAGAGAGAGAGAGAGAGAGAGAGAGAGAGAGAATGCGAGACCCCAGAGACATAGACCCCTAGTGCAGACTCTGCCAGTCCTATGCAAATCCAAAAAATACCATGCAGCTTTTTCCCCCTCTGACACTTTCTTCCTCTTATTGCACTGCCTACTCACTCCAACCTATCACATGTCTAACCCAATAGGCCATATGACGTGTGTTTGTGTGTGTGAGAGAGTTTGTGTATATACAATACCTACTGCTAGATTTAATGTCGTTGTTCACACTGCAACAGCAGGTTACTGTGGTTGTCATTTACTGAATTTGCAGCAGTGAGTGAATCCGAATCCAAACTAAACTGCAAAATTGACCATTTATGCCACGTCCCAAGTAAAAACAGGTGACACCAGTGGCGATTTCTTTAAGACTGCAAAGGAAGCTCAGCTTCCCCTATAATGTCACAAATGAATGGTCAAATTATGTACTATTGTATTAACATTTTATTGGCTAAAAATGCATTAGAAAATATCTAAAAGACGAGCTGTTCAGAATCAGATATAGCAGGTCGGCTGACTGGTCACAGACCATTTTCTTGAAAAGGAACGTAGGGCAGAATTTACTTTTAAATAAATAGACAATTTCATTGTCGAAAATGAGCTCCCCTATTTGACAGACCAGTATCCGCCACTGGGTGACACTAAGTCAAAGGTATCATCTCTAAATGTTGGTGAGTGCAATTTGGGAAAGAATTGAGAAACAAAGGAAGCGTTAAAAATAAGCGAGTAAAAATGGGTTTCTCTGCATCTCTGTCGTCCCTAGCTATTGTTATTCCAAAAAGAACAAACCTAACAAGGCTACTTACAAAGAAGAGAGGAAAGCTGTACGGACTAAGCAGTAGTTCATTCTCTGTATGGGGATGGTGGTGAAAGGCCAGTTGAAATCACATAATAACCCTTCACCAACACAGGTGCAGGTTTTTCTGTAGGTAGTTTGGTAAAAGTGGCAATCTTACTAAACCCACACTCATGCAAGACAAAAGCCCTTTCCAAACTACTATGGATTGGACATACTATGTTCTTATGTTCTTACTGTTTTAGTAACTGAGACTCTTTCTAACTTCCTAACTCTTCCTATTTTCTTTACTGCAACATATCAGAGAGATTCAGTCTCACCAGAGAAGAAATGTTGTTTTGCTGAAGAGAAGTTAATGTTTTTAATTATGTTTTATGATGGTAATAAAGTACTCAGATAAGTCATGTATAATAAACTTCAATTCTACATAAGAATGGTGACTTTAATGAGTTTTACAGTTTTTGTATCTATTCATCCGATCTCCGGGTCTGGCTGTAGCACTTTTAGCTGCAGCTTAGCACAAATCATTGAACCTGATTAGACCGTTAGCATCTTGTTCAAAACTAACTATAGAGTTTTCAATATTTTTCTGATTTAAAATTTTACTCTTTTGTAGTTACATTGTGTACTAAGACCAAAGGAAACTGAAAAGTTGTGATATTGTAGGTCGATATGGATAGGAACTATACTCTTATTCGGGCCTAATAATCAAGGAACTTTGCTGCTGTACCACGCATGGAGTAGGCGCAATGATATTATGCAGCGCCTGAAAATGCTGAGGACTATTATCTATTACCGACTACTAACTATTATCATTGTATAATTCCTTGTCTAATCAGATTCAATGATCTATGCTAAGCTACAGATAAAAGTGCTACTGCCAGACCTGAACATCAGCTGAATGGATCAGAAAATGGTAAAACTCAACTCTTGGGGAGTTCCATCTATTTTCATTAGTAGAGTGCTTCTTCAAAAAAGTAAGAAGTTATTACGTGGCAAGCAGATAATTATTTTGCAGACACAGGTTGAGTCAGACAAAGTTTAACAGTATTTGACACTAGTAAAGCCTTGAAGAAATGTACATGTCACAGGAAGATGCAACAGGGGGTTTCACACTGCATGACTTTACAACAGGAAGAATCGCCGACAACTTTGTCTCAATGTCTAACCCACACCAGAAGTGACATGGAAACAATGCAAGGTCACATGTGCAAGACCGAGTTCTCACGTGAAACTGGCATTACTATTAAAAATGGTAGCGTGCAAGAATATTGCCATAAAAAATTGCATGCGCGCTCATTTGCAGCGAAATGAAAGAATATTATGGAGGATGATATACCTTCGTAACTCCTCCCCAAACATCCCGCTGCCCTGGATGTTGCTTATTGGCTGTAGGTAATCACCGATGTTATTTTCTGTCAGAACACATTTCACACGGCATGATTTTGAATCACCAGGTCCAGATAGCATATGCCAAATATATCACGGTTGTCGGCGATTCTCTCAGATCGCGTCTTTGATAGTTCACACTGTGATTGTCACTCGCTTGAACGAGCACCGCTTTCAGCTGAAATTGTGCAGTCTGCATAATTACGAAATTCTACTCACATGATCGTAATAAGTTCTGCCACTGGTTTGGTTCACACAGCACGTTTACAGAAAATGTCCTGACAATTTAACTTTAATTTGTTGTGCAATCATTTTCTTCATACATTCTCACAAACACAATAGCTTTCGTCAAGGGATCTTTCGGTTACTAAATCCTTCACTTCGCCAAGTTAGCCTGAGGTTATGAATAGAACAGTTGGGGTTGTATGTTTTGCAGCTTATGTTATTCTGAAAGTGTTCTCATTTTGTTCACCAATGAATATCATCATGTAGATTCATGCATGCTCTGAACATTGTATTGGTCTCTGTGACTGAATGTGCCTCATGCAAGGATGGTGAAGCCCTACGTGATGAACAGCGCCATCTGCCGGAAGCAGGAAAAAAAAGCAAATTCTTGTGCTAGAGTTAAGCCTTTAATGCTTTATACCTAAAAAATAGTGTAACATTTAAACGAAAGTAAAGCAATGTATCTGATCCCCGTTATATTATGAGATTACATTTTGGTTAATATTGTCCAGACACAATGTTAGTACCAATCAGCTTCATGCCCTTCTGAGAAAAAAAGCAAGCTTGTTTGCTGATCCTAGCTTTGTTCTGGGGTACTTTTCAGCTGCTCAAGTGGAGAGACTAACCAGCAAAGCAAGTAAGATATCTTAAAACATTTTCAGCAGGGTAATTTGACATTAATATCCACAGAGACTAGTAAGTCCCAGCACAAGAGCACAGTATTGGTAGTTGATTGTGTGGTTTTAGCCTCCAACATTTTGTTTTAATGTTTTCAGTACACCACATCACAAGCATTAAAGAAATACAGTGGCATTTCATGCTTAAAAGCAGCTTGATTTGTTGGCTTTCGTAGGCAACTTTTTGTTAGAAAATTTCTCTGACCTAATTCCAAATCTGATGAATGCTAGAAAAAACAAACATCCAATGAATTAATCAAGACCTATATTACCCCAGTGCCCCAAAAAGTGCCAAATGGAACCTAACTTGAGATCCATAAACTAACCGATCCAAACCAAAATTCAAGTCATTGGCCTGGAGCAAGAGTCAAATCTGCAATAGGGAAAAGGATATTTCATACGACAGCCATCCATGGGCCTCCAACAACAACACCTCAACACACAGAGGAAATTCTCCCCTGTCCAGGGCTCACTGCTGGAACACAGCATCCGCTTAATCCTGCGCTATAATGAGCTCATTTCACAATGTCATTTGCAGCCTTTTCTTTCTACTATTACAGTCAAACTGAACTCCATTATCTCCAGGGTTACAGTAAAGAAAACAATCAACTAGATCGCATTTCCACAAGTTTGTGTAATCCTCCGCATTTGTCAAACAGCAGTAGTTTGTATATGTGTATTTTGCAGGTACATTCAAGTGTCAAAAACTTCACTGACTGGATGTTGGATTGCTTTTTAAGAGTGCTATTTAACTTTAGAAAGCTCAGGGACTACAAAGTAGGATCCCTTCTAATTTTTATAATAATTCTTTTATATTAAATTGGCAGGTGTGCTGAATTGCTAAAATCCTATCATATAATTTCCTATCACAGCAGTGATTTTTGCAGGATAAATTGTACACTCGCCAAAATAAGCCAAATAAAGGTTCAAAAGCTGTGTTTAAAAGGAACGTGTTTGTACCTAAAGGATTAATTTAGGTACCTATTCATTTAGGTATTTATTAAGGTACACTTAAAGTGTACATATTTGAAAAGGTACCACCCCAGTGACACCTTTGTACCTTTATTTATGTATCGTTGTGTATAATTACAATACACAGTAATGCCATTAAAGTATGATTGAGGAAATCTGTCGCCATATATTGTCATTCTAAAAATGTGACTTTCTTCTGTGAAACACTAAAGAAAACATTTTGATAAATGTTGGTTAACAGTTTTGATGCCCAATGATTTCCAGTGTATGTTCCGCAGAAGAAATAAAGTCATAAAGGTTTGGAACAATAAGACAGAGAGCAAATATTACAGACATTTTTATCATTTGTGAGTGAACTATCTCTTTTAATCCTCTCAATGGAACATTAATCAGATTATTCAGTTTACATACTCAAATAGAAATATTTATAAAAAAGTATTCATTGAAATTATTTCTTCTTCCCTTTCTTCTTTTATCTAGACATTGTCAGAAAAACTAACTAACCGCAAACCCATCTCCTGAAAGCATCTGATGAGAGGAGATGGCCGCCCAAGACCCAGCACTTAAGCCGAGGTGACAGTGAGTCTGAAAGACATGATGCAAGTCAGAGAAAATTGGAGATAAACAGATAAAAGAATGCACTCTCTGCTGGACGCAGCAGGAAGCAGAGGACAGGAAATAAACCTGTATTTAAGCTGATTACCTGCCCAGTGCCCCAGGCCCTCTTAGTTGCTCCACACTGCCCGGCCCCTCTACATCCACCGCTGTTAATTAGAGTTGTGCTCAGGGGGAAAAAGGCTGCCTTGTCAGCCTGGCAAGAGTGTTAGTGATGGCTGGTTGGAGGGGGATATGCAGGGGCTCTTAATTGGGTCTGTATGCTGTATCAGTGGCTGGCCTGAGCATTGGTGATGATTGCTGTGAGTAGGTGGCCATGGTGGCAGCTCCACACAGGCAGTCCCAAGCCAGCATGTCTGTTCTCGTCAAGACCCGGAACATTGAGCAGACAGCTCTCACTCATTACCCCAAACCTGCGCACCCCTCGTCGCTTAGCAACCAAACCCGTGGCCCCTCCACAACGCTTCCTCCGGCAGGCCCAAAATCTACCCCACAGTTGCTTTGCATCTGTAGGCTTTCCAGACTGCCCTTCTCTATCAAATAGGGTCGTGGGTGAACCTTGACTTAAATGCATACTTGTTTGGGATTGAGGGTGAGTAATTGATGACAGAATTATATTTTTGGGTGAACCAAGAAATATCAAAGTGTCATAGCAGAAGAAGTACTTCTCCATATCCTACTTTATTTTTTTGCTGTGCGACGCCTTACGTGATGGGCTTTTTCTCCTCGATGTGTGCGTGCTTCCAGACATGCCAGAACTAGAAGTCATACTCCATGACTTTTCTGCGATTGAGATCGGTCTGATAACACCTTGTCGAACACATACACAGGAATTGTTAAGATCTTGAAAGCATTCTTGTGAAATCTGCAGCCGTGGCACAGATCACCATCACCCCCAGATTACAGTAAATATCTTTGAAAATAAAAAAAGAAAGGGCTTACTTACAGAACCACCCTTCTTGCGACTCCAACCTCAACACAAGAAGATCTTGATGGACCAGGCCATGTGGCCAGAAACAGGGAAAGCATAAAACATCTTCCTCACCATGTAAACATCCAGTTCTGTTTGAGTGAAATGAAAAGAGACAGAGTAGACTCACGGCTCCAGAAATACCTCCGAACTCATTTGAGAGAGGCAACTGTTGGTTTTAGCATGACTACATGTCATCTGCTGCTCAGCCAGGCACATGAACTTAATTTATTTTTCCATTTTTTATATTAAATCAATCCATTAGAAAAATCGAAGTCACACAAGTACCAGGGTGGTAGCGGGGGAAGGGCCTCAGCGGATAAAGCTGGTGAAAATGTCATGAGTGAATGGAAGTTTGGAAATGAGCTGTAAAAGACTCAATCATTTAGAAATCTCATTTGACTTTAGCATGGCTTAGGAAAGTGGTATTTGGTGGCATCCAGCCCAGGCAGGCAAATGGCAGGAAATGACATCAGCTGTTGAGTTGCGCAGGGCTGCGTTTGTTTAACGGGTTTAGAAATAAATGGACATTTTACAGGCTTCACACCTACAGCATATGATTGTGCTGCTTGCTGTGGCACTGAATGTATGTTGACATTATTGCATACCATACAAAAAATTTATGGTGCTGTATTTAGGTTATAAGATGCAAGCATTCCAATAGTGATGACAGATTGGAGCGAAAACATATTGCATATTGAATTCTGAATGCGTTAACGCACAACCACCAGAAATTAATCATCTGTTACTTAGGATCTTTCTCCTCGCTACATCTGCAGGTTTTAGTTTACCTAGTTTTGTCATTGATGTGGCTTGGCCCCTGTCAAACTAGTAGGGTGAATTGGCAAACAGTTCCTAGAACTGTACATTTTTGCTTTTCAAATGGGCGTTTGCCAACTGTAATTTGGTTAAAGTGCAGTGTAGTGTAATTCACCAACAACTGACTTTTAGGATCTGGTTCTGTGCATTGAATCAAAAACAAACAGTGTAATGAAATTCACAAACAAATGACTGATTTGTCACCCAATCACTTAAATCGCACTGAACTCATCATGGCTACTGAAACAACCACTGAATCATAACTTTTAGTTAAGACGCATTTTAATGAATTACAGAATGGATTGATGGAATATTATTGTAAATATAAATATATATCAAATTTGCCATTCCAATGACCCCATTGTTCCCATTTTTCAATATCCAATCATTTTCCAGTAAATAAAATCAAGCTTTCCTTGCCTAATATCCTACTGCGCTCATAAATATGGCAGAAGTATACAGAAATTAAAAGTAAATTGGCTGCAATTAGAAATTCACATTGACTTTAATTGTGATCTGTGAGTGAGTCAGTGAGATGTTGTCTCTTGGACTTGCTAAAGGTCAGTGTTAACTTAGCAGCCCACCCCTTGGGGCTTAACATTAATATAATAATCCAAACTGGATTCCTGTGTAGCTTCAGAGCCGAGTTCTCCATTGGATCAGTGTGTGCGGTTTGGGAGGAATCCACCCCGAACCCAAACGGACCCGCTGTAACACACACACCCTGTTGTATGGCAACGGACCCACTGGAATTCCCCTAGCTGATCATTTGTCACGGGTTGAGTTTCGCACGGCTGGAATTTCACAGTTTGCACATGCAGAATATCAGACAAGATGTGTGATGTTTCTGTAGCTCAGGACTGCCTGTGTGCCGCGTCGATCAAAGTGTGCGATGCCGCTGTTACACTGTTCACACACAGCTGTGTGTTCATCGGGGTTGTGCTTGGGCTGCAGGTGCTAGACCTCACTGTGGAAGTGTTTGTAAATGAATGGTTTTGTCAATGTGTTCACACATTCCTCCTGGAGCTAATGCAGACTATCACCCATATAGTTACAGTGTACAGACTCAAAGCACACAACCAGCGCAGGTCTTCTGTCCCTACTGGTTGACGTTATTCAGGTATGACACGCAACACTCAGTAACTCTTGATGTAACAAAGATGTAACAAATGACAAAGAAGAGAGGAATACCTGGTGGTCCACTCCAACAATGTTAATAAAAATAGGGTTTTATGTACTGTTAATATGAAGGAATTTTTTGTATTGATTTTTCACATTACCCATATTTTAATTGCGCTTTTCCAAAGGGCCTCTCCTTCAATATTTGATTTAGATAAGTATAACTATTATTATTATTAAAAGTCAGAGGTAGAAAGATATAAAATATTTTAAATACTACTGTTCAAATAAATACATTTAAATAAATTAACAATTTTAGCTACATTCAATGGATCAGAAGTGATAGTTAATACATTTGTAATTTCACAAAATATTTCTATTTTAATAAATGTTATTTTAATTTATCAAAATGTATTTCAAATGTAGCAGGGTTCAAATAGAAATATAAAACAGCACACCTGTTTTAAACTGCTGAAATTTTAGCTTTGCCATCACAAATTATGTTTTAAAAAGAATTAATCAAAAAGAGGAAAACGTTATCTTAAACTGATTTAAGTTACGTACTGTATTTTTGATCAAATAATGTTTGAGCATTTTTAAATGTTTTTTTTTTAACATTTAAATATATCTTTTTACCACAAACTTTTAAACCACAGTATATGTTTTAAGGAAATAGTTCACCCAAAAATGAAAATTACAGCATATTTTACAGCATATGACTTTCTTCTTTCAGAAGTTATTCTGGCCAAGCTTCCATTTTGGCCAGACTAAGCTCCTATGAGCTTTAAAGTCACGGAAGCCAGGCTAAAACACAATCTGAATTTAAAAAAAGAATGTATCCTTGCTCTTCCCAGCTTGGTAACTCTGGTGGATAGCGGCCATGATTTTAAAGCTCCGTAAATTGAATATATTTGCAATTACTGCATTATAAAACTTCCACCACCCAATATGCGTGTCCCCAAGAGTGCATCTTGTTCTGACTTGATGTATGATGCTGCTTTTGTCATACGTCAAGTCAGAAGTCAGCCAAGAAGCTGGAACTCGATGCTCTCGGGGATGTTCAATTCTCTTTCTTCCATAGAACAAAAAAGGTGAATTTTTGATGAATATTCTGACCATTTTTCTTCAATATAATTGTTTTTTTCTTTGTTTTTTTTTTCTATCCAAATAACTTATGCTTTATGTTGCAAGTCTTCTGAAGACATAGTATATAGCTCTGTGTGAGAAATTGACACACTTATTAGAAAGATTACAAAAATATGAAAGTTTACGAAATCTGTCTGAATGATTTCTTTAGCCTACTAATTGGAATTATCTGATTCTTTAAAAAATGTACTGACTCAGTGATTTGGTTAAAATATAGTTAACAACTCATTAGAGGAATTCAATTTTATACTTCAAGAATATCATATAGTTTTGAACCAACATGAAGGTGAGTAAATGATGACGGGATTATTATTTGCTTTTAACATTGCAATGCAAAATCTGTGTTTTTTTAACTATATTTGTGCATGCTAAAGAAAACTCACAAAGGACAGGCACCTGACCTTTGACTGCAATTTGACACTTGGTTAAATAGACCCTTTCTCACTGTTTGCCAGGGTGGATTTGTGTTTTATAGTTTCCTAATTCCTTCTTTCCTCTCCTTTGACGTTCAGAAAAAAATAATAAATAGAGTTAAAATTTCCCTCCAAAAGTCTTTCAATGCTCCACTCAGCCATGCATACAGAATGCTATCTGGAATTAAAAGGCCTTCACTTGAATAGGGAAAGGAAAAAACAGACTTGTAATGTATTATTGATGTGCGAGAGAAGGAAGAATGGGAAACAAAGCCAAACCAAAACAGCAAGAATTATGTCTTGTATGCCATGCTGCTCTGACGTGAAATGCCACTGAAGGTGAACTGCTCTGAAAACATGTAAACAAGCAGGCAGACGAGGGGAAATGGGCCTGAGTGACTGTTTAAGTTAACCACACCAGAGCTCCACAGGGCAAAAGCCACAGAGCCAGTCTGAGAGGGGCTTGGGATTTCACTCACCCCACCCCGCAGGATTGCTACATACGGGTGGTCAGTTCGTTTTAAAAGTTTCAGCTGTGAGCAGAGCAGTGCTCCAGTGAGTGGCTTTGGATCCTAGTTTAGTCTCTCTCTCCCTCTTGAACCACATCAGATCAACAGCGGTCCAAACATGCACAAACCGCATGCGTGATCTGAGGCATTCCCTCGGCTGTAACATAAAGAGCCTCTTTCCATTTATTCCAACCTAAATCAACATGCCTTTTTACTGTGGTCGCTGTTCATATGGACGTATTGCCAGAATATGACCATGCATCATTTGCACTGCTTTGATTAGTGCGCTCCTCCACGCTAAGTTTGTTTAGTGTGACAGTTTGTCATTGACTTAAATTTGAGTGATGCTATCAGAAGTAAAAGTTTGTATCAACATCCAATCACATCAATCCTTCACCAGTTCCTTAAATAATGCCAGAATGCATTCCATTGGAAACTACCACATTTGAGAATCTCCAGTGCAAAACGTACGGCACCAGGTATATTCAGCTTCTTGAACAAATATCTCTTATAAGACAGTTCTTAATAAATTTCAAACCTGTAATTCCCAAGCGAATTGTTTTTGTGAGACCGTTCCAAAACTTGCACCATGACCACTGTAGTGTAAGTGATTCTTGTGCAAAAGATTCTTATGTTCTTCTTATTATTCTTCTTATTGAATTTCAAACATATGATGCAACCATAGTAATGCAATTCTCAAGGAAATTGTTCTTAGAGTGAAAAGAGTTTTTTTAGTGAATTAAAAATGTACAGCACAACCAGTGTTGTTTGATTGATTGATTGATTGATAAAGTATTAAAAGTTGTAAATTGATGGATGGATCCAGAAAATTTTTTTTAAAGGGATCATCTACCAAACAATTACAATTCAGTCTTTAATTACTCACTCTCATCATGTGGTTCCAAACCTGTACGACCTTCATTTATCTTCAGAAACATGAAATCTGACCATGCATAGAAAGCAATGCAACTAACAGGTTCAAGGCAGACCTTCAAGAAAGGTAGTAAGGACATCACTGAAATAGTCTATGTGACATCAGTGGTTCAACCATAATTTTATGAAGCCATGAAAATACTTTCTGCATGTAAAGAAAACCATTTTCAGTTACATTTCAACAACTTTACTCAGTGATGTCCTCTTCCATGGGAGTAGTTAATGATACATTTTCTGTTGAACTTTCACTTTAGGAGGCATCTCCCATCCCTATTAAATCCCAAATTAAAAAGGCAGTGACTATTTGCACTAAGAGTACATTTTAATTTTTATTATTAAATAGAAGCCATCTTATTGCAACAATATGCCCTCCCTATACCTACTCTAATCCTACCTGTTACTTTATTTTCAACTTTTGGATTATTTCCTTTATTTTTACTGAAAATAAATGCTGTTCTGATGTGAAAAAATTGTTTTGCAAAAGGCAGATTCAAACCCAGGTCGATCGCATCAAAATGAGCACACCATATGTTTTACGCTTTGTGCCACTAGAGCTCATAACTCATATCAACCATCTTGTATAGTATTGTCTAGCCCAATCACACTTTAGTGGGCAGAGTCAGTGTAAATAGCCTCTGCCAACTAGGCAGGCTATTTGCACGTAATGGAAATAGACACTCAGTATAAAAAACACATTCCAATGTATATTTCTGATGTAGCTTGTCTGTTAAAGTCACTGGGAGAAAGTAAGTTTGTCTTATCTGATTTTTCTTAAGCAGGGGACTCCTGATTCATACATACACTGTGAGAACCGGTGCTGACAGATACAGACCACTCTGCTGACCAAGTCACATTTCTGTGGTTGTTCTGATGAATGTCTGAGACTCTTTTATTAAACATGATCTTTGATGTCATCATAACCAAATGCGGAAACTCAAAGCAGGTAATTCATCCGATGTGAAAATCACAGCGCACATAAAGAAGCCCAGTGTGTTCACACATCCGTACTCACCCAATTTCGGCATTTCAACTACAGCCTTCAGCCTGGAACTGTGTTTGAACACAACCACCAAGGGAACACAAGGCCACACCTTAAAAGTGAAACCTAAAATTGCAATAAAAAATAGAAAAATTCCTCAAAAAAAAACAGACCCTACTTTGCAGTTTATACCAAATTAATCCTGCAGTTCAGAACAGAGGCCAATATGTGAAGTCTTCTAAGGACAATTGTGTTCATGTAGTTGCATACGTGCAGAAGCGTATACAACCCAGACTTCAGATGTGTGCGTGTCTGAATGCACGAGAGTCGATATGTGTAGAAGGAAGAGTGAACGGATGGGAAAGGTGAAGGTTGAGACAGAGCTTTGAAAACAAAGGGTCTGAAGTCTCCCCACACACACTTTTCCTTTTCCTTGGAGCACAGGGCTCCTTCCACCATTATGGGCTCAAGGGGTAACATCCTGGACATTATGGTTTTGTTTGTTGGTGCATTTCATTTATAGAATAGGTTTTGTGAGAGAAAAGTACTGCGACTATGGAAAACAGCATGTTCAGTCTGATTTTGTATAACTGCATTGTATATATTGTCGGTTTTTCCTTACAAATAAACATCTTTTGAATGAGAAAGCAGATAGAGAAAATGACATTGGGTTGTTTGACAAGAATTGACCGCATACTTGGGCGCTGTTACCAGTTTGATATAAGAAGCAATGAAAATAATATGACTCCCATGTTAAGCTGCTGGAGATACTCAGAAATGCATTTTTTTCTTCACCACTCCCACTCCATTCCTTCTCTTTCATGAATACTTTAACTCTTTATCTTGCAATGTATGTATTTCTTATTTCATTGCTTTTTGGAGCCCTCCATCACTGTTGCTTTGTGAAATTGAGTCACAACTTCCTGACTTGACTGTCCAAAGGTCAATCCCGCTGACTCAATCTGACTCCCTTTCCCTTTTGTGAGGCCCCTCAAACAGCACGCCCAGCTCCGCATTCCTCAGCCATACAGCACCTTCAAACAGAGCGGCGCTGGGCTTGAAGCAGCCCCCGCAGCACTCATCCAGCCAGCTCGAGGAAAGGTCTCACTGCGAGAAAATGCAGGCCAGCAGCAACCCGGCCCATGTGATGACAGGGAGAAGGCAACTGGGGGCTCTGCGGGGCGCAGATTGGTATATGCAGCACATTAGTCGCCTGAGCCAGAGTCCACAGTTAAGCCCACCATGAGAATATCTTGAATATCTCACAAAGCCTGTCATGAACTGTCTGGGTTACATATTGTATTTCATCTCATAGTAATAAAATATTTCAATAAAAATTTTAGATCATTATGGTATTTTCCATTAGACATTATTTCCATTAGACATTATTATTTACTTATACTTCTCATCTGTGTAATCTTTTATGTGTTTTCTTGTTTTACTTTTACTGTTCCATTTTTCCCCCACAGTTGTTCTCATGACTATAACAATTAACAATATAACAATTTATTTATAACATTTTGAATTATATAGTACATGAATGCATTTTTAAGGTGGTACAATACTTTACAATTTAAATTATATATATATATATAAACATATATTATTTAATAAAATTATATAATACAAATATATTTCTCAAAGGTGGTACAATACAGTTATAAAATGTTCAATTATGATTTTATATATATATATATATATATATATATATATATATATATATATATAAAAACCTTTGATCTATATA
>JAUYWG010000055.1:12573539-12599236 GCA_034779775.1 Enteromius afrohamiltoni
AAGAACTATATACTACAATAATAATGATAATAATAAATGGTTTTTTTTAATGCCAACATAATTATAAAAAAAGCGTTGACATTATTATCTGTTATATTAAAAACTATAAAACCAAACAAATTATACCATAAAATTAAATATAACATTAATCATTTTAAAATACTAAAAATAAAATTATTTAAAAATAAAATCAAAAGTCTGAAAGATTAAAACAGCTTAATAGCCAAACAATAGAGAAATAGCCTAAATAATCTTAATTTAAAACATAAAAACAAATAAATACTAAATATAACATATAAATTAAAATATTGTAAAAAAATAAATAAATAAATAAAAATAAATAAATAAACAGGCTTTCTTAAACCAACATTATTATAAAAGACGACCTAACTTTAATGATGAAAAATAAAATCTAGAAAAATATAAAATACATAAAACGCAATTGAATTATTATATTATCATGTGTATATTAATATAGAAGAAGTGAACGAGTAGAATGACTCTGGGTCGTTGAGACCTCGACCAGCTGCGTTTCTCACGTGCTTTATGCGCATGCGCGCTGAAGTGCGCGTGACATGTTCTTCAGAATGCTACAGCTGTGGAGTTGAGAAGAAAAAAAATTAGCAGTTTTATCGAAACCATGCACTTTCCTCGGTGCGTGTTGAACCAGTAAAGTAAGTCACGTCCTTTAGTTTATGAGGCTAAAAAAAGAAATGGGTAACGCTAAACGAGATAAATTGCTTGTAACTGTATTTATTTCCGCTAGCATGCTTGCTAAATGAGCTGAGTCTGCACACTACGTTATTGTAAGATGTGTTCCGCCACGGTTTCACATTAGAAAATGTCAGTAAAATAACAGTTTAGAAGATGCATTATTCACTTGTCTATCAACGGTCTGAATAAAACTCGATAACTCCTGGAATGACAGCGTATTTCCCAGCCTTTAAACCACAGGAGATCAGGAACAAGATGTACTCATAAACCAAACTGCAAGCACGATTACAAACTCCATCTTTTATCTTATTGGCTGTACAGTTAATTTAAAATGTCTTTAATTTGTAGTTAGTAAAAACGCAATAAATGTTTGTGAGCTCATGTCCTGAAATAGAGCTCTAAAACTAAAGTCATTTTCATCTTGTTTTTGTGTGAAGTAATGCTGTAAAAACACTCTTCCACTATGCTGAGTCGCCTTCAGGAGCTCAAAAAGGAAGAGGAGACTCTTCTGAAAATAAAAGTCATGCTGCAAGATCAGCTCAACAGACTTAAGGTAAGAACAATCACGTGTAGTCATCGTGTTCTCTATGCATAAAACTCATGTATTTGTTTATGTTCATCAGTTTGAGGAAGGGACCCTGAGGTCAATGATAAATGCTCAGTCTGAAGAAAGCCCAAATGAAGATCCTGTCCCTGAGGTACATGCATAAAAGGACAACACACACACAAAAAAAGCTCTAACATTATTGTGAACTGGTGATTTATATTAAAGCAGTAGTACGCTTAATACAGAAATAAAAACAATACAATACACAACTTTAGAATAATAAAATAAATAGTCTAATAATATTTTGTGCTCTTCTTTTTTCATGAACACAAAGCAGAATTTTTTAAGTTTGCCTTTCAAGCAACAAATGTAAATAGTGATTTATACTGCAAAAAATGGGGAAAAAGGAATATAAATTCACATTAGTGGTCAATCCCTTTAAACTCCCTACGTCTTTATTGATTGCATGACACAATGAGGTCAAGACAACCTTTTTTTAAAATTTCCCTTTTTTTATTGCAGTGCAGTGCAGGTTCTTGAAGAACAATATATACATGGCATATGTGAAACACAATGCAACCAAGAGGCCAAAACATCTTTTTTTAGTTTTTAGATTTACTGTACGCTACCATTCAAAACTTGGGAATGAGGTTTTTATTTTTTATTAAAGCAATAAAAAAATGAAATATTTTATTCTGCAAGGACCCAACCAGTTGATCAAAAGTAATAGTAAAGACATTTATAATGTGAGGAAATATTTCTATTTCAAATAAATGCTATTCATCAAAGAAAAGTATGATTTCCACCAAAAAATATTAGTATAACAGGTTTTGAGAGCACGTGACACTTGAGACTGGAAAAATGGCTGCTGAAAATTCAAAAATTGAAATTTTTTTAAATGCCAACCATATTATTTTTTATTTTTATTAAATAAATTAATCCTGAGTGAGCATAAGAGAATTTATTCAGAATTATTAAAGCTATTCGTTTAAAAACAATGGTCCTTTTTTAGCACTCGGTTAAAAGACAAGTAAGATGTTTTTCGTGACAAATGGTGAATAATGATATTTATATTTTGCTGTGTGCAGGTGGAAGTCAACCTAGACGATGAAACTGAGATCAACCAGACCAAACTAGTATTAGGTGCTCAAACAGACTATGACATGGAAGAAGAAGAGGAGGAAGAAGAGGACGATGACGAGGAGGATGATGCAGTCGACGACCTCGACATGGTGCTAGAAGATGAGGAAGACGACGATGACTACTGACTGTGCCTGCAAAGACAGCGTTATTATTTACTCCTGTGTTTAGGTGTGTAGTCTGCACATTTGGCATGCTGATAGAGACCACAACAGTCTCTCTGTCTTAGATCGGTGTTGTTTTAGATAAACTGTTGGTTCACCCATCTATAAAATCCTCCAAAAGTATGTGTAGCACAAATACAACTTCTCCTATTACTGTGCTGTTGGCCAAGCCTGCACTTTATGTATTTTTTAAATACATATAAATTAACGATTGCACCATTTCTACTTCATGGTGTTCACCAAGTGACGCTGTACTATATAGGCTTTATTTAATATTGTATTGTATTGCTTTCAGATTGAATTGCACTATGACTCCGAAGCTGATGATAAGTATAATGTAGGTACATGTTGATGTTGTGAGGTATTCGCAGAGGTATTTTTTCTATTTGGAGTGAGTGTGGACTAGGTTGTGTATGCATGGGCATGACAATTGTTCTAGCTGAGCCAGTATTCTAACTTTTTTGTACTTCATGTGCAGCATTGTTAATGTACAGAGAGTTCCTATGTTTTCTTAATGAAAAACATCTTTTCTGCAGATTTTGAAGAAGGTGCTCAGCATAGTTGTATTTTAAAACGGTTCAACTTAGCACTGTTTCTTTTAACAGAGCGATGCAGGTAGTTTTTGGTGTTGCCTTGATGTAAGTGTATGACGTGTGAATGACATTTTTACATTACACTTGTAGGTACATGCTAATAAAGGCAAGTGTGATGACAGATGCATTTCCTGTTGGCTGGTCTTATTAATAGAATAAATTACCGTTTCTGTGACAACAGACTTCTACCCCCTCCCAATCACAGCTTGAACCTGCAATGCAGTAAAAACACTACCAGCATTCAGAATTTTCTGAATAACAGTGTAACTGCGCACTACACTTCACAAAAAGGGGGCACCTCTGGAAACAAATGAAGCCGCAATAATAGATAAATTCATATTCTTATACCTTTAAGAATGTCTAATATTTATAT
Source organism: Enteromius afrohamiltoni (assembly GCA_034779775.1). Taxonomy (NCBI): domain Eukaryota; kingdom Metazoa; phylum Chordata; class Actinopteri; order Cypriniformes; family Cyprinidae; genus Enteromius; species Enteromius afrohamiltoni. Next base: position 12,577,071 of record JAUYWG010000055.1, read on the forward strand.
GTTCTTAAAAAACAAAATACATTGTTTTTGAAGTATATTTGTATCATCCTATTGTGCAAAATAAATGTTACTGTTTTATATTTTTTATGCTTTTAAATAGGAAACAAGGGTTATGGATACATCAAACATTTTTTATTAGTAATTCAATTTTAATAATGTATTACATTTCACCAAAAAAGCAGGATCTGGAGACAAATGAAGCCATTTATTATTACATAGACATTATATAGCTAATATTCTATTAACTTTAGGAATGTTTCATATTTATATTCTTAATGTGCAAAATAGATTTTAGAAATATTTGTTTTATATATATATATATATATATATATAGTGTGTGCAAAATAAATTTAAAAGCATTATTAAATCATTTTTATTTAATACTGTTTTATATAGACTTTTTTTTTTTTACATTTGTAATCATTTACATCTACATAAATTGTTTTTCACACATTACTGCTTGCTAAAATACAAGTTGGGGATTACTCAAAGTCTCAATATCTCAGTAACATAAGAGTCAGAGTAAGATCTGACACCTGTTGTATAATATTTGGATAAGTTTATCCCACCCTGTGCTGTCATTGTTGTAGTAAACACAAGCGTATTAGCCTCTCCAACATTAACTTTGCTTACAGAGTGAAACCCTCATTTGTAAGAGATCTGTCCACTGTTGCAAAATGTGATCACAGTCCATTGACCCTCAATAGGGAGGATTTTAGGTCTACAGTGGGGGTCATGAGACCACTTTTAGCACAACACAGTGCTTTGCCACCCAAGCTGAACAGTAATATACTTCAAAATTGGAAGTGATATCAAGGTGTGGGATAGTTTTGATCAATTTTAAAGGCATTTCCATGAGGAACCAATGCAGATTCTGAGAAAGGTATGTTCAAATCAGGATTACGAGCATGAAAATTGTCATTCATTACTGGGCAGAATGCATTGTTATTAGTAAAAGTGATGAGTGATGTGCAGTGAAAGGGTAACTACCTCTCAGATCAGGAGAGCGTGGTGCTGATGAGAGTCACTGAGCTGGAGCTGAGATCTGGAATATGATGCTGTCACATCGTGTTGGACGAGTGTGTCATGTGCTTGTGCTGGTGTTGTGTCTGTCTGCGGCTAAGGACTTCGACTGGTCAACGAACAACCACGACTCCTTCTATTATGGCACTTTTCCAAATGGTATGATGCCACTGTTACTAAATGGATTCTTTTCTTAGACGTTATAGCCTTTGGGAAATAAATAAATCTGCATGGATTTAATAATGAAAGTTAAACACTTACCTGACAAATAATACTCAACATGAAAGACGTATTCTCTACTGTTTCACTTAATTTGCCAGGATTTTCGTGGGGCGCCGGCAGTTCAGCCTATCAAACAGAAGGAGCCTGGGACAAAGATGGCAAAGGACTAAGCATCTGGGATGTGTTCACTCATAAGAAGGGAAAGACGTTCTTGAATGATACTGGAGACTCTTCATGTGAGGGATACTACAAAATCAAGGTGACCGTGCTGGTTTTTGCTACGAAACTGAATATATGTAATGCCCCAGCTCAAAATGCAACAACAGTTTGGCTTAATTTTCTTGTATAGGATGATATTTCCTTGATAAAAGAGCTGAATCTGAATCATTATCGTTTTTCCATCTCCTGGCCCAGGATCATGCCAACTGGAATCAGGTGTAAGTAGCCTATTTGTAGCCTGCTACTAGCTCTAGTATATATAATATATATTTGACCTCCACTTTTGTGTATTTGCAGCTGACCATGTGAATGAGAAAGGAGTGAAGTACTACAGTGTTCTTATTGATGAGCTGCTTGAACACAATATCACCCCCATTGTGACCCTGTATCATTGGGACCTGCCACAGGTGCATATTCCTGCATATATCCAAAAGGCCTACTAATAGCACTAAATATTACATTCTGATTTATTTAATCTCTCTATGACAGTTTAATAAGTAGATCTTAGCATGTTGTATTTTAACCAAAGGCTGTGAGGATGTTTAAAGGGCTCTTTCATGCTCTTGTCTTTGTTTTGCTCGTTCAGATAGCGCAACGTTCGTCATAAATTTAACATAACATAAATTTATGACATTTAGGCTACAAAAACAGCAGGAAACGTTTTGTAAAAAAAAATACTGCTGCTCGACGAAACGTTACATGTGAAATCCATCTGGAGTTTCGCGTGAGGTCGGATAAATTCCCCGCTAAAAGTTGGATGTGCAATCGCTGCATTAACCAACAAATTGCTTGGATGCGATAGGTGTATGTGCTGTGCTTTATATCTCTAATCTCATACATCCCTATATATTGACATTGATTGATTTTTTGTCCACTAACGTTAAGTCAGAGTTTTGCTGAGGTGGCAGCACCTTAAGAATAGACTGTCCATCACAGCCTCCTTTTCATTTTCTAAACAAAAAGAGCCAATTTGATTCATTTTACAGCTACTTGACCCTCTCAACAATATCTGTCAAGATTTGATAAGTGAAAAGATGAGTACACATTTAATGAATTTCATTCATCCGCTGTAGTCTATTATGATAATAATAGATAGTCTAACCTATTTAGGAAGGTTTTATTATTTGACAATGTGTCTGTACATTTGGACAGGTTTTGCAGGAGAAATATGGTGGATGGCAGAACATCAGCATGATTAATTTTTTCAACGACTTTGCTAATCTTTGCTTTGAACGCTATGGGGACCGTGTCAAATACTGGATAACTTTTAATAACCCATGGGTACGCTCACGCTATTCTTCTCTGGTTAATAACAGCAAATTAAAGAAATGTGTAAAGGATGAGGTTATTAATTCTCAGTGTGTGTCAGTCAGTGGCAGTGGAAGGATATGAAACTGGAGAACATGCTCCTGGACTGAAGCTCAGGGGCACCGGGGCCTACAGAGCAGCTCACCACATCATTAAAGTAACACATCACTCTGCTTTAAAAATATTGTTCCATGGTATTTTAGAGGTTATTGCACAATACTGTTTGCGTTGGTTTACTAACAGGCACATGCTAAGGTTTGGCACACTTACGATACTCGGTGGCGAAACAAACAAAAAGGTATGAGCTTGCTTACCAATATCTATGTGTTTATTAGAAAATACACCCTCTGAACCCTCTGGCTGTTTTCCTATCTAGGTATGGTTGGCATTTCACTGTCCGGGGACTGGGGAGAGCCTGTGGACATCACTAACCAGAAAGACATTGAGGCTGCAGAGAGATATGTCCAGTTTTACATAGGCTGGTTTGCTACCCCCATCTTTCATGGAGATTATCCTCAAATGATGAAGGATTTCATAGGTACTGTTGCTAAGTAGATGCTGAATATGTGAGGTTAAGAATGGCACAATCAAGCATATCACATACATCTTTTTCGCCATCACCTAATACTAGCACTTACCTATTCTATTCAACAAAAACCTTGCTATGTGCGCTGTGCTGAGACTTGCCACATGCACTTGTATATTGTTGCTCTATTGCTGGTCTGTTTGCTTCTTTGTATGTCGCTTTGGATAAAATGACTATTTTGTTTTCAAGGCAGAAAAAGCGCACAGCAGGGTTTGGGAACGTCTCGCCTTCCCACCTTTTCTTCCCAGGAGAAGAGTTACATCAAAGGCACTTCTGACTTCCTAGGTGTGGGGCACTTTACCACACGCTACATCACCCAAAAGAGCTTCCATTCAAACCGTGGCTCCACCTACTTCTCAGATCGGGATATAGCAGAGCTGGTCGACCCACGTTGGCCTGATCCTGGTTCGGAGTGGCTCTACTCGGTTCCTTGGGGCTTCCGCCGTCTGCTCAACTTCATAAAGGTGCACAAAGTCATTTTTAAAAGGAACCGTTTCACATTATTTCCTCATAATGAATTTTTATCTTGTTTCATAATTATGTATATTGTCTTTGTGACAGTATCATGTCATGAATTGACAACTTTTGACTCATGCTCTTTGACTTTCTAAAGACTCAGTATGGGAACCCCATGATCTTCATCACTGAGAACGGGGTCTCAGAGAAGATGATGTGCACAGAGCTGTGTGATGACTGGAGGATACAGTATTACAAGGGTTACATTAATGAGATGCTCAAAGGTAACTGGTCCAAAAATAAGTAAAGGGATGGGTCACCCAAAAATGGAAATTGTGTCAAACCATTATGACTTACTTTCCTCTGAGAAAAAGAAAAGAAGATCTTCTGAAGAATGTAAAAACAGTTTTTGTCCATATAAATGGAAGTCAGTGGGGTACAAAACAATATCGGGCCCCATAACTTTTATTGTACGGACAAGAAAAGTTTGGAATGACTTGATGGCCTGTAAATAATGACAGAGTCATCACAAATTATGCTGTAAAATTATTGTTTGTTGTTAACCTGCAGCTATCAGGGATGGAGTGAATGTGAAGGGCTACACTGCTTGGTCCCTTCTGGACAAGTTTGAATGGGATGAGGGCTATTCAGAGAGGTTCGGCCTTTATTATGTGGACTTCAGGAACAAAAATAAGCCTCGCTACCCCAAGGCCTCTGTTCAGTTCTACAAACGCATCATTAAGTCTAATGGATTTCCTAATCAGAGAGAGGTACATTTATTTTGTTGAAATGCACCTCATCAGTAACTAGTCCTAGAGATATATATACAAGAGTCACTGTTTCATATTCTTGGGTTTTTTGTTTTAACATGAAATGTCAATTTATGCATTGCAAGGACTCCAGCTAAATATATATATATATATATATATATATATATATATATATAGGTATACATGTAAAACACAAAACCTAGAAGACTACAAAACTGTGGAGGGAACACATACCACAAACTCATAGTTAAATAATAAAAGCCATTTTTGAGGAAAGTGCTGTTTGCTCGCTGATTAACAACATTTTGAATGAACTGACGTTTTGAATGCTCCAGATTGTTTGACAGCCGTCTTGCGGTACTATTTGGATTAGAGCATCTGTTTTTGGTATTGAAACGTGCTATTTAGTGTCATTGAAATATTTGTGGAGAACATTTCCAATTAAATAGCTGTTTAGGGTGAATAAACCAACAACCTCATTTGGTTATCTACCAACAAAACACCCTCTTGGAGAACCCCCAAGATTAGGATGTAATTACCATATAAATGGTATTTTCTAATAATTTTTCTGTCGCCTCATATTGAACAAACTCCAGTTGCCTTGGTCATGTTCCAAATGTTTATTTTCAGATGATGCAAAACCATATAAACCATTTTATACTTAACTGTTGATATCAACTATATATTAAAAGGTGGTGTAATGAACTGAATTAAACAGTCAAGTTTAATACCATATAAAAAGACAAACAGGATCCTGAAAGGAGTGCCCATCTGCGCAAGCCTCTATCTGTAAGAGAACAGTATGAATAAATGAGATAATGACTGTATGCTCTGAATCATCATCATTTGGCAGGTTGAGAACTGGAAGAGGAAAGCTACAGAGACTTGCTCCACCAGCAATCAGCTCCTTGCTGCAGGTCAGTGGATCATTGATTTGAACTTAGTTGAAGAAGCGGGGCAAACAAGGAAAAATTCCATTTGTTGATCACAGACTAAAAGAAACAATCGTGTAGCCTTTAATCAAGAACAAATTCGATGGGAACAAATTCTTCTTGAACAGTACATGAGAACATTCCTTGTCTTCATCTGGTTCTCCACCGTTTTATTATGCTAACCTCATTTGTGGTTTAGCTAGGTTTCTGCTTGGCCATTAGCGTCCATAGGGACTCGGTATGCTTACCATGAGAACGGATTGACAAAGACTTTTGGGGAGGTCTGAAGCAGAGACTCAGCTGAAACCTCTAACAGGATTTTTCTTTGTTTGCCCCTCCAGCTAGAAGCAAATCCAAGGAAAAGAAAGATCATGTAAAGATGCCAAAGGTTCGGCCAGTGCCTAGTGAAGTTTAGACATAAAGAAGTAACTTGTTCTTTTCTTTTCAGCTTGGAATACTTCTGATAATGTCTATAATAAAAACCTCAGAATGATTGTGTGGTGTAGCTGGATAAAAAGAACATAAAGCAACTTCAGTACTGGCTTACTCTAATCATGGGAAGCTAAAATGAATGATGTTTTCAGGGGTCACATTATATATGCTTCAGTGAATGATGTTAAAATGGCTCCATAGTACATGTATTCTTAATTAAATGTCACCATAAAGAAATAACCAGATCAGCTATTGGAGCACCTTTGATTAAAAGGGTTAAATACATCGCAAAGCCTTAATTCATTAGGACAAGCTATAATAGTGTGCTCAACTACTTTAATGGCCTTGGTTCTGAAAGTTATGTTTCCCGTTCTTTTTTTAGAAACTTTACAAACTTGATTTAAAACAAAAAAAGTATGTGAACACTGGGCAAAAACACAAAAGGTACAAGAAAGTGCACCTAATGAGGTTATTTTGGCGCGCTTTGCTCATTTCAATTCTTCCAAAGAGTCTTGGGTAAAGCAGTTTTTCAACAGAAAGGACTAATTAAAAAAAATAAACAAATAAAGAGAAGTAGAAGAAGAATTAAATTATATTTTTAACTGAATGGGAATTTTATTTTATTCATTTGTGAAAGGCGATTGTTGCACACTATTATTATAGATGACATTTTATGTTGTCAAGGTTTAATCAGGCGTAATTTAATAAGTCTCAATCCTGCTCATGGACTGGTAACCAGATATTCCAAGTAAAGCTTGCAGACCACAACATCCAGGGGGCGTTTTTGGATTCACATCCAGGAGGTGGAGAATGGTAGGTTTAGGTCTTTATCCATCCACTCACCCTGGATGTTGCAGTCTGCAGCGAGACGCTCCTCAAGAATTCAGTTAACATAAACTTAAACTGTCTGCTGCTTGCTTTGCTTTTAATTATCAGCAAATAAATCATCTGATTATCAAGATTTGGAAATCTTTTTAAATGTAGCTTTTGCTACAACTCTTAATACAGTTTCGATGAATCACTATGAAGTACTATGTGTGCTGTATCACATTCGTCAAACAAAAGAGTCAATATAACTAAATTAAAATGATGCTTGATGTGGATGGCTTGCTGCCCTTTTGCTTATAACCCAGTTGACTGTGCTGCTTTATTGTGAGCTTACACAACGGCCCTCAAAGGGTTAATGTGTCCTACTGCCATCCTAAGATTATTTCTCTCTCTTCATTAGAGGAACAGCGGAATACGGCTGCCAATATTCTAAGACTAATTCATGGTAAGCCATCACACACACAAACACACACACTAGCCAAAAGACAACTATATTAACCCTTTGAGTGCTCCGTAACGCAAAAGCAGTGTGAAACTGGGCTATGCTAATATGTTTGTTCTAATAAACACATTTGTGCATACATTTCAGATCCTTTAACCAGCCACATGGAGATGGTGACCGAGGTTGTGGTTCCCACAGTGTGCACCCTCTGCATTTTGATCAGCGCCATCTTTCTCATGTTCCTACTCCGCAAACGAAACTAACTCAAGTTAAAAAGTGCTTTTGACCACTTTCTGGAGTAATATTTGCATTGAGGACGTTAAGGACACTATGCTGAATTTAAATAATATAGGGGAATAGTCATCTGCTTTTGGAAATGATTTCTCTCTATGTGGACTAAACGTTGAATCTTAAAGTACCCCTATTGTGCCATTTTTAAGGCTCTTAATATTGTTTTGGGAGTCTCCTACAATAGGTTTATATGCATGCAAGATAAAAAAAATATGCTTTTAATATCACTTTCCAGCGATTGCTCTGATTGGTCAGTCTGTTGTGATTGGTCTACCGCGTAGCAGTCGTCCGAAAAATTACGCGTTTGTGGGTGGCGACCAGTTGTTTGCTGCTGACCAACGTAGAACATAGATAGGAATTATGCAAAAACAGAAATTTTAAGCGGCACAGTTATTTCAATTGTAATAATGTTTCACAATACTGTTTTTGATTGGATTATCAAATAAATGTAGGACTGGTGATCATGACAAACCATTGCATTAAAAAAAAAAAAAAAAAACAATAAATGGCATTTGAAATTAAATTTTCTGTAAGTTTGTTTCTATGATATTGAGTCTTACCGGTGTCAAGTGAAGCTGATGAGACTACAGCTCACCGTGGTCCTGTAGTAAGAAATCTTCTCACATTCTCCATTCACAGACTCATCTAGGGGTACATCTGCATGTGTGTGACCAATCATTTAAAATGTCATGTTCGTTTCGAATAACAACAAAATACATAAATCTAGAACATCAAGTGGGGGAAAAAAAAAAAAAAAACTGCTAGTGACTTCACCTAAGTCAAAACTAATGTGGTCTACTAGAGGCTTATCGCTGAGATACAATGCGGTCTTGACTTCCTTTGGCCCCTGTCCACTGGACACCTCCACAGCCCAAGAGAATGGTTGCTCCCTGAAAGAAGCACATAAATATTCATTCATATTTACAAATATCATTATTCTGTTCAATACATCAACTGATAGAATTATACAGAGAAATTATGACGGCTCGTAAGAACTGCAGCAAATACTCACTTCTCATAAAAATAGCTAATAAGCGCAGGTTTAATTTGCAGCTGGAAGACATGGTCCTCACCATAGTTGGATGTTTTGTAGTATTGTAAACAGGACCTGATATCAAATTTCATGGTTAGAAACATGTAAGAGCAAACTACTGAAATTATTTTTTTCAACTGTTTAATTCTCTTGCTATGCACCATCCCCAATGCTATCAAGGGATCTGAGTGCTCTCTGAAGGAGAAAAACAAAATCATAAGTTCCTGTGAAACAAATTGTATGATATATTATTCATTTGCATTTTGAATAGGCATCTGATTCATATATAATTTCCAGAAAGGGCAGGAAGCTTACTGAGTGAAAAGAAAGAGGCGATCATGAGGAAGACTGAGGAAAGTGCTGCAAGTGCCCAGGATCTCCAGAAGATGGTGCAGTTTCCTTACTCTTATCACCTGCTCCTGCAGGTCCACCTCTGTGTCCAAGTAGTATCTCTAAGAATTGCAAATAGAATGTATAAACAAGCCCAGTACATGCTAGTATTTATCCAAATAATAGAAAAGCATGGAAAAGGTAGTCTTCTACCAAATAGTTGAGAGTTGTAAGTTCCTTTCCTAAAAAAAAAAAAAGAATAACATCAGAATTAATTCTTCAATCTGCTTGTCCAAGAGCATCTAAATCGATATGGAAAAAATATCATATCACGATTTTTTTCTGGGAAAAAAAAAAAAAAAAAAAAAAAAATCACAATTCACGATTTTAATCCCGATTCTTGTTCAAGTTGGTTTTTTTAAGACTCTTTTGCAAATTACAGAGCTAGGGGTGGGCAATATGGCAAAAATATCACATTACGATGATTCTTTGTCATTGATTTTACTTTTTGCATGTTGTTTGAGAAGTACAAACTAATTTGCCTTTTTTTTTTTTTATTAAAAGCAAAGTATAAAATAAAGAAGGGCAGATATTCAGGCCAAAATGAGCAAAGATATAAATAGTTGTTATTTTATCTTTGTTATTGGAAAAGATACACACAAAAAATGTATTTTATTTTTCATGAAGAGCAGGTGTATTCAGCAGTATTGAAAGGTGAAGCACTATATACTTCTACACTACATCCATCATTTACTCGTTTTTATCTGAATGACTTTCTTTTGTCTGTTGAACATTGTATTAAATTCAATGAGGTCCAGCTACTGTTTGCTTACTCAAAACATCTTATTCTGTGTTTAGCACAAGAAAGAAATTAATACAGGTTTGGGACAACATGTAAGCGATTAAGTAATGACACGAATATAATTTTTGAGCGAACTATCCCTTTAATGACAAGCAGCGGCATGTTTAGTTCTGTCCCTTTAAGAGCTGCACGCGTCTAATATACCGGCACGTTTTTCTCTTGTTTCCTTTTACTTCAGACACAAGCAGCTGTGTTTAACGCTGTGTGTTTGTGACAGTATTACCGCAATCACATGTGATGCATGTCTTAGTTCAGTAATAAGGCGCTACTTGACAGGCTTTTAGTGCGCGCGCGCTTCAGGTGTACGCGCTGAACTGCACGCATCTAAAATGTTCAATCAGCAAGACTTTTAAAGCGAATAAAATACTTTTTGTGATTGCGAATGAGTGCAGTGTCTGGTGAGTGTAATTCTACCACTGATGAGAATCTATGTCGTGTTGTACAGATTAATGAAAAGGACATGATAAAATAGCACGATACTACGATATTCCTTAAAAAGCAGATCGTGGAGAAATTGTTATCGCCCACCCCTAATCTAAAAACTAGTATTTTTTACAGATGAAGTGAGCTATGAACCAGAAACGCTAGATTTGAAATTTGAAAATGCATGTACCAACAAGGTAGTTGATGAAGTCTTTCCTGATCTTGTCCAGGCCAAGCTCTAGCAGCATATTAGCAGGTGTAAGGCCAGTGAGAGGCATGGCGTCTATCTGCTGCTGGTACGACTGCAGGATCAGCTTACTGAGAGTGCTATTGCTTTCTTTGTGGATCTAAGAAAAACAATAACCTCATTACGTCATATTTAAATATTTATGCTGAAATTGATAACAATGTTAGATTATGTTTATTCACAATGGTTAACCAAAACAATCTTTAGTACATTTAAATAGACAAAGCTGCACACACCCATGGTTTGATTTTACCAAGTTTCACTGCTTTGACAACAATTTTCAGGCATTCTGTTATGTCTTGATATGAAGTCACACCTATGAGAAAAAACAAACTATTATTTAGTTTCGGTTGAGGTCTTTTGCTGGACTGTATTTTGTGAAAGTTCCCAAAGGTAATATTTACTCTTCCTCATCTTCTCCCACAGTTGTTCTGTAAAGTCCAGGTCCCCTCTCTCAATCACCATCGAGCTGAAGGCTGCTATAACATCTGTTTTAGCTTTTTGTTTCTGGAATAAAATGGATAGTTATTATATTATATTATATTATAATTATTATATCAATACTATATTACCTCAGATGCTTTGGCAGTGTGTCCTGGTGCTCCTTGTGCAACATTCTCAAGCTCTAAAACAAGGGAGAAAAGCAGCTTTGTAAAACCAGCAATTTATCTCTAAGAAAAAGAAATTCAAGGCCTGACCATCAGCAGCATTTACATCCATTTATGGTTTATTGCTATGTCCACAACACATACAGTACACAAATTAATCAGTACAGCAGCTGCTATACCTTCTATGAGTGCTCTCGTCAGATCCACTGCAGACTGAGTCTCCATTGGTTCCAACCATTCAGTTTCTCCTGTTCTCAAACCCTCTGCTAGAGCCTAGTCAATGGGTTTGAAACAAAAGCAATAAATCCTGATGGCATTAAGATTATATTACACACATATATAAATATGTGCGTGTGTAAAAAATTGAAACAAAGCTAAAACAACAAATTATATTACTCAAACTTAAAATGCTTTTTTATTAAAATTTACTTAAAATCACGTTGCTAAAATGACATTTGACAAAATGAAATTAACATGTAAAAAAAGAAAAGAAAGAAAGACAAAAGCAAAAAATTAAACATTAAAATAGTATATAAATAACATTAAAATTGCACTGCATAGGAAACACAATTAATTTCCAACAATTACCAGAAGGAACTCCATCTCTTTATAGGTCTGATACATTGGACTCCTTATGTCTCCAACTGCGACCTTGATATTCTGTAAATAAAATGTAAAAAAAAAGCTAAACAAAACACTTAGCAGCTTCAAGAGGCAGTATGATCAAAACTTGGGACTAATTGGGAATAAAGGCAACTTGATGCGGCACTGATGCGGACCAGAGATGCTTTAGAAGACAACAGAGGACACTCCAATACTTTCTCCACATTGTTCCATGTGAGACTCGCTATTACACTGCTCTGGGACTCAAACATCATGCTCTCCTCTTTTAAGGGGCAAAACAGGTTGTACTGTGCATAGCCTTTGGTCACCACCTGAAAAAAAAAAATCTGAATACTTTTTAAAAGGTACCCAAACAGTGATAAACACATAGGAGCGAAATGACAAAAGAATTCTTACTGTTGACGCATGGTGTCTTTTCTCATGCTCTTGTTTAAGCTCATCCAGTGTGGTGAAAGAGGTTTCATCTCCTGTTGGACCTGCAGAACATTGGGAAAGGTTTTTCACTTTTTATGGGTACTTATCCCTTTGAATAATGCATGAGTAACAAATAAGCAACTACCTTCGCAGCTGACTGTATAAAGTTTGACACCACTGGTTTTGTTCCCACTATAGACAGTTTCTACCCCAAGCCAGGCAGTGGCACATGGGTCCAATTTGTCACAGCGGACCCACAGAGGGTACAGAGAGCCTGGGGCTTTCACCTGGGGCATGTTGGTGTTTTGAGCCATGGTGTACCAAGACAATAGCTGCCTAGTAAAAGAAAGTTGGTAAAAAAATAATTCTTTATTATAGTTCTCAGCTTTTGTAAGGGAAAAGCATTCTTCAGTAGCAACAAGCCTTGCTTCACCTTGCTTTCATGACAGAGAGAGGCTGAGGCCCTAGATCTTGCTCCACTTTAAAAAGACTTTCTTCAACAGCACTGGTGTCAGCGGAAGTATCTGTAGCTTCTGGTTCACCCTTTGGTTGCTTTTTATTAAATAGGTTCACATATTATTTCTTGCTATGTGTAAATTATTACATATGTATATGGAGGGTCATAAATTGACTTACTGCTTTCTCACAAACAAAGATAGGCTGATTTCTACCGATTATGTCGTGCAAAAGTTCTTCCTTCGCCACCAGAAGTAGTGAAATATCATCCTGCAATAAATAATATTTACATTACGTATGAGTCTGAACATCTTTTCTTTTAATCTACATCCACGTTACTTTTACCATATACGTGCTGTTTTCTTTATTTTCATCCTGACACAACCTAAAAACAAGCAAGGAAAGGAATCTAAGTTAAAGACATAAAGTACACATTCAGAAAATATACTGTACGTAGCAAAACGATACAGATCCGCTAACGTTGGTTAACGTTACTCAAGTTCAGTCAATCGCAAGAGAAAAGAAACGTACAATAACTCACTTCAAAAATTTGACAAATGCGTTGGCGTCTGAAACTATTTTGGATCCCATTCCAATCGTTTGCAAACAAAATATAGATACAGTTAACAAATTCTGTTCAACTGAATGAAAAACTTCACGATTCAAAACCCTTTGATTACAGCGCGCCTAATCTACGTCACGAGGACTACGACGCAGGCGTTCTTTTTGCCACGCCCATTCTTGTTAAAATGCTCATTAAAACAATACTTTTTATATTCTTTTCTGAAGTTATTTGGAACTAAGAGAACTAAGATGCAACTAATGAACTACTAAAAATCCAAACATTTATAAATATTCGTATGAATCTTTGAAAGTAGATCCATATGACCCATCCGCCAGCTTCCACCCCTTAAATAGTGCCAAAACATACTACAACGTTTATTATATTATCGCATGTATCTTATTGCAACTCATTGTAATTAAACCAGTATATAATGGGAAATAATTTTATATTTAAATCTAGATCATGTTTATAAAAATATGCTACTGACTAAAACGAAGCACAGGCTTGGCCGGAAGTGACATATGTCGGATGGATATGCAAATGCCGGTGGAGTGCTTCATTCTTCCTTTTCTTCCGTGGCCGCCATCGAGTTAGGAGCGTGGTTCCTGGCGAGCCGTGAAAACTTAAAATAATGGTGAGCGCATTGAATGCTTTTTCGCTGTTTTAATCGCGTTTTCAATAAAGCTTGTCCTTTACATTGTTTTACGTGCGCACAGTTCATCCGTCGTTTGATTTTTGGATGAAATATTACCCGTTAGCTTGAATGCTCGCACTAACAGCGCTTCTCGGGTGCCATTTTGATCTAGTGCGGCGTGTATACACGTGTAGTCATGATTTGGCAGCTGACTCCGTTCAGAGGTTATTACCGCAAAATTCTAACACGATTTTTAAGAAATGTTATTCCGTCCTTTCAGAAACCCTAGTACCTAAATAAAAATTAACAGCCCTGTGATCGTATGTGAGAATATAACGTTAGTTGGAAATGTTAGCTTGCGTGTTGTGGCCTAGTCTCAAGTTTGAGCGTAGATACGCGTTACTTGTTCAACATAAGAGTTTAAGTAATCACTTTGAAATAATGTTTTCTCATAAAATGTCGTTTATTCATCCAATCCATAATAAAAAGAACATTAAAATGAAGTCCTATAAGTTAGAACAGCCGTAGGATAATTAACGCAGTTCCTTTTAAGCGTATCACTTTAATTTACAGCAGTTTTCCATTAAATTATACTTTCTCTCTAGCTAAACGTTTTGCATTTTTTTTTTTACTTCCCAAGTTTTTATCTTGCTATGATGGTGTAATTTGCGTCCGACTCTATGTTCAGTGACAGTTGCCTGCTGTCTCATGCTGGCATAGAAGGTTGATGAAAACAAAGACTGAGCAAGATTCAGTGGCACAACCGATTAATACATTTGTAAATGCAAATACCTTTAGTTATTGATCTGTTTTTGTTGTTTTAGGCCTGTGCCCGACCGTTAATCTCGGTCTACTCCGAGAAAGGAGAGACATCTGGCAAAAATGTGGTTCTGCCTGCAGTGTTCAGGGCTCCCATCCGCCCTGATGTTGTGAACTTTGTGCATACCAACATGCGCAAGAACAAGCGCCAGCCCTATGCTGTCAGTGCACTGGCCGGTGAGTGTTTATATTAATGTTAAATTGATATGATGTTAATCCAATGATGAGATTCCACTTCATGGTCCGTGTTTCTGACTACTGATTGTGTTGGAAGTTCTGAGAGGCATTTGTCAGTTACATTTTGCCATGGTGTATGAAATGATAAAATAACTCCAAAGTGTGGTGTTTCAGGTCACCAGACCAGCGCTGAGTCCTGGGGCACAGGAAGAGCCGTAGCCCGTATTCCTCGTGTGCGTGGTGGTGGCACCCACCGTTCTGGACAGGGTGCTTTCGGAAATGTATCCTGAACTATAATAATATTTACTTCAAGCAGAGAGATCTTGATTATAAGCAACACTTGCTGTGATGGTGTAATTTGCGTCTTACTCTATGCACAGTGACAGTTGCCTGCTGTCTTATGCTGGCATGGAAGGTTGATGAATATTAACTCTGAGCTGGTTCACAGTTGCATTTTAAATTGAGGCCTGTTCACACAAGCGCAAATGTTCAGCAAAGAAATTTGATTTTCAACTAAGCTTTGTTTGGACCAATGAGTAAAAATAGCAGACGGGAAATGCAGAAACAGTGTTTTTTTTTTTTTTTTTTTTTTCTCTCTGTGTAGTGCAATGGAAAAGACATTGTAACGGCTTTCTTGGAAGGGGAAGTCACAGTAAAACATGCTAATGTTCACCTGAACAGACACATTAACAGGAATCGGTTCAAATCAATGCTTAATGCATCAAAATTTCGCACTGAATATCCATTGCCGTGTGAACAGGCCCTTTTGTGTATACTGTTGAGCCTTGACTCCACTGTAGATGTGTCGTGGTGGCCGCATGTTTGCCCCCACAAAAACCTGGCGACGTTGGCACCGCAGGATCAATGTTAACCAGAAGCGTTATGCTATCTGCTCTGCCCTGGCTGCCTCTGCTCTGCCCGCCCTGGTCATGGCCAAAGGTGAGTGAACCCATTGTGTCCAGAGCTTCATAATCCTTTGACTTCAAGTTGGGGTCTCTCTGGGGTCCCTATAATGACAGTGCCTGTATGCACTGTATATATTATGTGGGTTGCCATTTATTGGCATTCTGCCCTTAATTCAGTGCAAGAGAAACCTCAATATGCAGAAGGGCTAAACCAAACTATTGGTTTTTCCCTTTCGAATGCTGAGCACAGAAATAAATTAGAAATATTATTTATTACCTTTTTTTTGGTTTGTTTCGCTGACTTAAAACAAATGTTTCAGGTCACCGCATTGAGGAGATTCCTGAGGTCCCACTTGTCGTTGATGATAAAGTTGAAGGATACAAGAAGACTAAGGAGGCCGTGCTTCTGTTGAAGAAGCTTAAGGCATGGAACGACATCAAAAAGGTGAGCTACTGTCAAATTCTTATTCTTCAAAATCTTTATTTGCATGAATTCTTCTTAATAAATATTTCTGGTCTCTAGGTTTACGCCTCTCAGCGTATGCGTGCCGGTAAGGGTAAGATGAGGAATCGAAGGCGTATCCAGCGTAAGGGACCATGTGTCATCTACAACGAAGACAACGGTGTAACACGAGCTTTCAGAAACATCCCTGGTATGAGATCTTTTTCTTCTACTTTGAGATCTTGAGATTTTGAGAATAGAAGAGATCTTCTATTTTGTAGTTGCTTCATGTGAATACAGTTAAAACATGATGATATCCACTTTTGGTCTGTTTATGAATCCTATGATTTCATTGGAAGTTCTGATCCTTAACTGGCCTCACTCAAAATTGTTGATCCAGATGATTGCAAAATCATAAAAACAAGGTCTCTCTTCTCAGGCATCACACTGCAGTCCGTGAGCAGACTGGACTTGTTAAAACTTGCTCCAGGTGGACACATTGGACGCTTTTGCATTTGGACTGAGGGTGCATTCCGCAAACTGGATGACCTCTATGGCACTTGGCGCAAAGCCTCCTCCATTAAAAAGGACTACAAGTGAGTTCCATTATCACTTTGTTTTATCCTTGTCTGGTTGTGCATTGAACGGCAATGATGAGCTTTTACTTAGTCCGTGTTTTTGAACGTAATGAAATATATCATAAGTTCTGAGTGGAAAAATAAGGTGGTCTGAAACCCCACTTATTCAGATGCACACCTAGGCATTAAAATGTGTAGATATTGACCAGAAACTTTTGGACTTACTCTCTTGTCATGTTCCAGCTTGCCCATGCACAAAATGAACAACACAGATCTGCACAGAATCCTGAAGAGCGAGGAGGTCCAGAAGGCACTTCGTCCTACTAAGTAAGTTTTGGTACTTAACGTTTAAGTTTGGTTCATCTGTATTGCATTGATGAGGTTTCCAAGTCCGTGTTTCTGACTAATGATTATAAAGGAAGTCCTAAGCCATCTTGTTTTGAAAATTTCTTCTTTCTGTCTACGTAACAAGTGGGGTAACATGTTTCTTTTACGCAATTGCAGATACAAGATTCATCGCAGAGTGCTCAAGAAGAACCCTCTGAAGAACCTGAGAGTGATGTTGAAGCTCAACCCCTATGCCAAGTCAGTCCGTCGTCGTGCTATCCTGGCACACAAGCCTGAAGTAAGTACTCTTACGACCCACAAGTGTAGCTGTAGTCTGATAAACATCGCAAACAATTTCTAAATCTGTAAATTTGTGTGCAGATCAAGGCCAAGATGTTGAAACCCAAGAAGAAGAGGGTTGTGAAGAAGAATAAGGCCAAGAAGCCTGCAGCTGCTCCTGCCCCTGCTCCAACTCAAGCTTAAACCTCATGAACAGACTATGGAGTTCACAAATGATTTTCAAATAAAACAGCTGTTGAAAATTCTGTTAAAGCTGTCATTTTTAATCCACTGTCACATTCCATCAGTTGTCATCTGTTAAATCTTTTATTACAATATACAAGTTTGTATAAGTTATGACTGATTTCCTCTCACTTTGAGTTAAAGGCTGCAAGTTCACCACTGAAATAAAGCAGAACACAAAACATTTCATTGTAATGTAATCACTTTAGGGCTCGCTGATAGTGCTGTCAAACCTTGAAATTAAGTTTAAAAAGTATAACATGAGCACGGCATGTTGATATTTAGGAGGATCTGTAGCAGTTACGTTTTTGCAGTGTAAATTCAGCCTTTGATAGCTTTTGCAATAAACATTAAATTTTAATTTTGTAGTAAAAAATAAAACTTTCGTAATATTGGTCTTCTTGATGCAATCAGCATTTTACAACTGATAGTTGGCTGAACAGATTTCAAGCAACCTATTGGAGCCATAATGCATTGTTACTTAACAGCAGTATGCTTCGTTAATACTCAAGACAACATCTAAAATAAAGAGTGTGTTCAAGAGGGCAGTAGTTTGCTGTTGGCCTCTGGACTGACTGGTTGGGTGGAACTGGGGATGTTGCAGGTGAAGAAACACTAAACGGCTGGCATAGAAAAAGATGGCTGCTCTCACATTCCCACGCTGTGAGTTGGAGTTGCTGGCTGGTTTAGCCCAATGGTACTGCATAACCAACCAGCAAAGTCAACCTCCTCTGCCTCTGAGTTCTTTATGAAGGGATGAACCTGGAAAAACAATTACGCGTGAGGTGCATTCATGGGAGAAATATACATATGCATTGAAAGAAAGTGATTGTTCCTACCATCAGTTGCTTGAGGTCTGCTCTTTCTGCTGGATTTTTGATTAAACTACAGAAAACACAAAAAAACAGTGAAAGAATGAAAAAATGTTAATACATTGATCTGTCTAGCACGAAGACCCTAATGAGACTTCTTCGTTCTCCCAAGAAACTTGTGTTCTCTCTCTTTTGTGCTTTCACTCAAAACACTGAAACATAGTTTTCCCTTTTACCTCATCGATATTCAGAGTTTTTCTGAGAAATGCGATGCATTTGCAAGGGAACTCGAAGCTTATCGAGTTCCTTTTTTTTTATCCCATATTATAAACTAGTTTTAGTTTAGCCACTAGATGGTGCAGCAAGCAGCACTGAAGACGAATTTGTGCATTTAGAAGTTGATTTCAACCAGGGCAGCTTTCAATGCAATCTGCATTTTTATCATTACACCATTGCCCATAACCTTGGCATTGCATGCGGCGTGTTCTACTATGTGCGCTAGAGTGCAGTCTTACCATTTGTTAACAAAGTCTTGAAATTCTGCACCAAAGATGCTTGGTAGCTTAGGAGGCGGCTGAAAAAAGAGAAACAGCTCCATTAAGGCTAAGTGAAGCAGCCAATAAATCCTCACTTTAATTAATTTGCTGTCATAAAACTGTTTAGTGATCTTTTAAGTACCACTAAAATCTTACTTCATTGACAATATAGTCAAGCAGCTCAAATATAGCCATGGGAGGTCTGCTGTCTGGACCGTAAGCTGAAAAGACAAACAGATTAAAAATAAAATCTCTTTATTATGTATTATATTCTCAGAAACACCTCTAACATAAGTTACAGAATAACAAACAGACACTCACAGCTGCCGGGTCGACCAGGAGGCCTGGGTTTAGGGGAAGCGTCGCTGGCCGAGGGGTCTCCCTCAAGGGGCTGACCAAAGATTTGCTCCAGCTCTTTGGCATCAGGTGGTGGGATAGGGAAGCGTCCAATAGCCATCTCCACCAGAGAAAGACCCATGCTCCATATGTCAGACTGGACAGAGTAGTGAGTCCCTTGAAGGCGTTCGGGCTACAGAGATAAAAAGAAGAAGGATCACAGAGAGAGGAAATTAACATTATCATACAGGATGCGATGTCATGAAAAACAGGAGCCTGAACAAACAGATAGCTGTACTGAGATACTCCAAATCAAACATCCAAGGTTTCATGTCCTGTTTGAAGAATTAAACTGACAAAAGATTGTTTTAAAGAGCATACACAGATCTGCCTAATATTGTTTCCTGAGGTCTCTCCAAGACATTTGCAGAAGATCCTTTACATTCTGTACGTTGCACGGTAAGGTCTCCATGGATTGGATTTGTTGTTCCAGCACATCCCACAGAAGCGTAGGCAACGCAACAAGTTCCTCAAATAGTTTCTTTTTTTGCAGTGGCAGGGTGCACTTGGCATCAGTTCACCAATTGTAGTTCTTCCTCGCAACCCTTTTGGTAATCACTGCATACCAGGAACACCTCACACAAATTGGCATTTTGAAAAAGCTCTGACCCAGCTGTCTAGACATTACTGTTTGGCCCTTGACACATGAAATTCAAGAACTGACTCTTCACTTTCTGCCTAATATGGCCCACCCCTTGACGGGTGCCATTGTAATGATATAATCAATGTTATTCACTTAACCTGTAAGTGGTTGTAATGTTGTGGCTGATCAGTACACTTGTGGTCATAACTATTAGACCCCTTGGTAAATATTTGCAAAGAAGGCAGTGAAAATAAATATGCATTATTATTTTGGTGCTAAAAATGTTAACCTTTCATTAGAAGTAAAATAATTCAAAGTGGAAATAATTAAATAATCTTTTATAGGAGCCATGAACTGCCTTAATTTTGTACTATTCTCGAAAGCCCCGTTTATAATGTTAGCATCAAAAAACACATTTTAGAACTAAAAGGCTATTTTTTTAGCCCCTCTCAGCAGAAAAGGCGTGGTGGACTGACTCGGAAGTAAACACCTGTTGCTATGATTGGCTAACAATTGTGTATGCTTGACAGCCTCCATCCTTTACAGGTGGATGCTGCAGTGTTTTAGGTCTAAAATGCATAGAATATCAAACATACTGTTTAACAGACAAAGCAATAGTGACCACGGAATAAAAACAGTTACTCACACTTGTGTGAAGCGACATTACTATCAGATCTAATATAGCAGGCGCAGCATCCACTTTTAATTATTTCCTTTATGACAATCCAGTGTTGAATTGTGCCTAAACAAACCTACAGAAAATAAAGTGAACAAAGGACCAGGTTCTTACTGACATGGTCTGGCACTTCTTTAAAAAAATATTATAAAAAATACCCCGTTAATAAATGAATTTCTCCAAATACACGCCGGATTAAGAATATTATTATGAATCTAATTTCTCTGAAGCATATTCCTATTCACATTTTTTACGCACAAGGGTGGCTAGGAACATGAAATTAATTTGCTGTTTCAAAGATGTATAAATATATACAAAGGCCAAATTCCCTTAATTCATCAGAACGAGTAACACCAAAGAATTACAGCTGGAAAACAACAGAAAACAGCACCTACTTCACCACAAATTGCTTGGGAGCGTTTCAAGAAAAAATATTTTGCTCTCATTCAAAAACAAATAGAAAGAGTTTGTTGGCATAAATGGGAAAGGATTCACAGGTATAAAAAAATACTCAATGCCCACCATTAAATATGCTGCTGGGTCTTTAAAATGGATGTTAGTAAGAAGATTGTAAGATAGAATTGGTATTTTGTTGGGAATAAACTTACAGACATGTAGGACCTGGTTCCCACGAACGAATTGGCCATGGAGTCAATGAGCTGTCCACTCACGCCAAAGTCACACAGCTTGATCTCACCACGCGAGTTCACCAGTATGTTAGATGGCTTCACATCTGCAAGACAAGAGCAATGTCTTCTCTTCAGTAAACACAGTGTCAACATAAAAAGTAGATGAACACATAGCAGTTTGAGATAGCATGACACCAGTCACCTCTGTGCATGATCTTGTGTTTCTCCCTCAGGTAGGACAGGCCTTTTATCACCTGCATGAATGAACAGGAAACAGGTCCAGATACATTAAGCGCCACGCTTTTGCCTTGCTTTTTGGAAACAGTCCAGAAGAGGATATTTTTTAAGAAAGGTTGCAGAGATACCAACCGCAATGCTAACTTTGCCCAGTATTTGTTCTGGAATCTTGCCTGCTTTTTTCAAGCACTGGTCCAGCGAGCCACCATCCTACAGTAAAAGATTAAGAGAAGAAATACGCAGCAATATTTTTTTAAAGCACCTATAAAAGCAAACACAGTGTTTTTAATCATACTGAAAGGATAGTGGAATGCTAAAATGAAATACATATACATGTTTTTGAAAGAAGTATCTTAAGTTCAACAAGGCTATATTTATTTGACAAACAATGCAGTAAAAAAAAAATGAAATGGTTTACAAGTACTATTCAAATATATTTAATACATTTTCTTATTATCAATGTGCCGTTTAATAATTTTGGTGAAAACATACTTTTTTCAGGATTTTTCATTGAATAAAAAGTTATAAATGTCTTTAGTGTTATTTTTGATCAATTTAATGAATAAATGAAGAGTTTGTTTGCAAAAACAGATCACTTTTGAACTATTTTCAAAAATCATTGTGCATTCCAATTAAACTCAATAAAAAATTGATTTGGTTAAAAATATCTAAAAATGAGGTTACTTACACAATGAAAAAAATAAAAACATGATAATATAATTTAAAATATGATGAAATGGAGTCATCATTTTTTTTTTTCAAATAAACACTTTATATATATGTATATATATATATATATATATATATATATATAGAGAGAGA
>JAUYWG010000055.1:12603280-12621287 GCA_034779775.1 Enteromius afrohamiltoni
TTAGCAGTATTATCCAAATGCTATCTTTATTAGCATAACATTTTTAATTACTGATATATAATGTGTAAAATTAGTTTTGAAAGTGCATATTTCATATTTTGAAATATTACCATTTGAAATATAAAAAAATAACTGTTTTAATATATTTTTGATTTAATTTATATTCCTGTGACTGCAAAGCTTAATTTTCAGTAGCCATATTCATTGATATACATCAGTCACATAATCTTTCAAAAAAAAGAATGAATTCATCACAAAAAAATTCTAATGTTCAGTGGGCACAAGGCTAATAACAACACATTTTGTCTGACAATTTTTTCCCCCCCAGCAAACATAGCATGCACTGCAACAACTTGTATGAAAGTAATAAATAATTCAATACTACTACACATTACTAAATTATTTAGTCTAACCTACCATTTTGTTTACATAAAAAGGACAGATTCTTCAGATAAAAAGTGCTTTTAAAAAAGGGAAGAGCAAAGCTGCTCATAGTTTGAGATTCAAACCCCGAAAAGCCTTTGAAGGCTCATGCATGAATGGTACTTGAAAGAATCGTAACTTCTCTTCCTTTTTGTCTTTTGAGTTTTTGAAAAGGTGTGTGGATACAGTATGATCAAACACAGGAAATAAGTGGTCAGCTTCTCATGCTGTGCACTTAAAAAGTGAATGCAAGCACTAGGGAGCACCGGGATCAGCTGAGGTTAGACAGAAGCAAACCGTTTCTCTCTGGGGAGGAGCACAAAACCAGAGATTTTTTTGTGGTCAATATTTAACTAAGCTCCATGAATCACTCCTGTGGATACATCTGCGCTGTCATCCTGTAAACCCACAATTTAAACTGATCTCAGACATAAACATCATAAAGGGAGAGAATCAGGAATCAGGTAAAAGGAATGTCTGGGATAAATCAAGCTCCTTTTGATGCACTATAGCAGCATTCGTTCACCCAGCAGCGCTCTTAAGTAAAATGGAGAGCAGCAGATGGTGCCATGGTGTGTGTGTGGTGTGATTGTGTAACACTGTAACACTGTGTGGTTTCCTACTGATAATAGAGCTTGTGGGAAACAATAGCGGCAGAAGTACCGCTGCCAGTGAAGACACATGAAACAATATTGGCAGGGTACAAAATTAGCGTTGTCAAGAGCCAAATGAAAGGACTACTGGCTTTGGTAAGTAAATAAAACAAGGTTACTAGTCAGTTGAACAGAAATCGTTTTATGAACAGAACTTAAAGTGTCTGACAGCTGAGTGATTCAAAAATATTAAGCAGCACAACTGTTTCAAAATCAGTAAGAATAAGAAACCAAGAGCACCAAATCAACATGCAATTTTTGAAGGATCATTTGACACTGAACACTGGAGTAATGACACTGATAACAGTTCATGCATCACAGAATAAAATGACCATTTAAAGCCCATATTGTGTGTTAAGAAAGGTAAGAATTTTGGTTTTGGGAGACCCCAACAACAGCACGGCATGCATGCAAGATCATCTGTTTCATTTCGACATCAGCGTGAAACGGCTTGGGACTCGTTTTAAAGATGGCTCGTTTCTTAGAGTTTAGGCTTTCTTTTGAGAGACGTAGCCTCATCCATGATGGTGCACTTTCAGATCTAAAGCTCTGGAGGATATTTTCATTCACTTAGAGCTGTTTTGTGCACTGCATGAAAGGTCATTTGAAAAAATTCTGATGGGGCACTTTAAAGTCAAAGTCAGCTTTATTAGTCAATCCTGCCACATGTACAGGACATACAGAGAATTGAAATTTCAAATGTAATAATATTTGGCAATATTAATTTTTTTTTAGTATTTATTAGTATTTTAAATCAAATAAATGCAGCCGTTGTGAGCATGAGAGACTTTTCTCAAAAACAAATTTTGAACACCAGTATCCACGTCGAGACATACTGCATGTAGGATTATTTTGAGGCCTGTTCATGCACACAACGAACAATAAAACGTTGCTTTCTTAAATGCATGCTGCTGTTTGTCATCTGCCATTTGAAATGCTCTTAAAGTATCTCTATCGTTTATCGGTTCATCAAAAATTACTCTGAAAGTGATTCCAACCATAATGTTCCTCTTCGCTGTTACCGTTATGGTGTGGAAAACAATTTGAACAATTATTGGGCCTTCAAGACACCAAAATTAAATTATAAATGAGAAAATAATTCCAGGAGTTAATATAATATATGTATGGCTTCTAAATCAATTCACTTTGCACTGGAAGCAGATACTGTTTCTGTATTACTTCTAATTTACAAACTGTAAATGCATGAAAGAGGTGATGCATATGAAGTACTTTACAAGCCATAAGCAAGAACTTATAAAATAATATTAACTGCACTCTTTGAGATAGGCTTGCCACGACAGATTTAAAGCAGAGGCTTCTGGTGAAAAAAAAAAACGTTGTCACAGTATTTAACATTCCACTGAGCCTCTCTCTATAACACTGACTTCCACAGGATTGAATCATCGCTACGCACACACACATTCCAAAGCGAGCTCGCCACAGCCTGTCCTGCTCTCCAAGAAGACACGCAATTCTGCTTTACTGTCATTCTCCAAAACACCTCTTCTCCTGCAGTATAGCATAGCTAATAGTTATTCTTTATGTACAAACAATAGCCCGTTTCTATATACAAGGCTGCAACTTTATACTAAATAATTAATAGTCTCTTAATGGCAAATGGAGAGACTGTGAGAGGGGAAAACCATCTAAGCTCTCAAGTGAGCTCAACGAAACAAGAGGCAATGACATGCACCACTGGCTCAGGCTGTGAGGATTGTCACTGGCTGGGCTTCAAGATGAGAAAAATCACAGGCCTGCCAAATGAAGGTAGCACAGACATAGGTGGTCATCTGTCACCATATCTATCTGTGGGGATGTGAAGCTGACAAACAAATCGATACGTCACCGTCACTTGCATCTATATTCGGTGATCAGTTGAAATCTTCCCATCATGTACATTTCTGTTTAACATTAGGGTCAAAAGAACACTGGGTTTTTGGCCTCTACAAATTTTAAACACACAGACAACTTTAAATACTTTATCTCTCCAGTTCTGCTACTATAATACTACACTTTGGCTATTATTTATGACCAGACAACACACTATGAGGAAGAGCAGCGTTGTGTTGGCAGCTCTGTCCAAATGTGATAAGCTATTCTCATTGATCTTAGTGGCAGGAGATACAGCTCTTTTATGTGCACCTGATGGATACCAAACAACACTAATATATGTTTTTTTTTGTTATGGGGCATTTTGTTTGGACTTACTTAATAAATAACTGGGACCAACTTTTACTTTGTAAGATATTTTTCTAAGCACAGTCCAAAATGAACAAAACAATCAAAAAAAAAACAGTAACTTAAACATTAAGTTGCTTATGCTCACTAAGCACTATAATAATACTTAAAATACCCAGTTTGTTTTAATATATTTTAAAACATAATATATTAGTGTGATGACAAAGCTAAATTTGCAACAGTCAGTATTATAATACGCCGATTTGGTGTTCATTTCTTCATTGCTTAGCGCTTTGACACGCACACGTTTATTTCTGGGAATTGTGAGGACTTTCTATTACTTTTATACTCACCAAACAATTATTTTTATCCCCTAACCCTAAATCTACACCTTACAGAAAACCTGTTTGCATTGTTACACTTACAGATAAACATCATTTACCATTTTTAATTATTTTTTGCCTCGCAATGTCAAAAAATCCTTGTGTCCCTCCAAGTACACGCGCACACACACACACACACACACACACACACACTTTTTAGAGTCATGAACTTAAGCACAATATTTAAACTGTAAAACTGTAAAATTCTCAAACTTGCTATAAACCTCATAGCCATATTCCAACATATATTACAATATTTTAATTTATCTATAGATGCCAAATTGCAATTTAATAACACTCAGAGATTAGCTGCTGTTGAAAATTTACTTTAAATTCACTTTAATCAAACTGAAAAAGGCACCAATTTTTGGTGTTATGTAAGTCAACTAATAATAATCACCTCCAGTCTCAATTCACTCGAAGGCTTTATAAATATGTTGACACTAAGAACCAACACACCCTCAAAAAGATCCATACTAATACCAATTTAATGGCCAATACAAGCTATGCTAAATCTATTAAGCAGCCATGTCAGAGTCAAGCCATGTCCTTAATGATCCAAACAATCCATGAATGAAGCAACTCTGCTTTCACGAAGTCTTCTAATAGCTTGTTCGACATGAAATGACATCGTAAGACTCAAGCCCACTCACTCTGTAGCCCCGGTTCCGTTTATAGCGTTCCCGTCTGGAATTGGGTTCAGCTGGATCGGCTCTGGCTTCCTCCTTTTTTGCATGATGAATCCTAATAGCTGGTGTCTCGGCAGTAAAAGAAAAATTCAAACAGGAGCAATCTGATCCGCAGACTACACCAACTCACTCGCCGACAGAGCAATGATGCATAAGCTATGAATAGCCTATCACACCCTACCAATCGCTGTTTGCTTTACAATAAATAAATAAATAAAGACAGAATGCAGTCAAGCACAACCTCGCATGGTCTTCTGACGGGCAGGATGAAGGTTGTTTCGAAGGATAGATTATTAAGGGAGTATTTTTAGAGGTGGACGACAGTAGAGGATGGGTACGCAGATTGACTCTTTACGTCATGAAAATATTTACATCTGTCTTCCGGACAGCATGGCCGCGTGTGGGCAACGACCCCATCTGCTGGTGGAAATGCGTTATTACTGCGCATTGTTTTTAATCATTTAAAAAGCCATTAATCAGCATCTATGCGTTTATTTATTACAATAACAGAACTTTATTATATTAGATTTCACGTTTTCAGAATTGACAGACGCCCAATATAAAAAAACTAAAACATAAAGTTATCCTTGGAGACATTTAAATTCTTTCATTCAAGCATCTGTTTGTTTACGAACATTGTTCTCTATGGAGTGTGGACCCCCTGCAGCACTCTCCCTGGCAATAGATGATACAGACCTATAGAAAAATATTAAATGCCATTTAGGTCTTCATGCAATTTGGAAGTAACTTTGAATTGACTTTAAAAGTCCCTGCAGCAAAACAACATCTCAAGCTCTTATAACTTCCATAAAAGTAGCCTATTGCTTTAATAGAAATATAGCAGCCTGTGGTGAGGCATTTACACTGGACTGAATGTATATCATTTAATAATCACATAACCAACACAGTGCATTCTGCATTATTTTGGTCATTGGTCTTACATCAACTCCTTTAAAATAATGGTTGATATGTTAGCTGCTATGTGTATAAGGAACTTATAATTTCACATAAAAACGTGTAGCATACATTTTAACATATAGCTACCTGTCCATATTGCAATCTCAGAGTCTTGTATTATTATAATCATGCAAGATGGACCAGCTGTGAAATGATATTGTTAATACAGTATAACACTGTCCTTAAGAAGTGGGGAAATAAAGTTCAAATATCCAGACACCTATTAAGACCACATTTGGAGATTACACACAAATTTATACAAATCTTCTCGACACCCCTCCAGGCCTTAAATCTGTCTACAGCTTAGTAAACAGACGCATCCCCTTTGCTCCTTCCAAAGTGGTTTCTTTCTCAGCATTTATCTGTTTATACCGGAACAAGTCCAGTCATTGTGCTTTGCAGATTCAGCCTAATTACTTATCTCTACTCATGCCATCCTCTCATCTGGAGTTCCTAGTGCTATGTGGTTGATATTATTCCTACTGCTGTACTATTATTCCCATCTGTACTCTGATGGAGAATGTCAAATAGAGAATTAATTACTCTAAGGTCAATTGTGCATTACCAGGCCTTACTAAGCATGATAAGAAAAAATGTTTAGCCAACATTTTTGAAATAAGAATGTAAGTGCATCTATCTAGACTCTCAACATTATGATGCAGTGTAAACAGGAAACTAGCCTTTTCGAAAGCTGTAAGCATTTTATCAGTAACTTACTCAACAATTTGGTGCAACAGGCAGATTTGCTCTGTCAGCTATTCTGATAGGCTCCCTCCTGTGATTTCGTAAAAAGCAGATCTGGATAATTACTGAATTTGCATCTAGGTATGCAAGAAATCATGTCCTCTTAGGAGCATCAGATGCTATTAAAATTGAAGAGTCGTCAAATTAATGATGTGCAACTTTGAAAAAGAGTAAGCAAAAGCAGAAAATGATATTTATGAGCTGAAATTGGTTCACTGTTATAAATGGTCTCGTCCTAAGTCATTTTTATTCAAGTGTTCAGTAGATCTGGAATCTGTCAAAGGCTTTATTTTCAGATAAAAGAAAAAAAAAAAAGATTTTTATTGTCTACATTATCCTTGTATAGCATATATTTTGAATGTATCATGAAGAATCTGTTAAAGGATGGGCCTAGGATAAAGGTTAGTACTCTACTGTGAGTGAAGAAACAGACCGTTTTTTATTTTTTTAATTATTAATAAACATAAATATCATAAACCTATTAAGTTAAAGAAAAACCTATTAAAATGTTTAGCGTTTTTTAAAGAATTATCTTCTGCTCACCAAGCCTGTATATATTTGATCCAAAATACTGCAAAATCATTAATATTGAGAAATATTTTTACTTTTTGAATAAATTTACAAATGTAATGTATTCCTGTAATCAAAGCTAGATTTTCAGCATAATTACTGCGGTCTTCATTGTCACGTGGTCCTTCAGGAATCCTTCCAATATGCTGATTTTCTGTTCAAGGAATATGTTATTATTATTATTAGAATCAGAATCAATATTTAAAAGAGTTGAGTACCTCTTTTCAGAAGTTTTTGATGAATAAAAAGACCCAAAGATCAGCATTCGCCATGTTAAAAATTCCTCTTTGAAATCATAGGAATAAATAACATTTTAAAATACATTAAAAAGACTTCTTTAAAAACATTAAAAGCTCACAGTTTAAATGTTTTCTATTGGTAGTAGTGTATTAAAAGTCAAAACACAGTAATTTATAATATTTACTTCTTTAATCTAATAGACAGGTATACAGGTTTTGTATATGTCCTATTTATTTATTCTTTCATTAGGATACCTAATTGCTCACAAGCTCAGGAACATGTAAACAGAATGAGATGCAATTTACTGATTACTTCTTTTTTTCTATTTATTTACTTAAACTGCGGTTTTGCTTTAAGTGTGATACTTAGGTAAAAGTTAACCGAGAACTGTATTTTCTCCAACAAAACGCATATGTGTTGTTTACTAAGCGCTTACGGTTCGAGCGCCATGATCTCTGACGTCACGTGAGTTTAAAATGAGGCCGCGCGAGAGGCAGAAACATTCGGCAACAGTGTAGCTTCCAGAGGATGATCCGCGCCGCAGCGCTCCGACAACACAAGCCGGACAAGGCGAACCGTACAGCCAAATTTATAAAATACACTCCAGGACTCTCCTCATGTAGGCTGCCATAAATTACTCACGAGAAACTGGAGAGTTTTATTCCAGAGACGAACACTATGGACGAACAGCAGGCAGCGATTTCAGATAAGGGAAAGTGAAACGGACCTGGAGAAGGTATGCGTTTTGTATTTCGCCTGTAATAGTACACTGTAATCTGTAATAAAATTGTATTTTTAAAAATCCGTATGTTGCTACATCGTGTGTAAGCTGTCTAGTAAACGGCATGAATAGCATGTGTTCGGAATTTCTATTTTCTTCTTATTTACATTTAGCTTTGGGCGACTTTATAAATCTAATGTTTGAACATTATTATTCGAGTACAAGTTCAGCTGATAATTAATAATCTGGCCAATAAAGGCACACATAGGACATGTGGTTTCATTAATGATAGGTTATTTAATTGCCTAGGCTACTCTTTTATACTCTATGCATACGACAGCCACATCTGTTTTCATTCCAGAAGCTATTTATTTTTTTATTTATTTAAGTAATTTATTTATTTAAACTGATAACGTATCTCTATCGTATGTCATTTTAGCGCAGTTTGGGCTACAAGACCGATCGTGTAAGCTATTAATTTGGCCAACCTACATCGCTGCAGTCTATATATATTTATAAGGGTGGTAGATTTTCTCCTATAGCCAAAGTTGATGTATCGCATCCAGTGCAGTTCCCCAGTCAGTGTCTGATTATTTTGGCTCAGGAAATGCTGTTATAAACAAACGCGTTGTCTTGCATGCCAATAAAATAAAATATGCTAACTTATTCTATCAATATGCTATCGTGCTAACTGAATCTTTTACGAATGTAATATATTTAAATGATATCACATTATCAAACCACTCGTAATGTTTTAACGTCTGTGAAACCTTGTCTTGCCGCTAAAATTTACAAGGGTTGTAGCTGTAACGCTCTCATTGTAAAACATTAGCAGGTATTCATAAAACGAGTTTATGTATTCAAATGAAGACTGACAAATATGTTAGGCGTTTACTGAATAGACAAGTTACTGTGTGTTTTTTTGCTCTTCTGTTAAAGACATAGGCTATAAAGCGTTTGAGACGACGCACCGCTCGCTCGGGAACGTCTTCTTTCCATTCATTACTTTTGATTTAAAGTTTTGGGGCCACTAGATGGCTCTGTTGAGCAATTTGACAGCCTTATTGAGATGTTCAGAGCCTCTGTGCGTTACAAAACAGATGCAGTCCTGTAAATATAGAAATATAACAGGTTTAGATGATATAGTAGAGTCATTTTTCCAGCAGCTATATGAGGGACAATATTCCTTTATACAGACAAGAACCACTCTGTTTAAAATATAATTGGTTGCCTCTTTAGGGTTAATATCATACATAAGACTGTCGGTGTATGCTGTGTTGTGGGAGATAATTTATTTGTCGTTTGACAGTGTTTATTTTGTAACTTTATTTTTGAAAGTCTATGTCTGAGCTTTCCAGGTTGTGAGGCAGTTGGTGTTAAAAACCAAGTTAAATGTCTGGTAACGTCAACAGTATTGACTTTCTCGCCGCAAACAAACGTCAGATGACTGGTCCTTTATGATGTAAAATAAGATTCTATGTTTCTGTTGCTGACATGAAAGTCAGATGTTTTTTTTCTACTCATTTTTCTAATCTTTGAAGTGTGCATGACCTGTGTTTTATTCAGGAAAAACATGGGTTGCGTGTGCAGCAAATGTGTGCACAGTCTTGTCTAACTCTTATTTGTTTCTCTGTCTGGCAAATCTGCGTGTTGGTTAGTCGACTTGCCTAGACTGCATTACAGCCATCTGTCAAAAAGTCATAAATGTACTTTGCCAATACAGTAATGCAGCTTTTGTTTCCAGTCTTGAGCTTTTAGCCTAATTAAACAGCAGTCTTGTTGAGAAGATATTCATTATTTGGCTGCTATTTATTCTGCCCAATTATTCCTTAAAGACAAACTAAAAAAGGGCATTGTTGTGTCTCTTCCCCCCCCCCCCAAAAAAAATAAATAAATATGTGCATATTGTAAAAATGGCACATTACATTTAAATGCCGCTCAGGCTTGAGTTAAGTTATTTCCGGGAATTGCTAAAAGGTTTAAAAGGTGAAAAGGTGCAAAATTGTAATATATAGTTATTATGTAAATACAGATTGCATTTGACCAGAGAATCATGAATAATATAATATCGCAACAGCAATATCTAAATAAATGATGCATAAGATTTAGAGCAAATATGAAAATAATGATAAAGTTTGATGATGTTGACTGCTTGCGCTTATTACCCCTACTTCAATATGACCTTGATATGTTATGTTTTGAGTCCTGGGATGTTGTTTTCAAGCCTAACCTTCTGTGTGACTGAGCATGCATGTGTGTGAGTGAGACAGGAGGCTCAACAATGAGAGACTGAGCGCTGCTTTGTGCAGCACCACTGGCCTGTGAGCTCTGATTCGTCCTGACAGCACTTAATGACAGGGAAGCTGGGGCATTTTTGGTTTAATTTTCTGAGCTGGTTTGCAAAGTGAAGCCTCAACCAAGGGCAAAGGCAAATCTTTTGGATATTTTCCTTGCTAGAGTTTACAGTCTAGTAAACCCTTTCAGCTGGAAATCCTGATGTTTGCTTCAATCAATAGTCTTAATTAGTGCTGATTAATGAAGGAACACTGGCTGTGCATTGCTAACAGTTGTTTGAATTCCCAAGGACGATGCGCTTTAACTCTATGCATTGCCTGGCATTTTAAGTTCTGAATCAAATTGATATTTATGATGTGCTTTTGCACATTTCTGAAATATTTAGGCCTGATGATTTTCAAATTGCAGATGAGATTCGTTTTAATTGGTTAGGTATTGGTGCTGGTGAACTGAAGCATATAGGGGTGGTTCAAATTAAGATTTCATTAGTATTCTGTGGCTACACTGACTCAGATCAATGCAGAAAACGATCTGCATCCTTTTGTTTTAGTATACAGATTTGAAAGGCTTATTTATTTTTATTCAGTCTGGTTGAATGTAATCAGAACAACATAAATTTAACATTAGTATCACAAGCTGTGAGCTCTTTTTTTAATTTTATGTCTGTTTCAGCCATTGCTTTGAACTAGTTAGAGAATTTAGATGCTAATGTTATCAAGGAGGAGATTTAAGAATCATGACATCCATTTTGAGTGTTGAAGACTGATGCTTTATGTGTGTAAAGGTAATCATCAGTGTTTGGCAAATTGCTATAGAAACTGGATGAAATGTTGTTTTTTTAAACTATTTACAGTCTTTGGTGAAATGCTTTTAAAATGGGAATGCCTCATATAAAATTAATAGACAATAAAACAGCTCATGTAATATTTACTTTAACCATTTTGAGGTTGAACATAATCTGAAGGTTAAGCTACTCCATTTACTTATATTACCATAAAACAACTTTCAGGCCCTATTTTACCCTTTTTGTGAAAAATGCACAACAACAACAAAAAATTGTGTTTAAGGTTGTTATTAAACAGACTGTCTTTGTAAACTGCAGCTCATTGTAATAAAAAAATCATCCTTTTCTAAATTGAAATAGGCATATAAAATTGGACTTGAGATGTTCCTCGGCTGGAGTTCACTTGATTATGCAATAAATCACCTCTTTTATTCTATTTAACATGGTATTTAGTATTTCATGTTTATCCGATTTGATATACATTAAACAGCAATTTATAGGTCAAACCTATAGTAGCCCGTAACTCTTGCAGCGCACATGTTAACATGTCCTTTACAGTCACGCTAAGATCCAATGGCACGGTGGAGCAGACCCTCAATGGCATAGTAAAACCTGACCTTTATTCGGCAAATCAAGCTGATTTCTTAATGAGCTGCCAGATAGATGTTATTTTATCAGAAGCGTATTGAACATTATACACTGAACAAATACCCTCGGGTCATAGTAGGAGCATTTAGAAATGTTAATGAAAAATATAAAGCCATTAGCCGAACCTTCTTGGGTCAGCTTTTGCTCTGTAATTGAAAAACTTGATGTATGTTTCTCGTTTCCTCTGATGGCATATACAGAAAATCTCAGATCAAGGACAGCCACCTTTTTTTTTTTTATAGCGTGTATCTTTCCTATTCCTTGTCTGTATATTCATTTACTCTGTTCTACAATGCTACTATCTCAGTAAAGCAAATTTTGTCCTTTCAATTAAGATCTTTGCGTCAGTACTTGGTCACGGTCTCACAGATGTTTTTCTCCACGTTAACCCAGAGGTTAGTGTTTACATTTCTGTTGGGAGGAAAATTCCCAAATCTAATTTGAAAGAGGCATGCCAAACATGTCTTTAATTACAGAAAAGTATTAAGATGGAGTGCTTGTTAGGCGCTATATGAATGGACCAAAAACCATCCACAGATGAACTGTACACAGTAAGTTTTTAGTAATGCCTGAAGCAGGTTTTGAAAATGTTGTAATTTTATGTTGCAATGTAAGGGCTTGCACGAAACACTGTGAAAACTTCTTTAGGAAACAGAACAGCTCGTATTTGCTGTGTTGACTGCTCATTAATAATCAAACAGTTCTTTTGTGCTGCGTTTGTCCAACAGAATACTTGAAAGAGGAAGACTGTTTAGACAACTCTCAAGGGACTTCTTCTTTGCAAAGACATTAGTGTCAAATAAAGTCAGCCATTCTCTGTGAGACTGTGTGATACAGAGAAGTGCGGATAGAAGGGCAAAGCAGCTTCTGAATTATCAAATTCTTTATCATTTATAAATAAATGTAACCAGGCAAGACATGAAAAAGATTTTGTTTTGAGGATTTGAAAACGTTCCAACCTTATGAGTATAGAATCTGGTGAATGTAGGATTAGAATGTAAGATGTGCATGCAAAATGCCAGTCAAGCTCGAAGTCAGCAAAACTTTTTTTTATAATAAATAAATTATTTTGTTCAATGAGAATGCATTAAAGTGACAACAAATCAATTAATAAATGCTGTTCTTTAGAATTTTATATTCGTCAAAGAATAATAAAAAATGAAATGCTTTTTTTTGTACAAAAATAATAAGCAGCATAACTATTTTCAACATTTACTGTTTCTTGAGCATCATGTTGTATCAGCATATGTGACCCTGGACCACAAAACCAGTCTTAAGTCACTGGGGTTTATTTGTAGCAATATCCAAAAATACATTGCATGGGTCAAAATTATAGATTTTTTTATGCCAATAATCATTAGGAAGTTAAATAAAGATCATTAGATCATCAGATTTTTTTTAACATTCATATCAAAATGAAATTTTTGATTAGTAAAATGCATTGATAAGATATTCATTTGGACAACTTTAAAGGTGATTTGCTCAGTATTTAGATTCTTTGCACCCTCTGATTGATCTATTTTCAAATAGATGTATCTCGGCCAAATATTGTCCTATCCTAACAAACCATGTAGCAATAGAAAGCTTATTTATTGAGCTTTTTTATATGATTATATGATTATTATATACATCTCATTATACATCAGTTTTGTAAAATATTACATTGTGACTGGTTTTGTGGTCCAGGGTCACATATTTGAATGATTTCTGAAGGATCATGTGACACTGAAGAGTGGAGTACTGGCTGCTAAAAATTCAGCTTTGCCATCACAGAAATATTTTACAATATGTTTGATCAAATAAATAGATCCTTGGAAAGATACTTCTTAAAAAAAATCTTACCGGCTGAATCTTTGAATCTGTGGCCATGTATTTGGTTTTAAAAGGCAGCCCTCTCTGAAAAGTTCCAATCCCAGGTCCTCCACTGACAGGAGGAAATGACAATACTTAATATGATGAACACTAAAGATTTCACCAGCTAGTATGGAGCGAAACAATCTTTCATATCTTACTGCGCTCTTCAGTACAGATGGCGAAGGATAAGTCACACAATTATAAGTCCAGAGGCAACACGAATAGAATCAAATAAAGATTGCCTGTGAGCATCTTTAAGGAAAGCTAATTAACAAGCACTGATGTGAGCTTATAGCAAAGGCTCAATAGAGCTTGTCTCTCGGATGCCAACTCCACACCTCTTAGCTGTGGCTCTGCCGGGTCCTGAATAATGCACTCATCAGGTCTTTTCCCGGCGGTTGTAATGACAAGCAGCTCTCCCTTGAGAATCCACTGACTTTTTACAAATACTGCTGATGGTCCTGCTTACATCTGCCACTTATCTCAATCAGAGCAGTATTACCATAAAGACCAGCTCTCATAGCCTCCCTGACCCGATGTCGTCACGCCGTAGGACGCTTCTTATGAGAGACCGTCGCGAGCGTGGAAAATAAAACAGCTCTGTTGAGTAATTGAACTGGGTAAGGGTCATCGTTTTTAATGCTGCTTCTCAATCTTTTCTTATATTGAAAGGTTACATTAATGCAAAATTGAGTAGCTCACTGAAACCAGGCCATCTGCTTGCTGGCTCCACTGGAGCTTTGGAGTTATAGCATCATTTTGGATCTGGATTGAGTTGGTTATTCATTAACATTTACAGGCTTTCAGTTACGGCACCCATTATGAGCACTATAGCCCAAGGACTTCATCCAGCCTTTACTGTAAACCAAGAGTGCCCCTGAATTGTATATTATGGGAGTCATAATTTACCATTGCAATCCCAGAGAGTGTGTCCCCCATTAACTTTATGCTTTTTTGCTTCAAGCTATTCCTGTCCCGGCACTCACAATAGAGAGACCTAAACAAGCTCAGTGTTCCATGGATCCGTCTTGTATTGTGAGACATCTTAATGGATGTTTCGAGGGTGATGCTGAGTCTGTTCCACTCTGTACTTTGTGTTCTAGTTGGTTTGCTTTTAGTCCTACATTGACTGCAGTTTTTTGAGAGGTTTTGTATACAGCCATTCTCAGTGATGGGTAAGCCTCGTGACTGTGTCTGAACTTATCATAATGGTTTTTTTTTACCCAGTGTGCTCTCTGCTCAAGTATGGAAACGTGATTGGTAAATTACTATTCTCCGCACAGGCTCCGGGAGTCGTTAGGGTTGAACCTGCAGACGTCTCCATCACTCAGGAGAGAGGACATTAGCCATTCTGCGTGAGCCGCTTCGCTCCACACCCTGCAGGAAACCTCTTTCTTTATTCTGCTAATATTTTCTCTGTGAAGTGGTAAAAGACTGCACATCGGCTGTTCATTTGACTGGAGTTCTCAAGCAGCGGGACCAACGTTGAGTTTAATTTCCTCGTCTAAACCCCGCTGGGGCCCTGGGGCAGGATCACCTGGGTGGAAATTGCTTTTGGTGTTTCCTTCTGTCCTGTCCTAGGCCAGACAACTGTGCTCAGGGACATCTCAATTGAACTTGTAACGTAGAACAGCTCAGTGTGTTTGATGACATCCAAAGGTCTGAGCAAAAAGGAAAACACTTCTCCATTATCTCTGGAACTGGTGGTACTACTCTCTTTGTTGAACTTTTAATGAAACACAAGCTTGTTACAAAGGGTTGGTGCTAGCTTTTAATATTTCACATACATTATAATGAGCGTTCCATACACAATGAATGTGCATTTGCAGCCAATTACATCACCTTTAATGATAATCTAACATTTGTACTAACGCAGCCAGTGAAGCACTTTACATTCTTTTCACATGGAAAAAGTCTCCATGTAAAAGCCTGCACAGGACATTTATGGCCTTATATTTTTATATGCCAGAGGCAGTTGATTCTGAGAAATGACCTGCTGTGACCTTTAATGGTATGTAGTGCTCTGGGCACTTTCACAGCTTTGTTTTTCTTTCCTGCATTGCGATATGTGTATGTATGCGTGCAAATTGACACATCCATTCCCATAGCAATTTCCAAAACATATGACAGGGGCATACAAGACGAGCATTCTGTCATCATTTACTCACCCTTGTGTCATTCCAAACCTATATAGCATTGTTTTTGTCAACTAATTTTGTCAATAAAATAACAACACTGGACCCCTCTATCTTTCACTGTATGCAAAGAAAGTTATACAGCTTTGCAGAAGCACGATAATGATTTAAGCAAACTTTCCCTTAAAGGTGCAGTATGTAAGATTTCATAACATGTTTCCTAAATATCTAAAAACATATGTTATTTTTTGGCTTTAGAAGATTCAAAACTTCCATACATCACCTTTAACCAGAAAAACATTAGCGTGATCCAATTCTTTTCAATGTGAGGTTTAAAGAAATGTAATTCTCTTATGTTTTAGGAAGCGTTTAGTTTAGAGCCGCATTATTATGCGTGACTCCACATAGTCCAGATGCTTTTTTATTGCAGCTTTGTATTGTACTCAAATCCGTGTCTCCCTAGTCAGCGGTCATCAGAAGCACTGTGGGATATTAGATTAGCTTCAATCATGCTGAACAGTCCTGTTTGAATGTCATTTATTCTTTGCTGTCTTTAATTCTAAACCTAGAGGTACTGTAGGATGTCCCTCCCTCCCCTCCGCACCAGTGGGTGTCATGGACTGTGATGGATCTGTAGTGTTATTGGTGGGATGCACCATGTGCCACTATGCAAAGCTCCTTTGCTTATTCAGCAGCAGGGTCTTTAGCCTGCAATCAATGGCAGCTATAGGCAGGGCTGTGAACATAGAGCTGTTAAAACCACACCTGGGAGTTAGAAATGCAGAAGAGCTGCCCTATCAACAACACCTGCCAGTCATATGAATAATTCAGTGATCTCTGACCAGGCCACTTTTAGTCCTATCAGTCTCGCTTATGAGAATGAAGGTGGTGATGAGAGCGACTACTTCTGGTAACTGTGAACTGTCCCATCAGCTGTCGTTTGGAGTTAGCAAAGAAGAACAGACTGAATGAAAGAGTCACTGGTAAGTTATTTAAAGAGCATACACATGTGAGAACTTTTTTTGGTACTCGACTTTTAAGTGCCACCTTATGGGGTCCAGTGTTCAGATATTAAGGTAGGATTTAATCATTAGCTTTTAAATATTTAACACTTCTGCTTTTGCTTCTACTGCAAATAACATCCAGACAAGACACATTTACCTTTATTTAATAATTGCACTTTACCTTGGAACCTTCTTTGTGAGTTTTTGGCTTTAAACCTTTGAAAAAATGTGTTTTAATTCACATGAAGGCACAGAGTGGCTTACATTGGGCAGAGCAGATTTAATTATTAATTTTGAACAATATTGTAAATTAATTTTCGAGAGGAATGTCAGAAAGTTCTATCACGTTCATGTAATTAGTGGTGTTGGAATTCACACAGTTGGGCTTTAATTGGCACTGATTGTGAGGAGCAGGGGCTGCATGGGTTGTTTAATTGGAGCCTGAGTGATGGCGGTAATGGCTCATTTGTTTGCCTGTGTGTGGTGAGGGACCCCTCGTAATGACCTGTGTGGAGGAAGCCACAGCGTTGGAAGAAGGTGCGAGATTAATTGCACTACCTCACTTTGCGCAAGACTGCATTAATGCTCATCAGATGATTCTTCTAAGATGTTCCTTTCTATAGACTATGTTTGTTCCTAATGAATTCTCACATTTTCTGTGTCACTCAGCCAAGTTCTGAGAAGCATTTGTGTTAATGCATTCTTGAGTGTATGTATGTGTGTGTGGTGCACTCTCCTCTATCTAGATGTTTTTGTATGATATTGGCAGAGGTGTCTTCATGTTTAGTGCTCAAGGACAGTGTTGGGGAACATCACATTTAAAAATCAACAAAATAATGTGTTGTACATTACCAATGTTGCTAACGTTGCATTGTTACTTTTAATAATGCACTGAGGTACTTTTTTCAGTTGCTATGTTTGATTCGCAGGTATTATTTATGCTGTTAATAATTTTTGACAGCCCTCAGTACCGATTGCTGATTTGTATGAAATATTTAACTCACACTGGTTTATACAGTGTGAGATAAAAACGTTTTATGCAATAAAGACAACATGATAATGTTCCTACTCAAGAGAAGCCAACCTTTTAAAAAGTATATTATCTACTGAAGTATGGCAAATATTCGTCTACATGCTGTGAATGATGTTAGGTTATATGTATTAATAGTCCTTAAAATACATATTTGTTTTCTGTTTAAAAAAATGTTGCTGTCAAAAGAAAAATAATATTGTGCAATAAAACGATCAATATTTTAATTTCTTCACAGAAAATGACGGAAAAAATTATATTGGGCTGTTCAAAAAAATAGCAGTGTCTGCTACACTGCTGTCAGTGTTTGTGGGTTGACTGACTAACTGTCTGCGGCCCCTAAACACTGAATTAAAGCCACAG
Source organism: Enteromius afrohamiltoni (assembly GCA_034779775.1). Lineage (NCBI taxonomy): Eukaryota > Metazoa > Chordata > Actinopteri > Cypriniformes > Cyprinidae > Enteromius > Enteromius afrohamiltoni. The sequence continues at coordinate 12,620,952 of JAUYWG010000055.1, forward strand.
AACACTCTGAAGACCGTGAAGCATGGTAGTGCAAGCATCATGATATGGGGCTGTTTCTCACTCTATGGTGCCGGGCCTATTTAAGCATACCAGAGATCATGGATCAATTTGCTTATAACAAAATACTTGAAGAGGTCATGCTGCATTGTGCTAAAGAGGAAATACCCTTGAAATGGGTGTTTCAGACAAGACAATGACCCCAAACACACCAGTAAGAGAGCAGCATCTTGGTTCCAGACCAGCAAAATTAAAGTTATGAAGTGGCCAGCCCAATCCCTGGACCTTAACCCAATAAAAAACTTGTGGGGTGACATCAAAAATGCTGTTTCTGAGGCA
>JAUYWG010000055.1:12621387-12638265 GCA_034779775.1 Enteromius afrohamiltoni
CATCATATCCGTCATAGATTATTTAACATTGGTCACTTGTAAAACGTCATTCACCCCCCCCCCCCCAACCCCCTTACATGCTCCGCAAGGACTTAAGGAGGACTTTGCGATGAATTGAGCATGTATATTTAATAGTGTGGGTACAGTAGATGGAGCGAATATGTCACCTCTCTAAGACCAGGGCACATCAGCCTTATTCTTAGTCTTTTAAGTACCCCAATCATACTGCAATATTTCACACACTCATGTCACGATCATAGGTTTTTACTTCTCTGTCGATGGTACAGCAGCAACAATGCAGGTTAATAAACCATTAGCTCACAGCCTTGACCATGACAAAGTCAAAGTTTAGGGTGGAAGCAATGTAGCAAGCTATTTTTACACATTGAGTATTAAGTATTGTTTCATCGAATTCATGATAAATGTCCAAAAAACATAGCACTTACATCAAATTTTGAAATTCGGCCTCCGTGCCAAGGGACACCATAGATCGCTGCCCTCGTTTGTTATTTCTACTGGACATTTAGATTTAGACCAAATGAATTTATCTGTCCTGCAAGGACTAAGTGAAAATGGACAGCTTCTCCTAAATCAAGTTTGAAGCAAATGTGCCGAGGCTGTTCTGGGTGTGTATTTTGTGTTCAAAGCTCATTAATAATGATTCGCTGAATGTAGGAGAGAGTCACCCATTGTATGGTTTTGGGAAGCCGAATAATGCATTTTCTCTCTCTCCTATCTCTAGTCTGCTTCACACACCACTTATCCGAAGACATTTGGGACAGGCTCCCGATCCATGCCGAGCCTTGCGCGTCCTCGGGCGCTGACACCAAATAAATGAAGACGCAGAATGGACTTAGATGTTCAGAGTCAGAAGGGCGACGGCTGAGGTGTGAAACCACTGAGCTGTAAAATTGCCCTGGCAGCCATGCTGTTGTTTCAGCATTTCATGGCGAGCCGCTCAGCCTGCTTCCCTACCTCTCCATATCTTTCCTTTTCACCTTTTTCTCTCCACCCATCTCTATCTCATGGGGTGGAAGGAACACATGACAAGGAGAGCTCAACTCAAAAACCCTTGAGGGTGGATTTATTAACATAAAGGCCCATGTAGGGGTAAAAGCGGCTGGAGGAGGGTGCTCTCTGGGCGGAGTTCCAGTGGCTGTGCGTCTGGGTACTTGGAAATTTAGCAGTCTGAATGGTCACAGGCTTGTTTCTGTAATGAAAGGGAGAGATCAGGCTAGTTCCTCTGCAGCGCGGAGAGTGAGTCTCAGCCTGGTGTGTGCCTTGCACGGCATATCTGGCCATGGGCCAATGAATGGCAGCTGTGGCCGATCAGCTTCTGATTAGTGCGCTCTGCTGTTCCTTTTCTGTTTCCAGGGCAACGATGATCTGTTCTCGGGACGCTCATTACACTCCCCCTTACAAGCATTGTCTCGCTCTTGGCGGAGTAATACAAGGGGGAGATAGGGTGAGGGTGGAGACAGACCTGCGAAAGCCAATCACATCCAAGAGAGTCCGTCGGCGTTGGTGTTGGCTGCCTTAGCCCGGTGGCGAACGTCAGAGTGGAAGTCCTGGAGTGCGAGAAACCACCGCGTCACCCGGGCATTTGTATCTTTCACCCAGCCCATCGCAGAGAGCATAATCAGTTAAGAGGGTAAACTTATGGCCCTTTAGGTAGTAGCGCAGCTCCAGGACCGTCCACTTGACAGCCAGGTATTCTTACTCCATGGCAGCATACTTGTTCTCGGCTTGGGTAAGGTTTCTGCTGATGTAAAGGACAGGATGTTCTTTCGCCTTCCTGGACCTGTGACAACACAGCTCCCAATCCCACATCTGAGGCATCTGTCTACAGCAGGAAGGGACAGCCAAAATCTGGAGCTTGAAGGACTGGTTCGGACACAAAGTCTCTTTTCACCACCTGGAATGCCTCCTCAGCATCAGGGTTCCAGACCACTCGCTCAGGCTGCCCCATCCTGGTCAGGTCTGTCAGAGAAGGGGCTAGAGAGGAGAAGTTATAGATAAAACAACGATAATAGCCTGCCAACCCTAAAACGTTTTGTGCTGGGTCTTTGAGCCACACGGACGGCCTCCACTTTCTAATCTTGTGGCTTTATAAGCCCTCGTCCCACCTGGAAACCCAGGTACTTTGCTTCTAAGAGCGCAATATGTCTCTTCTTATGGTTGGCAGTTTGTCCAGCCCTCCGTAGTTCCCTCAGCACCCTCCGCAGATGCTCTAGGTGCTCATATTAGGTGAATTCATTCATTCATTTATCAGGTGCTGGAATGTGGCAGGCGCCCCATGTAGGCCGAAGGGAAGGGTCCGGTATTCCCACTGGGGCCACTGGGGGTCGAAGGCTGTTTTCGGCTTGGTCTCTTCTGACAGGGGAACTTGCCAATAGCCTTTGGTTATATCGAGTGTAGAAATATACCAGGTCCTTCCCAGGTGTTCGAGGAGCTCAATGACATGGGGCATTGGGTATCCATCAAACTCTTCATTTCAGATTTCATTGAGGTGTCTGAAGTCATTACAGAAGCAGAGGGTGCCGTGAGGCTTGGGAACCAGGACAATTAGGCTGGACCAGGGGCTGCGAGATGGCTCAATCATCCCTAACTTCAGCATTTGTTGTATCTCCATCTCAATAGCCTGCCGACGAGCCTCAGGGACAATCCCCGGTGGTGTTTTGATGTCGTGCTGGAGTACCTGGGTCTGCCCAGGTGTCGAGGAGAACACATCAGAGAATTGATCGATCAGGTGTTGGAGTTGTGTCTTCTGGATAGCCAACAGGAGGGGGTTCATGTCCATGACAATGGGATCGGAGGCAGCAAGCAAAGCGAGTTGGTCCTTGGTTCCCACACACTTTTTAAGCAAGTTGATGTGGTAGAGCTGTTCCGTCCTTCTCCGTCCCGGTTGTCTTAACTTTTATGTTACTGGCCCAACTCCAGCAACGTGTAGGGTCCTTGCCATATAGCGAGGAATGTACAAGCAGAGTTGGGAACCAGAACCATCACCCGGTCTCCTGGCTGGAACTCCCGGGGCTGAGCTACGCGGTCATAGTGTCGCTGCTAGGCTTGCTGGGCTTTCGTCATGTGCCCTCGGACAAGCGGCATCACCCAGTCTATCTACTGCCTCATTTCCTTGACGTGTTCGATGACTGACCTCTGCTTGGCAGGCTGTTGTTGTTCCCATGCCTCTTTCGCCACATCCAGCAAACCTCTAGGCTGGCAGCCGAACAGGAGTTTGAATGGTGTAAACCGGTGGAAGCTTGAGGGACCTCACATACTCTGAACAGCACACTGGGAATCATCAAGTCCCAATCCTGCTTGCCGTCAGCTACCACTCTCCGTAGCATCTGTTTGAGGGTTTGGTTAAACCGCTCTATCAGTCGGTCCATCTGAGGATGGTATACGGAGGTCCACAGCTGCTTTACACAGAGCAGCCGGCAGAAGGAGGTCTGCAGCTGCTTTACCCAGAGCAGAACGGAGTGCCCTAATTGGTCAATATAACAGGTTGTGGGCGATGGTTTTGGCCGTGGCTTTGTGGAGGGGTACTGCTTCTGGGAACCATGTGGCATAGTGGACAGTCACCGGAATGTGTTCATACCCCCGGGCAGACTTTGCCAGCAGCCCTATCAGATCCATCTATAGGCAGTAGAACATTGTCGTTACGAGGCGGGAGGGGCTGGGCTTGGATGAGACTGGCAGCGCTTTCAGAATCCAGCAGAGCTCCGAAGTCTGTCCATTTACCTTAACTTTAGTCTACAGAGCTCCATGGGGAAGATTTCGAAGAACGATACAGCCTGCCAGCCAGGATCTTGGGCATCGGCTCTTCTCAGGGGCTAGGGCCCACCGTCCTGCTCATTGGTCGTGAGGTACCCTCTGGTGTGCTTTGCTCCTATCCCACCCTCCGGGGAAACACGGCCCCCACTCCCCTGCATCTTGCTCGTGGACTGCCTCTGCCAGTTCAATCACCTCTACCAGCTCCAAGGTGGTGGTTGGGTTCCGCATACCAACAGCTTAGCAGTGGGAACACAGCAGGGCTTGTAGAAACCGCTCAATGATGACATGTTCGGTCACTTGGGAGGCTGAGGGATTCCGGTCCAGAAGCCAGTGTTGGCAAGGCGAGTCAACTCAACTCGGCGCCCTGAGCTTATGCAGGCAGGTAGGTGGGGCTGGAAGGCCCAGTCATGGAAGCATTGGGTGCCACAGAGGTATGACAGCCCTACACGCGCCAGTATCTCCCACTTCATCGTATCATACTGGTTGGCCACATTGGGAAGCAAAATAAAGAAGGTCCGCTGAGCAGTCACCACGCTCCCAGCCTTCGACCATGGCCGTATTCTTAAACATTTGTAATTACACCTCCACATCATCATGCGCCGTCATCTTGGGCAACAGCTGGGTAGCCCATATATAGGGATCTAGAATGGGGATGTGCTAGTGAGCAGCTGTGCGAAGGTGCGACAAGCTCCTGCTCTGTTTCTCCTTGCCTTGAGGCGATATGCTCCATAATTTGCTGCAGATGTATACTCACCACCGCCAGACGATGTTCTTCCATTAGCAAGGGGACCGCCTAGCGGAGATACTCCACTTTTCAGAGATATATCATGTGTCTCATTTCGATATTCAGAGTGTCCCTAGTGGATGTGATTACAACTTTGAATTTTGACAAAATTGATTCATCAGAGAACTCCCCGTGTACTGATTGGTTTAAACTGTCTTACATTCAACCAGTAAACATAGGTTTTGGACTTGTAAAAACACTGTTGAGGGTTTTTCAATGGAAATTTGAATGAGCGCAAAGTGAAAGTAAAGTATATTGTGCGTGCATGAAAACAAACACAAAATAACATATGCATGACAGCACTCTCTGCAAAAGCCCAGAAAAACACACAACAAAGTATTTTGACATCAAACATACCAAAAACAAGGATGAAACAGTGGTGCAAATCGGTGCACTGGAGTTGAGGTATTCTCGTTGCGAGGCAATGTCCCGGTAAAATCATTCTGATGCAGATACAGTCCCTTCAGTCATCCATTCAGCGGTTATATTATATACTTCTATAGTTCATAAAGATTATTTGTACTATTTTTTTATGTTGCACTCTGTATATTTCTCACTTCTTTTGTTTGTAGTTTCTAAATCATTTGAACTGTTTGTATTTTTGTTGCAGAAGACAATTTGTGCAATTGCTTTCATTATTAGCTGCAAGGTTTGTGTTTATTGTTCATAATCAGACATGTAAATATTGTTAGTATAATAGACCTGTTTTTCACTGAAAGCGCCTATGACGATGTTGCAATAAATGGCAATAACTTGCTTAGGAAATGTTATATTTAGACTAAATTTGATAAAAAAACACCAAATTATTGCTTGCGTTTTTCTTAAAGTTCTATAAATTCATTAATTCTTAGAAAAAGTGAAGGACAATTGAGAATTTAAATCGAGACGTCTAGACTTAATCTTCAAGTTCTCCTGTGCATAATGATAAATGGCACTTGATGCTAACTGCTTGAATGTATCTAAAAAAAAAAACATACAAACATAGCGCCGCCTCCTTCACTGCTAATTTGTTCTAATTTGCAAGATGACATGCACCAGATGCATATGATCCTATTATTATGTGAGAAGTCACAGGGGAAGTAATTGACTGGGCTGTGGCGAGCTTGTTTGGAACCTGCTGGGGGTTGGTGAGGAGACAAGGGACCCCTGCTGTTGCCCTCTGACTGGGGCAGCGGGAGGCCGTGGCAAGGCTTGAGTGGGTGTGAAGCTTGTGACAGTATGGTATGAAGACTGGTCAATAACTTATGTGTTATTCATTTTTACAGAATTATCAAACAAATAAATGCATTTGATTGCAGAGAGGCTATAATATGACCTTATTGACTTTTTATTCTGCTTAATTAAGTTTTTTTCTGTTTCTTTCAGGCTCATGTAGATATTATGAATCATAACTGTTTAGCAGCACTGAGTTCAGCAAGAAGGGTCTCAGTCACTTGCTCAAAATAAATCCAATTAAGACTGTGACTTGGTGTGTTTGACACAAGATGGGGCGTGCCATACTGAAATAGCAAATGAGCACAAGGTACATTAACAGGCAGAGAGCTGTTAAATATATCCCTCATTAGTGTTGATCTTGTCTGGGTTTGCTTTTTTTTTGCGCCTTCAACTTCTTGGTTTCTCCATTAATACTTCAATAATGATTGTAATAATTGCTTTCTTTGTATTTATTCTCCAGAAAGTTGTTGATCTGTTGGTAGTATATTCTTAGCAGCCTTTAAGTATAGTGCTGTTCAACAGTTGTCTATTAAAAAGTTATGAAAGATCAAGTTATTTTTCCCACTGAGCATTAAAGGCCCTGTTTACACCATGGTATAAATTAAGGATACAACATTATTAGAAGTCTGTCCAGTACCAGTAAGCTGAGAAACGTTATTGGCTATGAAATATTAATATATACTAATATTATTATGATTACACACAGATGGAAAGTGAAAACTACAGCTAATTAAAGAAAACAAAGTAAAAACTAAGAGGTAAACTTTAGATTTACTAAATTATAATATATGCTGCATGTAACATAGGAAATGATGGGAAATTAAAGGAAATTTGCTACAGATTGCATTTAACCGCTTTTTAAAAGGGATAGTTCACACATAAATGCATTTTTTGGTTATTATTTACTCAAATTCAGATTTAGATGATTAAGTTAAGATAAATTTGTAATTTTTGTGGGGGTGAATGAATCTTTTAAATTCATTGTTTGTTTCATGAAATTAAAAACCCTCCAATCACAAGTGGTCACTGAAAATGCTTTTTAGGTGCACAGTAGTCTCAGTTGAGCGCTTGTGATCGGATAAATGTTAAAACGAGAGATAAACATGGCCTAATTTATATTTAGTCTCCTGTAAGCCCGCGGCATCCAATGTGCTGCAACCAGGTGTCCCGTGTTAGATGGCTGGAGGCCTTTGATAGCCTATGCAGGAGTACAGCACACAGCATGACAGGAGAGATAAAGTTTGCGTTGTTCTTTGCATAAACAGGTGAAATAAGATCAGCGTGAAAGACCTGTCCCCTCAAACTCAGTTCTGTCTTGGGGTGTAGACTGCAGATAAGGAAAGGTTATAGTGATGAAGGATGGTGTTGAGATTAGCAGGCTGTAACCGGGCTCAGTGGTGGTGCGAGATGCCACATTGTTTGATTTATGAGGGTCATGATGATCAGTGGTTGCCACATGAATAATCCATGTCCCCAGAATTAAGTGACCTAGAGCATTTGCTAAATTTCCCCGCTGTGTTTTTCAGTTCCACGCTTTCTTATCCACTCTTACTTTATTCAGGATGGAGTGCTACTGATCAAGAGATTGGCTTATCTGTTGATTCAGTTTGTTTGCCCTTTGAAAACAAATTTTATATATATATATATATATATACACACACACACACACATATTGTATAACAGCATTTGGCAGTCTTTGTAACAAGACTGATAGCGATTGAAAGTTGTAAGGCAGAAAATCAGAACAGAACTAACCTGTTGAACTAATGTGTGTAGAAAGCCATTGCTTAGAGAGGTAAAGAACACACACACACACTGATCATTCAGATAGAGGAATTACTTGGCTGCTGCAATTTAACAGACCATGGCACTCTTAATGGTCCATGCTGCCAAATGAGACAAGACAAGGCTATCTTAACAGTTAGATCCTTCAGGTCAATCACATGGTTCACATGGAAAAAGTATGTGACCCTTTGGTTAAAAACAGCTTTAGTAATAATAATCAGATAATAATCTTTTTTTGCTTGATTTACCACTAGTTACAGCCATATGATTATTTGATCATCTTATTGTGAATCCACACAGTAGTTATGTTTACATGCTGGAATGAAAAGCTTCATATAAGCACCTCAGATATTATGTTTTTCATTTGCTTCTCAAATAATCCTTTAAGTAAATGATTAATTAGCATGAGGCTTCTCAAGTAATTGTGGTTTAAGTATTTCAGGAAGCTGTTTCTAAATCCCACATTTGATAAGAAGGAATATAATATATAGTTTTATAATATAAAAATAAGGAGAAAGCTTTCTTGGCATAATTTAAGGCAAACCAGCCAATTATGCTCTGGGGTGCCATGCTGAGTTGCCAGAATTCTTTAATCAGCTGACGCTGTTGCCTTCTCATGACAGGAACACTGACAGGTCTCAGGCTTCACAGTGCTATGGTAACATTGGCACTAAATATGGCTCATCATACGTGCAGAAAGCTGATTGCATATGATGCAAATGTATGTAAACATTTTCAGTGGGTGTGCATCTAGATATATCTTTATAAAATGAAATCAAGATGAATTTAATATGAATTTACAAAATGTAATCAAAGTACGACTCGCATTGTTAAAAAGACTGCATTTCAGTAGGGTTATGTTTATTTTTTTGGAATTAAATATGACAATAAAAAAGTACATTTCAGAATATTTCCATTTCTATTAAAAGCAATTCCTCTTCAGGAAATTGAGCCACGTCGACAAGACGCTACAGGGAATGCCTCCAGCGTGACATTTCTGAATAGTATGTGTAATCAGTCCAATGGATGAGCGAGAAGCCAAGGAGCATAAAAGCTTGTTAAGTGCAGACGGCTTCAGCTTTTTGCCATTCAGCATGTCAGTCTTATTTGGTTTTGTCTGTCTATTATCACTCCTTATTTCAAAATTACAAGTGAAGGCAAGGGTGCTGCTGCTGAGGCACGGTGGCGATTGAGATCGCAAGGATCTCACCCTATCTCCACCTACATTTCCTAGATCGAGCGCTCTATAACTCGGGGTTCATCCCCCTTTTTGAGAAAGAGATTGCTGCTGCTGCTGCTACTGCTACGGCACGTTTCCGACATGGGAGGCGGAGCAGTGGACCGTCGTTCTTGCTAGTCCTCGGCTAAAACGTCCTGATGCCTATGGACCAGAAATATTGGAGCTGAGAGGCTCGCCACCTCCTCCGAAGGTCCTCCACTTGAGTGGTCATGAGTGGCCACTCAGCCCCCGGTCTGTGGAGTTGTGGTAGCTGCGGGTGTGGCCCCTGAGGAGGCACAACTCATAGCCTCCAGTCTCTCAACTGAGGTTGTTGAGATCATCCTCCAATCCAGAGCTTTTCACTTCTTGTTGTAGAGAACGCCAGCAGTATCCAGTTAACTGCCCAGTTAGTACAGTGCTGGAGTTACTCCAGGCCAAATTCTCCACTGGGGTCACCCACTCTTCCCTGAAGGTTTATATGGCGGCTTACCACGCCTCTCTTGGTGGACACACAATTGGTAGAGACCCCCTGGTTACACGTGTCCTCTGCAGTGCCCTGAGGCTGAGGCCTCTGGTATGTCCAAGTCCCTATGTGGGATCTGGTCGTGGTGTTAGAGGCCTTCGTGGGCCACATTTTGTGGCCAGTTCATCCTATTCATTGAACAAATGTATAAACATGATATTATAATTTATAAATCAAAATAGCATTTAGAGGAGCAATGGGAGACACTGTCGAATTGCTCTCTTTTGACATCAGTTATCAGCTTCAGTTATGAGATTTCTCAAGCCAAGACATTGCTGTTTGACTTTTAGACAGTGGCTGCGGTGCTGCGATAGAGCCTGAGGAATTTTGATATTTGGTGGATTTTGGCCAAGAGCCGGGAGAGCGCAGCCACTTTAAGCAAGCGCTGTGACGCCAGATTCACTGTATGCACAAAGTATTTTATGTGAGGGAATTTTCCGAATTGAGCTGCAGCGATCATCTTCGACGCATTATCTGTCACAAGCACTACATCTTTTAGAGCATCAGTTTAGATCAAGAACAACGCACTGTCACTTGAATTCAGCGTATAAGCGGCCCAGAAAAAATTGACTCGGCGCCGAAACTATCGCGGTACAGCCGCTCCTGCTGTTCGCCTGCTACAAGCTGGCACGCCGCTGCTCATGCGTGCTGTGTGAAAGCCGTCATCTGTTAACATGGGCGCCGAAAAAATACGCACCGCTTACGCCCTGCTCACCGTGCAGTGTGAAACCGGCGTGAGCCATTGTATTCTATTGCGACAAAGCGTGTATATGGTAAATGACATCAGAAGCTTCAGTACGTTATAACCGGTTATGGTGTATTACTGAACTGATACCGAATCGTCCTCATCTGTATCGCGATGCATCGTAGAAACTAATTTTGACACCCCTAGTATATAACCCTAGTTCCTTGAAGGAACGAAACGCTGTGTCTCGTAACCACACTTCTGGCATCCCTGCCTTCCCCCCTTAATGACATTGAAGCTGAAGCCGGCTGCACTCCACGTGCTTTTATGCTTCCTGGCCAATGAATTCATCTGCCTGTTAGTGATGTAGACTGGTCACAGTTTTTTTTTAATTCAGTTACATAAAAATGTATATTAGTCTAAAGTAAATTCCAAAAATAAAACAGATTACTCTTGGCTAACTGCTAGCTGGTCAGACTAGCTCTTAAGACACTATCTTAACATGAAGGCTAAGTTTATGCAACTGGCCCCAGTAATGTGACCTCAGTCTGAACAGTAATATTGGAATTCATGCAACTCTCTCCCTCTGGTTTAACATTTGTCACAATCCGTAACTGACAAGAATTAATTGAAAGATTCAACACATTGTTTTGTTGTCACTTAATTAATGTGGAGACAGCTGCAAAGCTATTTTGTGGAGGGACAGTGAGGTGTTGCAATTCAAGTATTACAGTGACAACAAATAAAACCTGAGGAAAAACTATGTGAGAAAAGCTTAGGCTCTTCTTCCTTATCATCTGCATGCAGATTCTCTAGCTTTTGTGACACATTACCTTAGAAATTAACTTGTAAGCATTAACTTTAATGGCCTACATATTTACTTCTATATGAGAGCTATGAGTTTACTTGGGGCAGTTAAGGACAGAGACCGGACAAAATCCGGATAAGTTTAAAAAAAAAAAACTAAATAAAGTAAACAGAATATAAACAGAAAGATTTATGAACAATAAATCAGAATTGAGCATCAGGCTTTCAGTGTAAACATAGTTGTAACTGATGCATGTAGTGTTAACAAATCAAATCTAGTTTTGAAGGCAGAAATCATGTGACTGATAGAAACATGTAGTACAACACTGCTGTATATGAAATCTGTCGATACTGAAATTCTAAGTATCATGTCAGCGGTTCTAATCTGCGTTTTCGGTCCAACGTCAGCAATCTCTTCAGCTTCTAAATGATTATATGTAAATGGTCAGTAGCTTCTCCTAAATGGGGACAGAAATAAATAACCATTGCATGGTGACATGCTGACATAAACTTAAGATGCGGTCATGGCTCCTGTCTGAGTGGATGGGTTGATTTTACTTTATAGTTGAGAGAGCTGCCAGCAGACCCATAACATCACTCACTGAGGGGCTCAGATGCAGGGGGATCAGGGAATTGGTTGGTTAATTGCATTGAGCTCTAATACGTGCATGTCCTGAATCATGTCAATGTCTCCTTTGGTTGACAAGGTGGGAATACAGAGTTGGTTTGAGTATTTTAAAGGACCCTTTTTCCTCTTAAGAGTCTGGACACAGAGCAGTATAACCTCAAACATTTTTTTATTATTTACATACCTCAAAGTCTATGAAGACTACTGCATTGTTGTATCCTACAGCCCAAAATAAGGGCAGCAGGATAAAAAAAGAGTTTTATCCAAAAGGGAGTTTTAGTTTCATGGAAAGGATCTTTAGGTTGTGAAATGGAGACAATAAAACATGTTGTTTCTATTGTGATGCCAGGCAGGCAGAGGAGACAACAAATACACATTGTGGCCTACCATATTGATCTGAGTTTTAGGTTATTGTTCTATGTGCGCAGACTCATTAATGAGAAGTAAAATGGTATGGCTTCATATTTCAGGATCACGTCTCGGGTGAAATACTTTTAGTTACCCATTTGTTTCATGGTTGTCATGTAATACTGCAACCATTGAAATACATGGCAGCAGAACAGAGCCTAATGCATTTTGTCATTTCAATAACACCAAGCTGTTTGTCTGAGAGGTTTTATGCAAAGATTAATCTTGAAGTGTGATGGAGGTGTAGTGTTTTAAATACAGCCGCTGTTATAGTAGAGATGCATGATATGAAAATTTCAGCACCGTTCAGCCAATTAATTATTGTCATGTTATGATTTGATTTTAATAAATGGACGAAATTAAAATTAGTTTGTGTTCTGTCTAAATAAAATGAAAATACTAAAAGCCTAAATTTGTCTTTAAATGCTACATGGCATTAGGACATCAAAATAAATTCAAAACTATCATGATATTGGCATACAACTTACAATAGCATTTCAAAATATGGGGTCATTGCACACTGAGTCAGAAATTTTCGTATGTGCTTTTTTTCCATATTCGGCATTCTTTCCTATCAAAAAACTTGATATGAATGCGAAGTGCACAAAAATAAACCTGTTTCAATTTCTTTCCATCATGGACGCAAATTTCAAAGACAGTGTAAACATGATTGACACAACATGAGGTCTTGTTTATATTTTTTATGAAAATTCAGGCAGAGTGTGCAAAGATCTTTACAAAAAAATATAAATAAATAAATAAATAAATAATAAAATGTTTTTTTTTACTTTCAAGAATTCTGGACTTTTTTTTTTTTTTTTAAATATCAAGTAGCAAAACTGTTTTGAATATTATTGATATAATAGGAAATGTTAGTATATTGGAATAATATTAATATTAATTTCTATTGAAATTAATAGCTTTGCAGTCAAAATAAATAAAAAATGTATTAAAATAGATAAATGACCACGAGCTACAAATCATTAATCCCTTCAACACTGTGATGCTGAAAATCCTAATCGATATATGTGAGTTGCCTTGTGGTAGCAAGATACAGTCATACTACATACTCACTTGTAATATTTACAGAGCTAGCTTCTGTCAAAGGGAAATTGCACTTTCGGTTCAATCTAACTCTCACCTTTCATTCAGTTAGCTTTCAATTACACACTTCATTATGTTCTATAATGAGTCCAGTGATGTGCCTATACATTCCACCCTGAGGGCCTCATTGGGGTAATATACGCAATCCCATTTTGCACCCTTAGGCTTGTTGCCACTGATAAACAGAAGAATTCAGAGCAGCATTTGTTCATCGTATTTCCCCTCGGGATTCTAAAGAATACTTCTTATGTAAATCCAGCAGAACATGAGTCGTGGATTATTGCACCTCCGTCACCTCTTAGTATCTTCAAACTGCGTGTGTCTCAGTGATGCTTCATGGAGTACTTAGACAGACAAACAAGACCCAGTAGCTTTTATAGGCTGACTGCTGAACTTTTCAGCTTGTAGACAGAACAGCGGTGGAAGAGGTCACTTCCAGACAGCCTGTCCCCTCCAGTGTGCTTCCAGCTCGTCTTCCTGCTCTTGTTCCACTCCGTGTCCTCGCCTGCGGCTTTCTGCCCAGCCTCTTCTGAATCTGAAGGAGAAAGAGAATAAATAATGAATCTCGGTGACAGCGAGGAAACTAAATCTTTTGTTTGTACCCGCAATGTTATTTTTCTCATCTTTTTCTGAACCCCACGTAGATGACCCAAGGCCCGACGCAGGCATAATGAAGATCCGCGTAATGAGGCTGAGGAATATGAGGCCCCTAGTTAGACCCGAGCTGTCGGCGCGACGGTACTTGTCATTGTGTCGTTAATGGCCATGAATAGCTTGTTCTCCTTTTGCTATTGTTGAGAATGCTCTTGTGGCGCTCGCAGGGTGATGAGAGGCTTTGACTCTCCATGCTCTTAAGGTAATGTAAGCTCTCACCCTTGTGTGTTAGCGGGAAGCGAATGAGCCTCCCCTCCAAACTGGAAGTATGGTTTTGATTTTATATCAGGGATTTAGCAGCAGTAGGGAGCTCCTAATGCTCGAGTCCCTTTCCTGAGTGTCCCTCTTCCTCAATCTTTTTATCATTTAGACCTTTTCCCTGCTCTCTTGTGCTCTCTTGTTCTGAAGTTGAACACTAACTGTTTCTTCTCTCTCTTTCTCAATACCCAGGTGCCCTCTCTTTGCTTTAAACCTGATTATTGGTCTGTCTGGTCTCCAGCTCCCCTGTCTCTGGTTGTCTGGTTCGGCCGAGCAGTGATCTTCCACAGCAGACACCTCCAGGGATTGTAGCTCGTGGTCTGAGGTGAGTCCAACTGGGATCCATCGCCTTTGCTCCTGTCTCTCCTCGTTCCCAATCACCATTATGCCGATCGGATCCACGCAGCTTTAATTCTTAGAAATCAGTGTTCATTAGAGTCACCTGCACTTCAAGAGGAAGCACAGAATAATTTGATGTCAGATGCCTCATTATGGTACTCCTACTTAAGCCATGACAAAAGTACAATCTTTTTCATGCTTGAAACCACCGCGAGTCTATGGGGATAACAGAGAGCCACAGATGCATTTTGATTAAAGGCTAAGTGATCTTACGGTGCAAATCAGTGATTCATAATACATGGAATTCATTACAGAAGAAGTGGTCTGATCATCCCTTATTGCTTTTGCCATCCATATATATTTATAGCAGATACTCTACATTTACGCTTAGAATTTGAATGTCACATTGTGCTGTCAAAAACTGCCATGCTTTAAAATTGGAATGTGTTAAAATAGCAGGACAAATCAACAGTAATGTAATGTAATTCTTGTAATGGCAAAGCTATATTTTCTATATTTTACTCCAGTCTGTTCTAATATGCTAATTAGAATATGCTGAATTGCTGCTCAATTCTTATTATTTTTACAGATGAAAACAGTTGCTTGATTTTTTTTGTGGAAACTGTAATACTTTTTCTCTTCATGGAATATTCTTTCATGAACAGAAAGTTCAAAAAAGCTTTCTTTACTGTGACTTTTGGTTCATTTAATTCATACATATTCAAACCTTTCTTTTGATCATTCTGTTCTATGTGATTTCTAAAGACTTTCAGAACCATTGTGACAGCGGAACAGTTCAGTAAACGACTGTAACATTGACAGTGTTTCTAAGATTAATTTAGATTTTATGAATGCATTGCCAATAAAGAGTCTAAAACTAAGGTTCCTAAAGTTTTATATGGTTGTCTCATAGCAATAACAGTTCTGACCAGTCATGAGATTCATAAAGATTTGACATGCTTTAGGTTATTGTGCATTTTTATGCATGCATGCAAAATGTATATATTTACCTATCTAGGAATACAGATAAAAACCAGTGTGCATCATTTTAACTTCCAAGCTGTCATTTCGGTGATTCACTATGAGGAACAGCTGTTTGTACAGCTGGGCAGAACATCATAACAGCTTTCCTCTAATAGAGATGTCTTATAGCTGCAGTCCTAGTGTGGAATGATACAAAGCCTTCAAAGGGTGACTGTAAATTAACCTTTTTTACAGAAATGAACATGACTTCAGTCTCTCCCTTTAAATGAACTGTTATATAGTGGAAGTGAAATCAGTATTGATTTTCTCTCACACAAGAATGACCTGTGAAGACCTTTCAATGGTCTCAGATTGGCAAGTGAGCGAAGCAAATTTTATTAGACACGTCATGAGAATCGTTAACAGATCAAGTATACAGTCCAAACTAAGCACAATATCATAAAAACATCACAAGCACACTCACTTGCGCCTCACCAGGACGACTGTAATAGTGATTTTTTTTCTGATCAGATACATTAGAGTTGCCTTGAATCAAGCAAACTGTTGTTCTTGTGTCCTTCTGCGATACCCCCTGCTGTTTAATAATCAGTGCTTTCACGCTTCACTGGCCCATGCTTGAGCACTGTGTCATTCACGTGCCCTTCTACATCTGTCTCTGTCATGTCAATTCATCACACACATGCTCATCTCCCATCATGTGTCTAATGAAATATCTTGACAGTTTAAACAAACGGTTCACCCTGTGTGGTCTTAAAAAGTCCTTCATCACTGTCATGAGACTAATATCCTGTGCTACGTGTTACAGAACACACATAGTCACACAAACATGCGTAAATATAATGTGCATGAAGACCAGATGAATGAATCTCACAATATTTGGGCATTTTGAAATGATTAAGTAAATATTGTGTAAAAGGGTTTGTGCACATCTCGTTTGTTTTAATTAAATTGTATTAGTCTATATCACACATTTCACACCATTATATCAGCCATCTGCCAGCACACTTTGGTTATTTACGCATTTCGGTCAGCTGATAACAAAGACGCATACCTGTGCTTATCGAATTCCTGTAACATTTCTTGATATTATTCTATATAAAAAGTCATCTCTTTTCACTGCAATTCCAAGAATGTTCCAAGGGCTCCAATTTAGAAGAATCATAAAGGACAAAAAGTGTCCTTGTCTCAAACTCGCTCTCACTCTCTTTCTCTCAGGAGGAGTCATGGGGCCGGTACGGGCCTACCCATTAGCCCTGCCTGTGCTGGCTGTTCTGGGCCTCATTATCAGCGCATGGAGCCTCAACCCAGATGACCCCAATGTCTGCAGTCACTGGGAGAGGTGAGAGAGGGGCACGCTCCTGTGTTAAACTCCGTTTTACCTTCCATTTATCCAAAGCGGGATACACACAGCATAGTTATTCCTCTCCAACATGCCAAAAGGATGTTTTGGTCAAAGAGGATTTTAACTGCAGAAGTGGTTTATGTCTGTATGATTGTTTGAGTTTTAATGTATTGTGACTATTGTGTTATCAGTAATAAAATAATAATAGCTGCAATAAATGAATGAATCAGTTATTATTTAAAAAAAAAGTCATTTATTTAATAAATTGTTTTAAATTATTAACAGCAATAAATACTAGTGCTGTCAAATGATTAATTGCGATTAATCGCATCCAAAATAAAAGTTTTTCTTTACATAGTATATTTGTAT
>JAUYWG010000055.1:12644512-12698778 GCA_034779775.1 Enteromius afrohamiltoni
TCCACTATTGAACCCCCCCCCCCCCATACACACTTATAGAATATTTAACAATAAGAGCTAAAAGAGAGAAATACATGCATTGTAACCCTCTTGTAAATCAACAGCTTGTTCAACAGATGTTGTTCTTTCGTTACTAAAGGTCATTGTAGAAAGAAGGAGGTTTCAACAATGACCTTTAGTAAGAGGAATTTTTTTATGGCTGAATGCGAGTGACCATGGTCTGTTGAAGATAAAGTTGATCTCATGTTTCTATCCTTATTGAGTGGGATTGTGTCCAGCTCTGTCTGTAGCCTGAAGGCACTGCTAACAACCATGGGATTAGGTGCAACTGGGTTAGGGATCAGTTTTGACATTGTCTGGTGGTCTGAGTGGGAGAAGGCAATGACAATAATCAATAATGTTCTCATTACCACACAATAGCTGCAACAATTTCATGTTAACAGTTGTTACTGTAATGGAACCACACCATCTGTGGAGAAGATGGTAGGCATATTTTTTTCCCCCTCAGTGACCTCATGGCATGTTTATTGCCTCTGTGCTGTTTAAAATGGCTGAACGTGGAATTGACCAAAATTTACTTCATAAAATAAGTGGTTGCAACTGGGTAAAATAGGTCAAATCAGTTATTCTTGCACCAGGATACTACCAAGCATGCAACATTTTTAAGCTACTTACCCGAAGAATTGTTTATTGTGAATATAAAAGGGATAGTTCACCTAAAAATGAATATTTCCATTAATTATTCACCAATGCCGTTACAAAGACGTAAGACCTTCGTTCATCTTCAGAACAAAAATTACGATTTTTTTGATAAAATCCCAGAGCTTTCTGACTCTACATAGACAGCAATTTAAGTAACGTGTTCAAGGCCCAGAAGGTTATTAAGAACATTGTTAAAATAGTCCAGGTGACACTACTCGTTCAACCTTAATTTGATGCCATTCTGTGACATTTTGAGTGAACTGTCCCTTTAATTAAAGGAACAGGTCCTGTGCATTTTCTTGCTGCTCTACTTCACGTATTATAAAAGCAGTAAACCACCAGAGGCTGTGTGTTACAGCTGTTTTATTATACCTCATTGTGAAATACTCCATTCATTTGTTTGATTTCTGGAATTTTGCTTAGATTTGTTAGATGTTTAGTAAATAGTGCACTGGCCAGACTTAGTGGCAGACCTTTGTTACCTCTTCAACCGTGAGTGAAGAAACAGTTCTGTACAAAGTCTTCAACAAATGTAAATTAAATATATTTATTCAAAGGCATTCATTTTTGTTCAAACTTAATTTGATTTCCAGGTATAATTTACTTTGTGCCAGCAAGAAGTCTAATAAGGAGTTTTTGTGCAATGGTGTGGTCACCTTAGAGAGGTCTGTGGGTTTTGGGTATTTTTTTTATTTTTTATTTTTTGCTGTATCTGCTCTGTGATTAATCCCACTGCTCTCACTGGCAGGATTAAGAGCTTTGTAGAACTGGCTATGTTCACTTTGCCGGGACAAGAGAAGGTATTAAAGCCATTTTCATTACATATATGTGGATCTTTGCTTTTCTTCTCAATCTGAACACCTCAGGGTTTATCCTCTCATACAGGCCTTTTATGAGCTGCTTTCCTAGTATAATCCTGTGCATTAGCTTAAGGCATAATTCATTAATGGCCTAAACCAACACAGCCTAGTAGCTTTGAAGGGCGACGTGTTTGCGGGTTGCCTTCTGTGTCCGTAGGGAGGTCAATCAAACACGGCTTTTTCTTGTTTTATGTGCCCGAATCACGTGAGTCATTTAACCTGCATGCACTACTTCTATCAATCCCAAACTGTCAGTGGACTTACTCTGTAGTGACTGTTGGAAGCCAATGAGTCTGTTACAGTCTCCCATAACACCAGCACAGCTTTTGCAAGTGTGGATTGTGCATTTAATGTCAAGGCGATCATACTGAGCAAAAATGACTTTTCTTTGCAGAAGGAAGCAGTACATGAAGCCAAAGCAGTTTACACCATCTGGTCAGAAGAGTCTCAAATAGTCAGTGATGCAGTATTAATGATGCTATCTGCATGCTGCAGCTTCTTGCTGGAGAATTAGATGCTCTAATAAAGTCCCATGCACCATCGCAAAGTAGATTTCGCATCTTTGTTTTAATGATGGATTAGATGTTTACGCTGTACTAGGATATAGAGCAGATCTTTTATGATAGATGCATACAGTAACAACCTTGCATTATTCAATGTGTTAAATGATTGACTGATTGTCAAACTGTATGTTTAAATCTTTGGCCTGATGAGTATTCGGTGTAATAATGCATGACAATTAGCATTAGCTCTATTGTTACACGGTATGATAACACCAGTGTGCAATGAGATTAGCCTTTTATCGAAATGAAAGACATCATTTTTCAGCACAGCCTGCAGACATGGACTTTTTCTGTGTAGAAGGAAGAAGATTCATTGAATTTTAATTAAAATGCAGGACCTATTTTCTGAAGTATTATAGACACGTACATCAGTTCAGCTCTCCGGAGAAGGCACGCTTTATCCTTTCTCCTACATTACATAAATTAATTTTAATTTTCTGAAAAGATGTGACAAATTAGCATTTCGTCTCTGTGTTGTCTGATCAGAAATTGCTGATTGTAACAAAAATCAATCATTTCATCACCAGAGTTTTTTAAGCCTCGCTTTTGAGCACGTTGCATGGCTTCATTGATTTCAAGAAGTCAAATTGATGTCTTTGTCAGCACAAAATGCGAAGGGTTTTTCTTTTTTCTTAAGATGGAGGAGAACTGGCATGCTTGAATATCAGGTTCTCAGTGCTGTGTAAATCCATACTGCATTATTTGCCAGTGGCAGATTTAGCATTTTCTGTGTGTGGAGCAGTTCTGCTCTAAGCACCATCCTCTGGGTATTTGGGATTCTCCCTCTCTCCCATCCCCTTCCTGTGCTTATGTCCAATATTGAGGGCCCAGGTGAAGGCTGAAAGAGCGATAATCTATAGCCGTGCTGGCCTGAAATGAGGGCAAGTCCTGCCTCATCCTTTACCTAATGCAGCCAGCTTTAGTGTGTGCCAGAATCAAAACATACACACATATTAATTCACTCTTACAAGCTTGATTTATTTGCATGCACAAAATTTTTATATTCATTCTGAGAGGCTTGTCTCAACTTTTTTTTTTTTTTTGCATACAAACAACTTCTGGCACTTTTATGGTATTGACTTTTCTTTCTTTTTGAAATGTGAAGGTCGCATTTACTGAATTTTTTTTCTCAATTTTATTTTAGCTATGAAAATCCATTATATTATTTAAATTTATTGCATTATAGCCAGGCAACTGTGCTGTCACTTCCATCACACGTGGTTGCCTCGTAATAAAGTTTAATAAATGTTATGTGCTAAGAAAACAAAGAAAAGTCAACGTATTAATATTGTTGGATCTGGAAGAATTGCTGATGTGGGATTCTATGATTAGTGCATACATAAGTATGCATATATTGTATATAACTAATGATTTTTATTTAATGGTTAATAGACCAATTAAACTGGTGGGAGTGTGTAAATGATGTTTAAATCTTTTTTTCACATGGTATAAAATAGCAGTTTTTCATTATTTAAAAATGTAATAAATCTGTACCCGTTTCCCTCCATATAAAAATGCATAGTAATATTTCAAAACAATTTACTGGTAAAAACCAGATTATCATAAGCACCACAAAATGTGCGGGCAGCTTTTGCCAAAATAATTCACTGCTCCCGAAGTGTTGACATTTAAGATTTGTGTCATACTTCGGGGCTCCTGTGAACGTGACAGAACTTGAAATATAGCTCCTTACTGAGTGGCTCTTGTGTGGTTTGGAGGAACACGTTGGAGTAGGGGGAAAGAAGCCCAAGTACCAATCCCTCTGTTCACTCTGAATTGATTTATTCAGATTAACACACACTCCACTGTATTGCTATATAACACTTTATGAGAACCTGAATTCATTAGCTTTTGAGTTTGTGTTTAGGTTAAAAAGGTTAGGGAAGTCTTCTATCACTGTTTCAATAGAATCATAATACGCGTATTAACCAGACAAGATATATGCTGGTCATCACACTGTGTTTATCAGGTTTTTTATCTATGAAATGCATGACCGGCTACATTAACTTTTCATTATTTATAGAACCAACCTTCACATATCTCATGGTCAAAGATAAGGACATACCATAGCATCTGACGCAATTTTTTGTTTCCTGCTTCACGCTAAAATAGAAGTACATGCTCTCTTCCACCTGTACTTAGAGAGTCACTGCTGATTCCAATCAAAGTGGATTGTTCCAGAAGCTTTGGGGGTCGACTGTTTCCTGACTCCGATAAGAGCCTGTCGGTTTGAGTCCTGCTGGCCAGGTGACCTTCACTCCCTTAAGCATTATTCATGCTTAACGCCTATATATTTTTCCTCTAATTCATCTTTTACATCATCCTGAAATAGTTGAAGATAACTATTGAGATAACTAACGAGGGCCCGGGAAGGAATACTAATGCTATAGACAATCAATTGGATGCTGCGTTGTTCAATAGGAATGATCAAGAAAACTGCACACTTCGTAAACAGCATGAAGGCTGGCTGGCGCTGCGTTCGAGTATTGTGGCAAAGTGCAGGCTGATCAAATTTGGAGGGATTTACAGCTTGTTTCCTTGCGGCTGTGGCTGCTTACGTCGGCTCGTTTTGCACGGAACAACCATTTCATGTGATAAACTGAGATGTTGACCAAGGGCTCAATCTCTTAGGAAATCGTTTAGCTTGTGGTCAGAGTGAGCATTTTAAAGGTGCTCTATGTTCGACAGCACTTGCGAGGAGACATCGGTGACAGCCATCTTTGGAAAATGGCCAGTGTAGTCATTATCCTCCATATCAGCACATCAGCAGACATTTGCGTGCGGCTAAATTATGTCTTGCGGGAGAGGCTCAGACCTACGGTGTCTGGATAGCATCCTGTGCTAATTCACATCCCTGTCTTATGCAAGACACATCCAACAACTTATTTGTGTTTGGACCTCAAGCTCCATTTATTCTTGTGTTCTGCCAGAATCTTTTTTTTTTTTTTTTCAATTTCTGCTGTGTTTAACACATTCTTTGTCTTCTTGTTCTTTTCTCTCTGATAGCACGATGTACCGAGGAGTGTGCCCATGGTCGGTGTGTGTCTCCTGATACATGTCAGTGTGAGCCAGGCTGGGGAGGACTGGACTGCTCTAGTGGTGAGTTCACTCTCTCATTAACTCTGAGAGCACAGTTCACTTCATTAAGGCCCTCTCACTCTCACATAGTTAATGGCTGCACCAGTCCCCAGACGCTACTGCAAAGCTACCATGTTTCTCACTTACTCGCTCGCCTCTCTTCTTTTGCCAGCCGTATTAAAAAGTAAAGCTGGAAATCATGGAGCACGAACGAGATGTGCAATCATGCAGTTGCTTAAGCTCTGGGAGGTAAAAACACTATTTTGATTAGTAGAATTATTTTATGTTTTGCCAGTTTGTTAATTGTATCCAAAACCATTAACATTGTGCACAAAAAAATACCTAATAAATAAAATACAGACACACACACATATCATATGCACATATTTAACTTTAATGTGTAAAGGATAGTATATTTTCCTGCTTATTACATAGCTACTTGCCACATATGTAAATAAATAGACAAAAAGAAAAGTTAAAAAATTAATGCAAATCTGCCACAAAAAAATCACTGTTCCTAACAAATGCCATTAAGCCTAGACAATATTTATACACGATGGACGTTTAAGGCTTATGTACACTTACACAATTGCACACCATATCACTGATTATTTATGTGCTTTGTTTGAGAAGGAGGCGCTTTAAAATCATATTTTTTTGTTGCGTTAAGTCTATAACCGTGACATTCTGGTAGCAAGACGAACTCTTAAACAATAGTATCACAAGCCTACTATTAATACTGAATTTCTCTGGTTTCATTTTACAGTAAATATGCAAGATGGTAGCTTGAATGAGCTTTCCAGAGAGCTGTGAAATAAAATATTAGTGCTGTCAAACAATTAATTGCGATCGCATCCAAAATAAAAGTTTTTGTTTGTATAACATATTTATGTGTACTGTTTATTATGTATACATAAATGCACACACATACAGTATATATTTTGAAATTATTTGCATGTATACATTTATATTATAATATTTTTTATCATATATAAAGATATTTAATATAATAATATATTTAGCATATTTTGTTAAATATATGCATACATGTGTGTGTATTTAGATATACATAATAAGTATACACAGTATATCCACATATACAGTACATCTACCAATGTAAATGGTCATGAAAATAAAGAAAACACATTGAATGAGGAGGTGTGTCCAAAGCTTTGGCCTGTACTGTATTATTCATACATTTATTTTGCAATTAATCACAATTAATTGTTTGACAGCGTTAACATATATGTATAAATGATCATCTTTTTTTACTACTTAATGGATATTTGTACTTAAAATAATAATGGTTTTATTTCGAAAAAGTTTTTTTTCTGGCTTTTATATATATATATATATATATATATATATATATATATATTTACAAATACAAATAAATTTATTTATGTTGTTTAATATTAAATGTATTTATTTATTTATAATTTATTTAAATAATTGAATGGCTATTTTGGTTGTTTTCAAATTGTGTTTTTATCTGTATCATTAATTTTACAAATTTTTTTCCCACTCAGTGTTTTGCATGCATTATACAGACCACAATTATAACATCAAAAGATTTGCTTCACATATAGGATTTTAATTCATCATGGTTAATTTAAAATCTAAATGTGGAATCCAATGATGAATTGTTTTGTCCTAAATAATTGTGCTCTCTTTGATTGACAAGTTGTCATGTAAAGTATTTACATATTATAATATATAAACAATTGCTTGCTTAAATGTAAGAATGTTTTGAAAAATCAATATAACAGTAAAATGTGTGTTGCCTCTTGCTATATGTTATGCCATTTTTTTAATAAATCTGTTTCTACTACTGTTTTAAACCTAATCTAAATTCATTGTTGACTATTTTGATTATTGTTTATCAATTTTATTGATTAGTTGTTCCAACCCTATTCAATACAAAGCTAGTCAGGGTGATAGATGACGGATGCACCAATGAACGTAAGAGCAGATGGATGAATAGATGGGTTGATTGCTGGATTGATAGTTTGATGAAGGTGGGATGGATGGATGGAGTGGGTGGATAGGTGAATGGATAGATGGATTAGACGAAACTGGCCTGTTTTCTTGCCCCAGCACTTGGTGAAATGGTCTTTATCATAATTAAAATGATAAGTAGCCCACAGGGTGGAATCAATCTGCATGTGAAAAACAAACAGACTGTCATTGGATCCTCAAGATGAATTGGTTAACAGACCTTTACCTCAATGGCTGAAACATTGCGGGACAAAATAGAAAGCCATCGACATTCACTCTCTAATCAACTCAATGATGAAAAAGCAGGTAGTAGGAGAGACGAGAGAGAGAGAGAAAGAGATATCGACTTGTTTAATATTTATGTGTTGGGGAACTTGAAGGAAAGAGGTACGACAAACTAAAGCTCTTTCACGTGAAGAACAGCAGAAGCACACACTTCTTGACCTTGGTGATCTGTGCTGAAGTAGGCTCATTAACGTCTAACATCAACAAGTGATGTGGAAGCCCTAGTCAGTGCACATGATACTGATTTTCTCATTGACAACGTGTGTTTTGACCCAATTGGTAAATTTTTCTGGCTTGGTTGTGGCTCACTCGTTGCCCATATTTACCAGTAAATGATGGTTGCAGAAGGCTGTGTATGGATCTATGGGCATTTTCATTAACAAAGGAGCCATTTCATGATTACCAACAGTCTGTAAATCATCAGCTTTTTTTCAGAGGCACCGGCCACAGCGAAGGAGGCACAGACACGACCGGCGGTAATGACTTAGACAGATTTTCTGTATTGGACTTTACTTGTGAGTTTTATCAGGGTTCCTCGTGGGCAGCCCACCTCTGAAGCTCAAGATCCTCCCATGGGTGTCTCTGTCTGAAGACCACGCATTCTTCTGAGCAGGTGCTGTTCTGTACTAATCCACCTTATTAAAACAGACCTGGTGATTGAGACAGAAGCATTATTCATAACTTTTATATTTCCATACCGGGCGTTAGGCCAGGCTTTTTCATTTATGAGCTTTCATCTGTAGAAATGAGGAATGGGAGCCAATTTTTAAATTAAATCTGACCTCTTTTTTCACTCGTACATAAATGGTGCATCATTTTTTTTGCCATTCAAGGTAAATTTCTCTTCTCCCCCCCCCTACTCTCTCTCTCTCTCTCTCTCTCATGAGTGCTGGGAAAGTCGGCCGTCCCATGGTGGATTCTGTCATCACATTCTAGGATCCTGTGAGTGAACAGAGATAAATAGTCATAGATCGTTAATCACAATCAGGGCTTTGGGTCACCGGCGGAAATGCCTGCCGGTGAAGTCAATGAGAAGGTATGAGAGTGAGATAAAGCCGAGTATTATGTGCATGCTGAATGAACGGAGTATATAGGATAATGCTAAGCAATAGGGATGATATGGTTATGAAAAACAGAGCTGCTTTTGGGCAACTGAAGAGCTTGAGAGTTGAAGTGACGAGCTTTGCGCTGACGCTCTGGAGCAGCATCAAAGAGGCTGGCCAGCGTTACTGGAGCAGCACCCACTAGGAGCCTGCTATTTGGGTCAGAAATGAAAACTGAAAGGTGGAGCTTATCGCCAGGATGAAGGGATAGAAACCAAATGAAAGAATGAGAAAGGGAGGGAGGTGAATAGAAGAGGCCTGTCATTTCACTCCCGCTGAGGTCAATCTGCCATTGCCTAAAGACAATGTAGCCGTCACGTTTGTCAGACTGCAAATGCGAAATATAACCTTGAACCGTCCTAGAAGCCGTAGGTGCCAAAAGTCCCAGGAAGGTCTTCAGCGACATAAAGGCTTTCACACAAATCTGAATTATGCTCTTACAGCGAAGCACTTGTCTCACGCGGACTATTTAAGATTCCAGTCTCAAATTTATTTCTGCTGCTTTGGCAACAGGGTTTCATTCTATTTGATAATTTGTTCAAAGCGTGATAATTAATGGTGGACTGGAGGACCAAAGAGAATGCTGAGTTTGGGGAGTTTTTCCAGAATGCATCTACAGATTTCTCCATTTCATATTGATTAGCCTGGGGTGAGGATGGTTGTTGCGTAATAGGTTTTGATACAGTATCTCAGCAGCTGCAGACTTTATGATGGCTACATCTTCATCAGTGTCTAGCTTGTCATTATGGCCTGAAACACGCATGCCAGATTGGCACAAAGCTTTTATTAAATATGAAAAAATATGGAAATGAGTGCTACACCCACATCAAAATACATATATATTTTATACATATTTTATATTATAGTGCAGTCAATCAAATCTGTCTGTTCAGGGCATGGTCAGTGTTTGTAGCAGTGGTATGCAGTAAAAATCTGGGGAGTTAAAGCAGCATCTATACATTTATTCCGATGTATGTTCTAGTAATATTTGATGTTTCCAAAGTTCAAGAGCATTCAAAAAGCATTTACCTTACATATAAAGCTATGAACAAGCAACCAATACCGTAATATTTTGTAAGCCAGGGGTTTCAAACTAGGGACAGCTAAAGCTATATTTATTTTATAACAAAGACAGTGAAACTGTAATATTGTGTAATATTATTACAATTGTACAATATTACAATTATTACAAAACTTAATTCAGCAATTGTTATTTCAGTCCTATTTCATCACATGATATTTTGCTGTTTTTTCACATTTGTATGCTTGGCATCAAAAAATGTGAAAAGTTTTCAGGCTGTTTATCTTTTTGCTTCACTTTCTGTTCACTTAGAAAATGATAGCTGTTTGTTGACGTTATATTTTGCTTGCTTTAATTTTTTTTATTTATTTATATCATATATAATTTTGTTCAGTTTTATTTTGGCTTCTCTATCCTTTCACTTTATTTTACGGCTATACCTATTAGTTGCTTGTTACCATGCATATTACTAGAATATTAGCCATTTATTAGTGCTATTTAAGCATAATTAATGCCTTATTCTCCATTCCTAATCCTAATACCTTAATCTAACTACCTTACTAACCACAAATTGAGATTTTATTGAGGAAACTTTTACCATGAATTCCATTAAATACTGTATTTACTGAAATAAAGCAAATCAATTTGGAAATTCATTGTAGATAAATTGCTTGCTAAAATTGCTAAAATATTATTTTAGAATATTTGTGCAAATTGTGAACTGATTGCGGTGCTAATGAGATTCTCTGTGAAATTACACAATATATCTTGATTTTCTTTCCCACATTGCCCAGTCAGGGTGTGGGACATAGATTCATTTGCATTGAAGAATATTATTATCAGGTTCTGTGGCAGCTTGACTGCCATGGCAACAAACAGCAGGACCTATTGGCAACTGAGCAAAAAAATATTTAATTTTAGATAAAAATAAGCAGTTTAACAGTGACAGATCACCGTTGACCAGCGTTCATGTAGGAATCATAGCAACTGGTGCTTATTTTTAACACTTTACTTATCTTTTATCTTCTGCACTGCTATTCAAATTATTAATTTCAGATGGGAATGGACTCTGTACTGCGATGCAGTCCCTCAGATTGACTGTTTGGTTGAGCCAGATTGTGATGGTAGTTATGCAGCGCGCTCCCAACTAATGACTTCTAATGGCAGTTGTCTTGGGAAGTGTTTAGAAGCCAATTTTTCCACATTAGTGCAGGTTGTGACGATGTGAAAGACACGTGCGCTGGTTTCAAGGAAGGAGAAGTGGAAAGGAAGGGGTCGCGGGGGGCCTCGGGGCTCACCTGCTCACGACACCTCATTTATCAACAGAGGCCCTCAAACAGATGGTGCCATTCCAGATCCGCACAAGTACGTTGACATGATACGCCGTCAAAGGGAGAGAGCGAATTGAAAAGTACCTGAACTGAACTTTGAATTTAACTGAATTGAATTAAATGCGACAGATGGGGATGGTGTGATTAGAGTGGGGGGAAAAAGGCAGAGATGAAAATTTACATAGAAGGAGCAAACACCACAAAGAAATCGAACACCTATTCAGTTTTCAAGAGAGGGCAAGAAGGGAAATTTGGCAGGAAAGAAGGACACATTCTCACCGAGTCTCCTCTGTCATCTACAAAGCAGTTAAATAAATCATTCTCTCATTCCTTATTCTCTCATCCCTCTCTCCTCTCTTTGCCTCCTTTAATCTCTCAGCACTGCTGCTGCTGTGCTCTCAAAAGCTCCAAATACAGACACTCCGCACCAGGAAGTGCTCTCAGCTCACACTCATAAGAGCTTTATTGGCTTTGTTTTATGTATATATGTGTGAAGCTCTCTATGTATGAGAGTAAGGGAAGAAGATGTGGAGCAATTTTACGTCTGAGGACAATATGTGTATGAATGAGTGTGTTGCATGTACACTAAATTGTGGCCAAAAAACCCCTGAAACCTTGAAACCTGCTTCTAATTAATGGGTTTCCAACCATTGCTATTAGTAGAATACATTTCTGTTCCAGCATGACCGGCTGTTCCCCTGTGCACAAAATAAGGTGCAAAAATAAATGGTTTACAGAGTGTGGTTTGAAAGAACTTGACTGGTCTGCACAAAGCGTGACCTGAACCCCACTGTACACCTTTGGAATAATTGGAAAGGTAATTGCAGTGCAGGTGATACAGCCATTCATTGATTTTCCTTTTCATTAGATTAATCGCTGATGTTATGGTAAGTTTATTTTTTAATGATGATTTATATATCTATTATGATTTAATTATGCATTAATAGATCGATGAGTGCTGGTATCAGATGTATCAGCTTTTTTATACCTTATACCTCAAATAAGCATATATTTTATTTATTGAAATCCATCGTAAAAAATCTGTTTAATTTAAGGAATCCATTTTAATTGTATATTTAAATGTTAATAATCAAATACATCTCTAATTAATTTATTTTATTAAAAAAATATATTTGATTATTTGTGTTTACATTGTTTTCTGGTAAATAAACTAATACATTTTTCTCTTATATTCCTTACAAATAATGTTTTGATAATAATCTTAGAATTAGTAATAGTAGTATCAGTAATATATTTTATTTTATCAGTAATATATATCATGTCTCAGTTTCTTCAAGTTAAACCCAACTTTTATTTTGATGGGTTGCAAAGAAGACCTGTTTCAGTGATGTGGTGATAGTATTTCTAAAAATAAATTATAAAACACACACAAACCTACATTCATACAAAATTTGTAGTGGTGTCAAATGAGTAATTGCAATTAATCACATTCAAAATAAAAGTTTTTGTTTACTTAATACATGTGTATATGTATTGTTATGTACATAGAAATACACATGCATATATATATTTAAGAAAAATATATGTATATAGGAGGAGGAGGACGTGACAAGTGGCAAGGTATGGTTTTTCCCATACTAGGAATTGGTGCTCTGCATTTAACCCATCCAAGTGCACACACACAGCAGTGAGAAGTGATCAACCACGCACACACAGTGAACACACACCCGGAGCAGTGGGCAGCCATTGCTGCAGCGCCCGGGGAGCAGTTGGGGGAACGGTGCCTTGCTCAAGGGTCTCACCTCAATCGTGGTATTGAAGGTGCTTTGGATAAAAACATCTGCAAAATGACTAGCCCATATATTAAATATATGTATATATGATATCAATTATATTAGTATAAATATATACATGTAAAAAAAGGTCAATATTTTCAAAATAAATGCTATATGTGCATATATATATATATATATATATATATATACATACACATAATAAATCTAATCAACACACACATACACATATATTTTATAAACAAAAAAATTGACTTTCTGTACCTACTAGTTAGTTCAATTTAAAGTCAGCATGAAATTACAGTTATTTAAAAAAAAGCAAAGAAACATAATTTGAAAGAAAAAAAACTATAGTATGCAAT
Source organism: Enteromius afrohamiltoni (assembly GCA_034779775.1). Classification (NCBI taxonomy): domain Eukaryota; kingdom Metazoa; phylum Chordata; class Actinopteri; order Cypriniformes; family Cyprinidae; genus Enteromius; species Enteromius afrohamiltoni. Next base: position 12,657,570 of record JAUYWG010000055.1, read on the forward strand.
AACATTCAATAACACAAGTAGGCATTTTAGAAATCCATGTTATTGACTGTGAATGATTTATACAAAATATGTTGTTGTTTTTTTACCTAGTAATGTTTAATGAACCTCATGATGAAATGACAGACTTGGCTTCACAATACCAGTGAAAGATCTTTTGCTACTTCCATTTCATCTCAACTTTGAACAAAATGTCATAACTCGATCTTCAAGCGACCAATTCCAATGACTTAGTCCTCACCCTTTCTTAGAAACATGCTATTTTGCTAGGCATGCCACATTCAACAGTTTTGCATATTAAAATAATAGATGCACGCTGCTGTGTTGTATACGTTCATATCAAATGATCTGTAACCGACAAAGCAATAGTGACACAACAGTCACACTAGTGTTGTGACATTACTGTCTGATCCATTCTATTCAGCGCTGTGTCTTTTTTAGTATCAGACTCTCTGAAGAGGCCTGTAGAAAAGTGTCTTGTTTAAAAGCGGCCACGATCGAATGAAGGGAGCAAATGAATAGTGACTTACTGAAGGTCTGGAAAGTGTTTACTCCTACTACATGCTTGAAACTGTGGGTAAGCTAAAGAGGTAATGATATAGAAGTAGGCGTTAATCTTCTTCTGCAGAAAATGTCTTTCATCGCATGGCGTCATATTGAGATGAAACAGGTTGTTTTGGTGACTTAATACAAAAAATAATTAATAAAAAAAAAATGCTGAGTGCCAAAACTTACAGGACCTACTTTGGAAATCTGATTCATTTAAAATTCATGCCTCCTTTCAATTTAAATCCTTATCATAGACTTGTATTGAAGAACACAGGTTTTGAACACAGATTTTTTTTTTATGTACTACTCAAAATTCATTATGTTTTGCCCCAAAAAATCTTCTGAAATGCACATTTATGCCATGTTTTTACATTTATTGGAAACCTTTCCAGATCAGTAGAAACTAGCTTTAAAGGCAAGACCAAATCCATTAATTCTCATGTATTTGAAATTAAATGCCCACCAAATATATACATCATATATACGTGTGATGTCCAGACGCTTTCGGCTTTTTAACGTGTCCTTCTTCTAGTTTAGTGGCGTGCATGCCAAATCAAAAACGGTGACAGAAAAGTCCAGAACCTGATCACTCACGGTAATTGTGCATTCCAAACACGGTGAAAACTCATCTGTCTCATCTGTAAGCACAAATCATTTACACTGTGCGGGAGGAAAAACAAAACTTAATCAGTGGGATACCTCATTATATAGCTGAATGAATGTGATCGCTCGCTACACACAGGGTTGCCTTAAAAAGCCCGACAGCATCTCTTTCTCACGATCCAAACCTGCAGCTTTCAGAAAAATCATCGATACAGAGTTTTCTCTGACTTTGAAGAATCAAGGCGTGCTGTGAGAGGTGGCGAGGGAGTGAGATGGGCTCTGTGACCTCAACACTGCCCAGGTGTTTGTGTGTGTCTGCAGTCACAAAGTTCATCCCCTCGAGCCTCGCAGCCTGCTCACTTATGAGCCGGCACTGCGTCTCTGTTGTCGAAAGCGAAGGACTGGGGGCTGCTGTTTGTGACTGACCCCAAAACTCTCTGGATGAGGATGGAATAAAAATATAATGGAGAAACCGTTAAAAGTCCTTGAAGGGAGTTTGCTCCAATCATTCAAGACTCAAGGTGTGTGTGTGTGTATGTGATTAGAGTATTGTTAGATGATCTGTTTTTGAAGAAATTGGTTATATAAATCACTGAATAGTGTTTTTAATGGGTATCGGTGAAGTTGAGAAGGCCTTGTGATTGTTCCCTACTGTTCTCATTTATTAATCGACCAGCTGTAATGGGCCAAACCCTGTGCCCTCTTTATAGGCCACTGTCTCTCACACAGAAACTCACGAAAAATAGCCCTATGGTATTGTTTAGTTCAACCCCGAATCCTTTTTTGCTGTCCCACCAGGAAAGTAATTTTTTCATTAGCCTTTTGTTGTATTCAAGCACAATTAATTTTAGAGTAATGTCCCATAGGCCTATTGTAGTGCACATATTTCTCTGCCGTGATTATTTCCATATTGCATGTTGTTGATAACAGCAATATCTTCCCTGAACACAGTCAGCGGCTTTCTCGAATGAAGGCTTTTTAGAAAAGGTCCAGCTATTTTGATGAGTGTCGGAGATGATAGCAGCGCCTGTGATTGCACAGGAATCATTTATGTCTCCCTTCGCTGGATATAACCATCAAATAGATCCACAAAGGACGTAAAGCCAGATTCCAGAATGCCGTCTGTAGTCTAAACAGCCTTTAGGTTGCGTAATTGAAAGAGGACATTATAAAGCTCTATCAGTTCTTTGTGGGGTCTAAAATAGCTAAAATGTTGTGATGACAGTGCAACCACAAGCCCTTGGCAGCATACTAATGCAGGGCCGGGCTCTGCTGTGGTCATTTCATAGTCTGAGTCACACTTGATTTTGGGGTTGATTTCCATGTTTATGAAGTTTAGCGCTACAGGATTTAATTTATTTCATTGATCATTACATTTGATGATCTCTTTACTCACTGTGATGTTAATTCTCCAGCCTCTGAACAGAAATTGCTCTTGGCATTAGAGGTCATGTTGTGATGAGGTGAAGGCAGGAAAGAGAACTGGATTTTCTACTTAATGGAGCTGTGGAGCACATGCCCCCCGCACAAGTCTCTTGGCCTTGATTTCAAGGGTACCTGCGGTCACTGCGGGTATTCTTTATGTGGATTGTTGGGTCATTTCTGTGCCTTTTTGTATTGGAGTACCTTTTGAATCCTCAAACTTTTCCAAAAAACGAATATGCACAGCTGTATTTTAAAGTATTTCATAAAAGTCTGGCTCACCTTTGGTTATTAAAAGAAGGTGCGCTCATATAAAACAGTTGGTTTGTTCACTGGCTGTGCTGATTTAAATCTAGCGGGTCTGTGTTTGTCTTGTGCAAGTTCAATGATGATGGTAGAGACGATTCTTTAGCTAAACCGTGTTTACCACGTCACATCACATTTTGGTAATGCTTGAAACCTCAGCCAGTGTGATACTAAAAAAAGGTACCAGATACTGTTCCCAATGGAAAACCTCCCAAAAGTGAACCAAAACTTACGGTGCCGTACCATGCAGTGGAAAAGCACCATTAAACTTTTTTTTTTGAATCGTAATTAGATTTCTCAATAACAATGAGCAATATGAAACCTAAGAGGGTGCTAATAAAGAGACTGTAAAGTTTGCCTTGTTTGTTCTTGATTTGCCAACCTGGAAGATAATTTTGATAATTTGAACAATTTTTGCGTAATATACAGAATTTTGTCATTTTATCAAACAGATGGAATGATTGAAAGTGAGACAAACCAATCAGAATTGCTATTATTAAAAGTATTTTTGTCCATATTATTTGATATATTGTTTTCCTACCAAAAAGAAAATTGTATTAATTTCCAGTACAATGATGTCTTTATTATTTTTGCAATATATAAGTAGGCCTGTATCAGTCTTATTTTAGTATACTACATAGGCAAATAGTACATACTACCACTAATATTTTGAATTATTTTTTGTATATTTTATATAAAATTTATATACTATAAATTTATATACTATATATACATCAGTATATATATATATATATATATATATAAACATTTTATTTATTTATTATTTATTTTTTTGGTAATAATAGTCAGCAATAACAATATATAAACTTTTGCACCTATGTATTGCATCTGCTCCCCTTTTATGGTTAAGAGAAGATTTTTATTTATTTATTTTGTCTTCCAAAGAATCACAGCTGTCCAGCTGAGAGAGAGTTTTGGTATCTCAGGCACTTTCTGGTAGTGTAAAGTACAATAAATTGTGATATTGCTTGTTTGTTCTTGGGGCACTACCCCATGATGCCTTGCCTCTGCGGTGTCCTTGGGTGTGCTTGGCTGATTATGTTGTCGAGGTAGGTGGTGGTGGGGTGGGGGGGTTATAGTATTAGCGGTATACCTCAGATCCTCCTGCACCTGCAGTCTCCTGATGTTTAACCCTGCACTCCATGGTAGTGTTGCACTGATTACTGGCCGTCCTGTGGGACATTGATTGTCCTGTTCCTCTCTGGCAAACCCCACACAATGCTGACGAATGAACTCCTGGCCCTGCCAAGTCCAATTAACTGTCAGTGCTGCATCGACGCGCCCCCTCCGTAACTGAGGAGAGGGAAGAAAAACAAACTTTTAATCAAATTGTGCTTCAGGCCCCAAGGTAACTGGGGTTTTATTCTGAATTCTGCTCCATTCTTCTCTGTCGGCTGTTACACACTTTTCTTAAGAAGGTTGTTGAGAGAACAATTTGTTTTTGCATGATTAAGGACAAGGAACAACAGCCTTCACATTTTAATGACAGTTTTCAAGCAGCTATAATGTATGGACTACATATTTAACATATGTATCTATTTAGCTTCCAAAACTTAGTTGGCTCCCTACGGAGACACCATTTTAAAGCGTAACCAGGCTTCCAATATGAAGGCTGATCTAAACAGTAAACAAATTAATTTGGTTTCCTCTTAATTTTAGCCAAACTATAAAGTAGCATCACACCCCAGAAAGCATTGCGACATAATTAATACAAAATAAATTCAATACAATTCACATATTTCATTTAACACTAAAAAATAGGGACACAAAATCATTCCCTTTAATTAAAAACTGATTGTTAAGCAATATTTGTATGCTGCGTTTATGGTTTCTAGTTAGCTTGTTAACTTAAAATAAGCTATTATTTCCAGTTAGTAGATCATTTGCAAGGCCTTTGAGAAGTAGACTAGATAAAGGCTTTATAACCTTTAAGTGCTCTATTTCAGATTTTTGTTACATTAACCATCAGTTTAGAAGTTTAGAAACAGCATCTTTGCTATTTCATAAATTTTCATTATGTTTTCTGACTGACTGAGCTTCAAAGTCTAACCATACTGTTTGGTTTTCCTTTTTTTTTTTTTTTTAAAGCTTGGGACACTGGCTATCTCTATGAACGTGGCCTTGCTGATGCTCCCAAGGTCATGATAAACAACTCCAGTCTGGCTTGCTTTGATTATCCTGATGCAGACATTAAAAGCCCTGAAATTCAATTAAATTCCTGCCTTTTTGCCTCAGAGCATAGGAAAGAGAAAGGCCGGTGTGCATTTGTAAGGCTTAATAAGAGGAACAAAGGGATGGGGTTTGTGATCTCTGCGTCTGAGAAAGGGCATCTAGATGATAAGGTTCAAAGGAGAGTCTTAAAGAACAATTTAGTTGCTTCCACGATTTCGCACTTGAGCTCTTCTTTTGAATAAACACCAAAGGAATTCAAGGTTACTGTCGGGGCTGAAATAAAATAGTGTGCTGTGGTATGCCTCAAACATGTTTGTTTTGAATGAAAGTAAAAATAATTTTAGATTTCGATTTGCCTTTTACAAACAATTTGCTATTAATAATTGTGAAGACAGACTTAAGTGAAAAAAACTAAAATTACTACTGTATTAATACTTTTTCTTAGGTTTATTAATTATGTTTTTATTATTATTTTTCTTGCCTCGTTAGCAGAGTGTTTGTATATACAGAAATATAAATATTTACAAATCTTTAATCAGCTAATTCATACATTGAATTAGATATTTAATTAACTCACTCATGTTTAAAAATATATTAAAATGTATTATGCTCTGTTATTTTTCTAGAGTAAATTTTGTTTTAAGGATGTCTAGATATTTTTTATAGAAAAGAAGACATAAATGCTAATTAATTAAATTATGTTTTCGCAGTACTGAGTAGAAACATTTTGTGCAGTGAAAGTCTTTGTTACCTCCTGTAAGATTGTTTTGAAATATCTTGTCCAGCATTGATTTTTTTTTCCCTTGTTGCGCATCTACAAGAGTAAATACCAGCTATTGTGAGCCAGACTAATTTTAAGTCTGATTTAGATAAGATCATTTGCTTTTGTTCATCAGGGGAATAAAAAGGATATTTTCCTCGGCAGATCAATACAGCAGCCTCTCTCTAGTAAACTTTACCGAAGAATGGATGAATCCGTTTTTCATTTTTGTTTTTTTTGTTGTTGTTTTTTTTACATTCTATTTGTCTTCTCGTCAGACATCTGCAACTCTATCTATCATGAGGGAAGTAACAAATAACTGCATTGGGAGTCTTGTGATTCCCAGTTGTTCTCGGTGGCAAGCAGTTTTATTGCCATGCAAGAGATCATGACTAATAATCCATTAACTCGCACTAAAACTTCCCCAGCAACAAGCCTTTTTTTCTTCAAATCTATTTTTGACTATCAGCTAGAGAAAGAGATACACAATTGATTTCTCAGGGAGTCACTGATGTGTACCTTTGACTTCACTGTGACTTTGAGAATCCACAGGAATAATTCATGGGCCCCGGTGAGTTCCCAAAGACGAGAAGAACAAAACTGCATTCAGAGATCCTGCCGCTCATTCCGGATAATTCTGCGCCTCTGAACCTGCCAACCTTTTTCTGGAGAGGCTGAGACTCTCCTGAGGGTTCTCCATGTGACTGCTGAGTGGATGAGGGAGGAGAGGGACAGCTGTGATTGACACACATTGGCCACTTCACAGGACACTCAGACCCTCAGAGCCCCGACCACAGAAGCGGTTCTTCATACCAAAGCCTACTCCGGCCACTAAGGCTGCTCCCCTACCTCCACTTTCGTTGCCGCAGTCACTCCGCTAATGAAGCTTTAATGTGCTCCTTGCTTAAGTGGGCAGCTCTCTGATGGAGCTCAAGTGGCCGTTTCCTGAGACCTTCATTTTTAGCATTTAAGTTTTAAATGGATGTTTGCATGGGTTACGGTTGATTTAAAACAACCCACTTGTTTAATCCAACGATGACGTTGTTGTAAATGCAACAAAAACGTCTCTTCTCATTTCAGCCTAATGCTGATGATGTAAACACATAAAGTCGTTGTTGCAAAGATGATCTGCTTTCCCACGCAAACTGATTCAAGCGATGCACTCTGACCCTCGATGATGGACAACGTCATTGTTGTTCTCCCAAGTCTGTCCTCCATGTTTAATCTCCACGGCTCTGGTGGGCAGACGGCCACCTGCCGAGAATCGTAAACCGCTCGCAAAGATTTATCTCCTTACAATGAACATTAGCATAATGTCAGATCATTAAAAGCCAATTATACTGATCTGTGTGTGTACGTGTGGTGAAAAGTGTTGGGAAAGTTTCTTGGAAGGAAAATTTTCAAGCTTTTTCGCTGTAGATTTTGTGGACTGATGTGGCGGTATATCCAGTGGCGTTCTCGGGATCTTGATCCATGGTGCAGAGAAGAATGCCCCCAAAGACCACCCGTCATTTACACAAGCATTGCAGTTGTGAGAAACAATGAATCACTAACATGTTGATTGTTAAGTTGGTGAACAAACTCCAGGGTAAATCTATGAAGTGTAGGAGGCAGAGATGTTTTTCATCCGAAGACATGTTTAAAATAGATTTTATGATCATTCTATGAAAAACATCAAGTTACAGGTCATACTTTCAACTGTACATCATTCACAACACAAGCTAAACCCTCTAGACAAATTTATTTATTTATTTAAAAAAATTTAATATATATATATATATATATATATAATTATAGAATGTGATAACATACAGCATGTCATATATTATTTATTATTATTATAAATATTATTTCAGCAAATCAAGACGAGGCACCCTTTGTTTTATTTATAATAAATTAAGAATAACTTTTTATAATTATAATTGATTTTTCTTTACACCAATTAAATATTTAATCATAGTAATAATTAATACTAATTAAATGTTTATTCTTCAAATGACACTTTTTAACATTGTGTAAACCTGTGTGCTTATATAATTATTTCACAAGTTAAAGGGATATTTAACCCCCAAATGAAAATAACTCCATAATTTACTCTCCCTCAAGTCATCTTAGGTGTATAGGGCATTCTTCTTTAAGATGAATACAATTGGATTTATATATATATTTTTTTAAATGTCCTGACTCTGATGCCCGGCAGTGAATGAGGGTCAAGATTTAAAGAGTAAATCACAGGGTATTTTCATATTTGGGAGAACTATCCCTTTAAAACTTTTTCTTTGCGTATGCAGTCAACTTTTCCCATTCCCCTCATAGCTCTGCTTGTAGAAGATCCTACAACAGCAGTTACAGCAGCTTTATTCCCATGGCTGCAATCGGAAGCAGCAGGCAGTGGATTGAGAGAGATAATTCCACCAAGAATTGTCTATTACTAGCATTTGTATTTGCCTGTAGGCGTATGCATATGCACGCACAAAATGCTTGCAGTCATAGGAAGACTTTGCCATAGCCTTACACTATTCCATTTATGAAAATATTTGCTTTCTCTCACACTGCATAATTCAATTCAAGTTAATTTGCATAGTGCTTTTCACAATACGTATTGTTTCAAAGCTGCTTCACAGAAACTGCATGTTTCAGTGTTACGATCAGGAAATATACAGAGATGAGCTGATGTCCGAGTGGCAGAAATACAGTAGTAAAATCATTCAGTTAAACAGACATATTGAACACTGTAACATGCCAGTGCATTGATATTGTGAATCAATTTAAAAAGAAACACCAACATGTTTTGCTATGATAGCCTGCTATTTCAGCTCACGCTTTATACAAGGCTTTTGCATGAGATACTTTCTTTTCACATAATATGCAGTATACTATTGCCAGCACCTGCAAAATGAGTTCATGCTCAATAGACTAGCAGCAAACCCAAGGAAAGATATATAACATAACCTCATTTCTATCCTTCCCCCCCTTACCAGTTTTTCAGCAGGTGCAGATGCCATGGAAACCCATAATGCATTGGCAGTGTAGGTCAGAAGAGATCTTCATGCAACATTACTCTGTCATTGTCCCTGTCCACACATGAGTTTTAATTGCCTTATTCTGGGTCTTCGTTTCTGTTTATTTGCTTTGGCATAATGGTCAAGTGGTTCTAGTAATGGATTCATAACGAGCAGTCTTCTGCTTTCCGAAATAGGCGCATAGGCAAACCACATAAAAATTTCCCAGTATTAGTAGACTCTTCCTCTCATCTTTTGCTTCTTGCTTCTGTTAATAGTATGTTTTAAAACTACAAACTTATTCTTACATTTTTTATTATGCTTCACTGTATGTAAAAGAGAATGGCATGTTCTTAGTTTTTAAACTGTAGCTTTTAATAAAAATGCTACACTGAACACATTTTTACAGAAAAGTACTGTAGAATATTACAGTAAAAACATGTTTACTGTAAATTTAGTTTAACCGTGTATGGTGAAAAACTTTTTAAAGTATTATATATTGTAACTTTTGATAAGAAACAAAGTCTTATCTTTCAAATTATGTTATTTTTTTCAGAAAATTCAAACTATGAATGCCCTTACATGCTCTTTGATGTGGTGTGACAGATCGCTGTTAGTGGTCAACCAATGTAGCTTTTTTTACAGCTAATGCCAATATCAATATCTTGAAAAGCAGGGTGGCCAATTCTCGATATAAAGCTGTTATATATATATTTGTAATAATAATTGTACTTATTTAAATTAATATTTAAGAAATTTGAAATAATTTAATAATTGGATTAAAAATGAATGTGTTAAATAAAGATACTTACACTTTAGATGACAAAAGTATATATTTATTTTCATAAATAATACTGTAACTAACAGGGCACTCAGTATTCACTCTCTTCCTGTCAGCTTTCAATTCGTACAGACTGAGCGTCATGCAGAGAACATGCGATCATGCAGGATACACATGCACACAAGATCTCAGTGGGTTCGACTAAATCGGCAGGGTTTGTGAAATAAAATATTTAAAATATATCTTTCTAAGATTTGTTTAAATTATATAAATGCGTATTTTTAAATGCTGGTGGCGAACAAGAAAATATGTTTGCCTTTATATTTCTGCAGTCGTTATAATCCGTCGAACACTAATCGGTGTATAAATGCCTTGACAGTGCGACTGAGCGTGAACATGCCTTCCTCTTTACTACTAGCTTTAACACAAAATAAACACGAATGAACATCTCATGCCTCGTGTAATCACTCAATCAGTGTTTTAACTGTGAGAAAACATCAATAAAAAAGCTTCTAAACTAAATCTCACGCAGCATTTCAATTACCCCAGGCAAGTCATCAGTATCCACAGCTTGTTAGTTAGCTAGAGAAATGTGCCTGTTAATGATGTCTTAATTATTTAATGTATGTTTAAATACATTAAATAATTAAGAGCTTCCTACAGTTTAGTTCATAAGCTGAATTTATTAAAAGAAACACCAAACCATAACTTCAAAAATACTGATCCATTATTTTTGTGTACCCTTTATACCCCATCATGTATGTGTATTAACATTATATAACCTAATAAAATATACGGTTATGTTATTTCACAACTGCAGCTGCCAGTTTTTACCGTAAGTTTTACAGGTTCATTTTCCAGCGTATGCGAGTCCAGCTCAATGGGCAGCCATGTTTTTTGATGAATGCATTGTGGATTACTGGTGATGCATCATGGTTGTTGTGTTTTCAGCACTAGCTGGAGGAGGGGCTGCAACCGTCACCACATTGTAGCAACTTCATAATTAAACATACATCACGAAGCACCATTCTATACGTCAGAGCATTGGCAGGCGCACAGCCTTCTCCGCACATTGACCTGTGCTTGAACTAATGTGGTATACTGCCCCCTGGTGAAAGACTTTCATGCTTTTAGGTGAGGAATAAAAGCTAACGTGAGCATAAAACCCCGTCCCAGTTCAGGATGCATGACCATATAAAATGATGATGTTAAAAAGCTTGGGTTTAAATCACTAAATCTATGAGTATCATTATCAAAAATCCGGCATTTGGTTGAGAGTAGAGTCACAGTGTTTCTCGTATGTGGATCACTCGCCTACATCTGCCGGGCCTCTCCATCATCGACCCTCTGCCGCGGCCCCTGGCCCCATCTACTTCATCCTAATTAGAATTAATAATTGAAAATAGGAAATCGATGGGTGCAAATTAAGCGCAGTACGAGTGGCCTTTATTGGGTTGACATTGTCTCAAGAGCAGCGGTTGTTGGTCACTGCTGATCACCCATTTGTCTCGTGCATCTCCATCTCATGCATATCTTTATTTCGAGTCGTTCCTTTCTGGGTGGAGCATTGTAAACGAGCCTCTTTTCGTGCTTGTTGGCCTCGTGGCTTAGAGAATAGCTTGTGTTTATCTCAAGGGAGGAGAGGAAGATAGAATTATTAATTTGGTAAAGCAACAGCCCGTGTAACAATCTGCTGAGGAGCACACTTCTGACTTTTGTTGAATAAGCTACTGGTTTGCTGCACTAGGTCATGGCTTTTCTCGAATTATTCAGGAGCACGATAATGACCTGACTTGCGCCTTTTGCGTGATTCACTTCAAAGATCTCCTCACCCTCCAGAAAAGATGCTGTGATTGGATAGTGTCGGCCCGCAGCTTCTCTGAGAAAGGTCTCTAGCACTGTATTGAATAGAAGGTGACTTCTCAAGGCTGATATTGATCTGAGTTCACATCCTAGATATATCTTGAACAAATGACCTAGTTGTATCCACAGGGGAGCATCTTTTCTAGACAGCGATTAGTCAGTGCTTAATTTGATATAGATGTCTCTAAACAACGTTCTCTGAATACAAGGTGCTCAAGTGGGAGAAAACTTTTAATGCAGACTAAATTGTCTTGAATTTGAAAATGTAATTCCAAGTTAACAATAGCTTCAGCATCTAATCTTTTCAAACCTAAATGTGTCTAATTATTACATTATATATTCAATCCCAGACCTTTAATAAAATTCATGTGGCACAGGACAATTTTTTTCATAGGTGTTTTCCCTTTCCATTTGTGTTATATTGCATGTGATTTGGGATTATTAAAAATAATACAAATAAGGCAAAGGTTTTGGTTTCAAAAACATGTTTAAAAGTAATTTATGATGATGACCAACCCTGCTTATGTTAAATAAAAAAATACAGTAAAAACAGTAATATTGTGAAAAACTGTTTTAATATATTGTTTATTTCGGGAATGGCAAAGCTGAATTTTCAGCAACCATTAAATGTTTCCTTGTCACATAATCCTTCAGAAATTATGCTAATATGGTGATTTTATGCTCCAAAAACATTAAAAACAGTGTAGTTAATTAATATTTTTTGGAAACCATGATACATTTTATTCTAGGATTATTTTTTTCAATTTTAATAAATCAAAAGAATAGCATTGAATCATTAAATGAATAAATAAATAAAATAAATATTGTGTCTTTACTGTCTCTTTTTATCAGTTTAATTTTTTTTTGTCAAATCAGTGTATCCTTGTCAAGCTGTTTTTGAAAAGAAAAGAAAAAAAATAGCATTTCTTTTAAAAAGAAAAAAAAAATTATTATACATATATCAATTCAAATAGTTGTGTTAACAAATCAATGCATGTGTACTATGTAGACAGATAGACACACATAGTATAATAATAAAACAAGTCATTTTGATGGGCAATCATTCATCTACGGGCAATTTTACTGAGCACTGCTAAACCAGAAATGAAATCTGTTAGAAGTTGATGAAATGTTAATTTACTGCAGATACTGTAATAGATCAAAACAGTACAGTAAAATTCTTTACATGTGAACCGTAACACAGCGTGAGTCATAGCGCGAAAAGATACGACATCAGCACATCCTTATGCTACGTGTCTCCCCTGAGGCTTTGGCTGGCAGGTCCCATGCTGCTCCTCTCTACTGGGGAAAAGGAAACATGTAGCAGGGGCTTGTCTGAGATAAATTAGGGTAGGAGGGACGCCCCGGTCCATCGAGGCTGCCTGGCAGCTGCAGTGCAAGCCCTCCCCCCTCTGTTATTACAACTCAGCACTATCCACCCCACATGACTATTGGCAGTTCTTTCTGTATATTTAGAATAGCATCCATCAGCTCTCCACCCCACATAATGTATCCCAAATTCCCTAATGTATCCCTAATTCATTCTTTAGCAGTCGGCTCTTTCAGCGCACAAATAAATAACATAGTGATAAGTGTCAGTGGAGCTCTAGACGGCCCAGTGGGCCATTTCACGGTGAGAGTATTGGCAGCTTTTACAACTATACGTTTAACAGCATGTCCAGGAGACATTTATCATCCTAGTGTACTAAACAATTGTCACTTTTGTCCCAAAAAAGAGCTATATTTGTAAAGCTAGGTCTAGGTCTATTCGTCTTTTGCAGAGCTTAGATGAATGTGGGAAATGTAAATGAAGAGTGATAGGAAAGAGATGTTTGTTTTTAATTTGAACGGTAAAGGCGCTAAAAGTGATGTTCAGCCTTCTGGAACTTCTGCTAGTAGTACTGACCTTTCCGTTTTCAAAATACCAAAAAAGAGTGACGTTTGGCTCACAGTGCTCATTTTTCAGCAGATGGATGAAATATTGCACTAAAATACTCACAGAGATTGATTCACCATTATTTAAATGTGCTTTCAAACCACCAACTCCGATTGCTGAAGGATGACTCTAAAGAACTGGTTCTTTTTAGTGAAGCAAACCATGCCCTATATGTTTTTGTTTTAATAAAAAGGCAGTAAAGTCTGATTACTGAGCAAATAACCCTTATGAGCGAGTTTATTTAATTCAAATCATGTTTACTCCTTTTGAGAATGACAGGGTAGAAATGGAACAAACATAACTTACAAGCATACAAAATATGTCAAGAATATAGAATTACTTGTAAGATCCGGTTTGTCCGTTTTAAAAAGTGCAAAGAGTTTTGCATGATTCCCCAACTAATGATTTAGTTCATTTTAGTGAATTAAACATACAGCATACAGCCTAATGTTGTTGTTTAGTTTTTGTTTTTGTCAGTAGGTTTTTTGTATAAAAATCAGTCAAATGTTATCATATTTTTGATCATCTAATGTTTTTGTTTAATATGTAGCCTGTGATTATGGAAAATGCTTGGATGGCAAATACCTCCAAAGGTTGTTATCAAAAGGACTATGTGAACAACTTTTGTGAGATTTTGAAAATTAATTTATTATCAAAATAATCTAGTTTGACAATTTGTCTTCTTTTCCCTCCTCCCTAATCAGAATACCTGTGAGGTAACAGGAGGTCCTGCAGGACTAATAATTCTTTAAATCCGTCTAAAACCAATCAGCCAAGGTTTCTGAGTGAACATGAATCTTTACTTATTTCTCACTGGACAGAATATTTTATCAGAACACATTTGGATCTCCCGTTTGCTGTATATTTTAATATCTTTTATGCCACTTTTCCCATATACTTAATTTATTTCTTTGAAGTACATTGTTTCAGTGACTTAATAAGGATCTTGTATAACCTGTTCTCTGAAAAACACTTAACTGGCATGAAACAGGTCTCGCTCGAACGTCATTGGGTGCCTGAGTCACGTAGCACATGGTGCTGTGACATTGCTCAGTAATTAAGACACTCTGTCATGTAGAAACAAACTCTCATCATGGCATAGCAGAGATGAACCCAAACACAAGAGTTCAGCTGCCAAGCTTTGGGATCTTCATTTATCTGCTGGTTTAATTGTCTGGATGCACTTCCTCCAGTCATTAACCACAAAAGCTAAAACTTGGGTGTGAGGGGTTGACTGGAGTCTTCCCCTCCACCGCTGGAGCTTTAATTAAAGGAGTGGAATGGGCTGGACTGGGTGCAAGGAAGTAGTAATTGGCCCTGGAGGCATTGTGTGCTGCGATATAGACAGTGTAATCACACTCTTGTACAGTGCTTCCTATTACACTATCTGATTCAGAAACCATTGGCTCTGTTACAAACATCTAGATAGCTGCGGTCCATCTACTGGATGATAAAATGGCAAATGGTAGATTGGTATGTTCGTTTTAATCTAGTCACGAAGTGGTACTGTAGATGCAAAATGTCAAAACCTACACATGTGTTTTTGGTGAGGGATGCAAAACTTCTGTCAGAGAGAGATTTTTTTCTGAAACTTTAGTTTATGTGTTTGTTAAAAAAACATCTAAAGACATTGTATCTTTCTGTACGTAATTATATCTTTGGACATTTTGGCATGTCAGTTTGAGGAGAGACAGGGAGTGCTAGAAGAGGAAAGATGCAAAGCACTGTTTTTAAGGATTTCATAATTATTTGAATCATACTAATATAGCCTTTGATGCTGATTTGTTATCAAAAACATAAAAAAATAAAAATTACATAAATAAAATAATTTCTGAATAGATTTTTGACCTTAATTTGACTGTGAGGAGAGACCGGAAATTTTAGGAAGGGAGTGATGCAAAGCACTGTTTTTGCCTTTTTATTATTTTTTATGTTCAACTTTTTATTTAAATGATTTTAACCTTCACTGGCAATAAAAATAAGCCTGGATGCAGATGTGCCATAAAACAACCAAATAATAAAATGTAAAAAACTTCAAAAATATACATTTGTATTTTTTTTTGCCTTTGTTTGCATGTGAGACAATGTAATGTAATGAATAAATGTAATAGAAATTAAATGTATAAAATAAAATTACATGTAAAAAATAATATTTTGATTCATTTCGCCTTTGACATTTTTGAAAAGAGAAAGGAAGAGATAGAAGTGAAGAGATATGAAGCGCAGTTGCGCAATATGTAGGTGCACTACCCTGAAGGCCTTGACTCTGACACAAAACAGATTTTTAATAAAAACAGACAGCGTAAGCAAAGCTTCTATATTCCACAGGAGTGAGATATTTTGTCTTCATAGAAAATGCAGTTTAGACTCTGGAATTCTCCCTAATTAGCCTTTTGTGATGTTCATGTTTATTTAGCTGCGCACACAGCTCCAGGCAGAACATAGCACCAAAAAACATACAGTATTTTTCTTGTCAGCCTTAATCATTTTTATATCAGGCCTGCAGCCGAAAGTATTTCACTTGTTTTGTAACAAGTCTTGCCACTCTTATGAGAGAGCTTCGAGTAGCGGCATTAGGAATTCTCACAGGATTGTGCATGGCGCTGCCCTGCGCTGAGATCTTTCTCAACCATCTGATCAAATCAGGCGATTACATTTTTCTGCTTATCAGAGTACAGTACACAGTACACATGTCCTGATGCCTCAAGGTGTAAGCTTGTTGCGAAGAGGAGCATCGGTTGTCTCCCCAAACGCACCCTTTGATTAGCCTGTTTGTGCAATGCTGAGCGCTTTTAATAGAGGTTGTGTTGCAGGTCTGCCGTTTGGTGTACTTGCCATTGAATCTCTGCCCACACACGCCGTCCATCACCCCGATGGGGCCCTCATGCGCTCTTCCTTCATCTCTTCTCCGATTAGACTTATTCTTACGGATGCTTTCCTTTAGATACTTTAAACACAGAGAAATAAGACTGTGTGTTTTACAGCCTTGCCCGTGGCACCAAATGATCTCTGACTCTTTAATCACGGCTAAATGCTGTCAGAGGGCCTGCAGTGAGAGACTGTCTGTGGTGATCCTGAATCTAAACGCAGAAGAGACGGGTTGAGATAATGGGCTTTAGGAGAAAATGTGCTGAGGCGTCTCACTGTGGGGGGGGAAAGAGGCTTTGAGTCTTCAATGGCAACATTTTGTGCTGCTTCTAAGCACCAGAGAAAAAGGCTTCTGCAAATTAAGCTCTGTCTAAATTTCCACTTTATTTGTCCTCCTCCGCAATGATTCAGAATGGCTGCAGATGAAGAGGCCGGCGGACTTGGATTTGCCGCGTTGAATGGGAGGGAAACTGTTTGTGTCCCAGTATGAGGCTTCTTTGAAAGTGAAGCGCTCACTTTGGAGCTGATGGGGAGTTGACGAGGTCCGGGGGCCACTGAGTGAGGCAAACGGTGGATGCGTTGTGTTTTTCTGCTTTTTTTCTCTCATCAGCGTGGGAGAGCTGAGAGGAGCGTGATGAGTGCTGATTGACTGTGAGCCGAGCAGACGATGAGCAGCTCATCCGTCTTTGCTGACCTCCTGCAGGTTTCCTGCCTTTAATGTGCCCTGGTCATTTGTGTGGTGTGAGAGTTCAACCGACAGAAGAACTCATCTGTAGCATATTTACTCAAATCAATAACGTGCCTCCTGCCCGCTTTCAGCTACTTAATATGGCCTACGTCGCACCTCCTGGGAAAGACTCGCCGCAGCACCAGGTTGTTCCATGACCCCCCTCTGTGCCAAGCTGTCTTCTCAGTGCTGATCATCCACCTCGTGTTTGTCTGGAGTAGATAACGGACGCTGGTGTCTCGCAGCACACAGTCTTCATTAGGGCTTCATCCACTTTCAAAAGAGCCTTCTGAGATTAGTCAAGCATCTGGAACTTCAGTGGTTAAATATGGACTGGTTTCTGAGGTTGTTTAAATCACGTGGTACTTTTAACATCTGTGT
Source organism: Enteromius afrohamiltoni (assembly GCA_034779775.1). NCBI lineage: Eukaryota > Metazoa > Chordata > Actinopteri > Cypriniformes > Cyprinidae > Enteromius > Enteromius afrohamiltoni. The sequence goes on from JAUYWG010000055.1 coordinate 12,674,958, forward strand.
ATATATTGCTTTGGATGAAACATCATCTAAATGACAAACTATTCACAAAAAAATAGTCGCAAGTCTTACTGATTCCATTCATAATTCAGAAAAATGTTAATAGGTGTTTTCTATTTGAATATGCTTTAAAATGTAATTTATTACTGTGATGGGTGATTTTTCAGTAGTTATTATTCCATGCTTAGTCACATGATCCATCAGAAATCATTCTCTTGTGCAGATTTGGTGCTCAAGAATCAATTCATGTGAAACTGTTGTTTTCAGGATTCTTTGATTAATACAAAGTTTGAATGAACGGCATTTATTTAAGCCCCCCAAAAAAGTCATAAGAGTAATTTTTTTTCTATCTGAATGCTGAATAATTATGCTTTCCATTGATGTATGGTTTGTTAGGATAATATTTGGCTAAGATACAACTATTTGAAAATCTAGAATCTGAGGTATTTATAAATTAAGTTCATAGCAATGGAAATTACTAATCAAAATATTTTAGAAAAATTTACTAAATATATTCATGGATTCATGTGACTTGACTAGTTTTGTGGTCAAGGGCCACATATATCATAACATTTTAAAAGTCTTAATTGTCACTTTTGATCAATGAATAAAAGAACAAATTTCTTTCAGAAAAGGTCTTATTGACGTGAGTTAATAGTTAAAACTGATTTTTAAAGTATGCGGTGAGGGAAAGCAAAAGTGCACTTAAAGTCAAAATATTTCCAGATGCATGCAGTAAAATTTATGTAAGGGTGTAAATGAATATAAAAGAAAAAAAAATCCAAAATTGATGTCTGTGGTGGTTATGGCCCTGTTTATGCTAGCTAATACCGTGTAAACACAAGAATGACTGTGTCAGTCTTTTATAGCATCTCTGGGCCACTTTAGGTGCGTTTGCAAGATTAACTCCTTGCAGTTTCATCCATTTTATTGATAGTGTTTGCTTTCAGCATGGTATTAGCTCGTTGATAATTTAAAAAGAATAAATGAGGGGATGTAAATAATCTATGCTTTAGCTAATCCCCACTCACAGTGGGATTCACTTGTATTGACAAAACACTGTACAAACTTGCGTGTGTCAGCATATGTTCTGTAATAAAATTCTATGACTTCACAAATCTTGTGTCGCTGCAATTCCAGGATTACAGGTCACCGTTTGGAATGTAATACAACCAAATCAGAGTGATAAGCAAGAGTTTTTATCCTCAGCTCTTACTGGAGAGTGGTGGCATTTTAGTTGGCTGGTGTAAAAAAGCGTTCTTTCTTCTTCCCTGTGTTTCAGGTTGTGAAAGTGGCCACTGGGGGCCCCACTGCAGCAACCGCTGTCAGTGCAAGAATGGGGCCCTGTGTAACCCCATCACAGGAGCCTGTGTCTGCACAGACGGCTACCAAGGATGGCGCTGCGAGGATCAATGTGAGCCTGGCTACTATGGCAAGGGCTGCCAGCTGCAGTGTCAATGCCTCAACGGTGCCACCTGCCACCACGAGACGGGGGAATGCATATGTGCACCAGGCTACATGGGTCCCATGTGAGTACCAGGGATAAAACCGCTTTGCAGTATAGAGAATGTTAGTATGAAGGGTAGTATGTCATTCCTGAAACATATTCTTGATATAGAGGAGACAAGGACAAGTTGTTACTCTAGTGAAAAGGGTAGGTTTATTTTTGAAAGTCAATTTCTGTAAGGCACACACCTCCTGACTGCAAAAAAGCTATTCAACCTTTACACCATCTTTGCCAAGGAGCCACATTCAGCTTTTGTGACCTTTTGTGTTGTCACAGTGAGAACCTAAATAAATATTTTTTTTCAGATGAATTAAAACCATAAGGTTTTGTGCAACGTGAAATATGGAGAAAAAAAACATGCAATTCATATATGCACTATTCTTTGAATCTTTGGGGTCAGTATGATTTTAGTTCTTTAAATAAAAATAAATACTTTTATTTTGCAGGGATGTAATAAATTGATCAAGAAAATATATATAGAAATATATATATATATAGACTATATATAGAAAATATTTATTTTTCATCTTTGATAATAACAAGAAATACTTTTTAAATTAGCAAATTTGGAAAGACTAGATATAATTTTTCTTATAACTTGTTTTTGCTATTTTTATTATTTGAAGTTTTGTATATTTGTACCTATTTATTTATTTTTATACTGCATATATACAATTTTTGAACAAAATAATTATATGATTGTTTTAAAATGATAAATGCAACTGAATTGTGAAACTGAAATATTTCCTCTTGCCATGAATATAGCCACTGTTGCTGAAATGGCGTTTAATCCTAAATAAAGCAAATTTAAATATTAGGATGATTTCTGAAGGATCATGTTACGCTGAAGACTGGAGTGCTGATGCTTTGCTGTCAAAAAATTTTATACTATTAATGTTTTACTATAAATTTGAATCAAATAAATGCAGTTGTTGGGGGTTTTTTGCATATTAATAGACTTCTTTTAAAAACATGAAATCTTAGCCACCCAAGCTTTTAAACAGAAGTAGATCTCTTATATATTGTGGAGGCAAATTGAATATCTCGTATCGGGAATGAATATATTTAACCTAAAACCTTCTGGGTATTTCCCCATGCGATATCTAACCCCAGTCTCCCATACTAATCTACATACTATATACTTACTCTTTGTCTATATTCATTGTTAGCATAGTAAAAACACTGTGAAGTTCTTGTGAGGTTACTTTAAAAATATGGTTGAATTTTTTTTCTGAAGCATTTGTTCTTAAGTCTTTGAACGTTCTTGTGTTTTATGTTGCAATCCTTTGCAATGGCTGCCTGAGTTTCAAGTGTTTGCTCTTGTGGTTCGGCAGCTGTGGAGAGCGATGTCCCTCTGGAAGTCATGGGCCACAGTGCGAGCAGCGCTGCCCCTGTCAGAACGGAGGAACCTGCCATCACATCACTGGAGAATGCTCCTGCCCCGCTGGATGGACGGTAAGAAGCTGCACACTGGGGGGACCGAAAAGGGTGGAGACGTGGAAACTGACAGAGAGAATAAAAGACAGAACAGAAACAGAGAGGAATAAAGATGAGGAGACAGATTATAAGGAATGAGGGGCAGAAAGTGAAGGAGAGTAAAAGGGCAAGATACTGAAGCGACGGAGGAGGTGAGTCATGCTTAAAAGGAAGTAAGGAAGGAAAAGAGAGTAATTAGAAAGAGAAAGGGAGGGTTAAGTGAATGGAGGGAAGGTGAAGGAGTTTAAGAGGTAAATGAAGGAAGGGTGGAGGAGAATCTGAATGTAGTGGGGAAGAAATGACACTGATCTGAGTCTCGCAGAGCAGCTGAAGTTATTATTTGGAAGCAAATTGTGTGAAGCTTGCTGATCCTCATTATTGCTCCATTTGCATCATCTTAAACTCGTGAAGAGGACATATCAAAAACTCAAGTTTCCTTTCTCTTCTGAAAAGAGCTTAATGCGATACAGAATGTAGACGTACTACAATATTCACAAAGCAACGTTCCATCTTCAGTTCATCGTTTATTAAAACTAAACTGCAAAAATGGGTCATTTAGAAATTGCAATCTTATTGACATCATAGCTGTGTACTGTACATTTTCATATGCACTGTTTAAATATAAATTTAATGATTTAATTTCAGAACATTGCTTGAAAATCTTGAAGGTACAGTAGCAAAGACTGGATCAGATATTGTGTACCATCATCAGCTACAGATATATCAAATATGGCCTTTTTTAGGGGAACAAATTTGTATGTTTCTTGTTTAATCGTAAATTATATAGATGAAATACACTGATTCTAAATACGATATACTGTTTGTATTTACCTAAAATAATGTATTGCCTCTGTTTTTCCAACCTGTATGACAAATGCTATTCTAAATGTTTATTTTTATTTTGAAAAAAGTATTGGCTACTACTATTTTTCTTATATTGAAAGTGCTTTCAAAATAGCAAAAAATCACCAATAAAGCGTTAGAAAAGTCTATGGTTTTGTATGATTAAAAGACTAAAATTTATGTCGAAAAATTGCTGGTAATGACAATGGATTTCTTTCCATTGACAGCGAATCAGAAGCTACCCTGCTTTAAAAAGTTGGATCATTTAAAATCAGTAGTTAAAAAGTATTACAAAGTTATACTTAGAGGACCTTTAAAGAGTTTCTCCTTTTGAAAGAAACCAAGTTATATGGGTTTGAAATTGGGAGTAGATGATGACTGAATTTTATTTGAGTGAATTGTTCTTATAAGTCAGTGCAGCTTTAATGGGTATGACTTTCATTTGATTGTCAATTTTTCTCTGCCCTTTTTCTGGATAGGGCTCCGTTTGTGCCCAGCCATGCCCATTTGGCAAATATGGGATCAACTGCAGCAAGGAATGCTCTTGCCGCAATAGAGGACTGTGTGACCACATTACAGGACAGTGCCAATGTATGGCAGGATACAGCGGCCACAGGTAAACCAAATACCCAGTTCCAAGCTTATTAATCCTGACTACCACAAAAGCCGTTTGTTAACAACCCTGCAAAATTTGGTTGCTGAATAATTGATTAATTGTTTTTTTACTGCTATGTGTTTACATTCCCTGTGTCCACCGATCCCACTTCGAGATCCGCACTGGTCTGTTAAGTTTCTGCCCATTAATTACCAGTAATGGAGTTTTATTAGGATCCAATTGAAATTGCTCAGTGCCTTTATTTCCCCGTGTCTTCTGCAGCAGCTTAGGGTTTATTAGCGCAGTAAAGTGATTGTCTGCAGAGTGAAAACACTTTCAGAACAGACACTTCTTATCCTCTAATATTTAACAAAATTGCCCTCATTCATTTGGTCTGTGACAGGTGAATTAGCCCAGCAGGAATAATCTCAGATTGCGTTAGTACCCCCTCCTCCCTTCCCGTAAGTCCTTCTCACACCCGTCTCTCCTGATACAAACGACACTGGTGTAATTTCAACATGAAACATACCTAGTCCGTTTTATAATTTAATTGAGCTATTTATCTGTCTCCTAATGGCTTCTTTGGACACTCAAGATTGATGTTCTGCCAGCATTGTATATTGAAGATCTTGTGGAAGTCGTTGTTCCTTAAGTCACTTTGCTATTCAACAGAGAGAATGAGCTGGGGTCTAATTGTATTCACGGTAATTAATGACTGCAGTCTTAGTTTGCTGTCACCCCAGGTGAAGCCAAGGGGCTGATCAACCTGAGGCACCAAAGAAGACGCCCAGAGCACTGACCCTTGACCCCTTAGATTAGAATGACTCTGTAGTCTACTAATTCTGCTTGTGATTCTGACAGGCTACTTTTCTTACAGAGTCTCTCTGACTAATGAATAATGTGTACAAAACATTGCTTTGGGGTTTTCTTCGCTCACTGTTCCCAGGTGCCAGGAAGAGTGTCCGGTCGGCACATACGGACCCCAGTGTGCCCTCCACTGTGACTGTCAGAATGGGGCCAAGTGTTACCACATCAACGGAGCGTGTTTGTGTGATACAGGATTTAAAGGTCCTCACTGCCAGGACAGGTTCTGTCCACCAGGCCTCTATGGTCTCATCTGTGACAAATACTGCCCCTGTAATGCCACCAACACACTCAGGTGAGACACGCTACCACACTAGAATGATATTTAAATGTATTTATGCATTTATTTATTTATTGTTCATTTAGACGAAATAGAAAAGAATTGAATTGAAATAGAAAAGAATGCAATTTAATTATTGTAATATCCTTACAATGCACTTCATTTCTCTGTTAAGACAAAAATTCTAAATATGCTTATTCATTTAATTAGTTAATTATATTTATATATATATATATAACACATTGTAACAAATTTTCTCAAGAGGGGAATATTTATAATTCATTTTAACTGGTTATAAATAATAATAAATATTTAGATTAGATTTTAGAACTGACTGTAGCAGAATTAATGTTACAATTATTAGATCTGTCCGTCCACCGAGCAGATAATATAATTATTTATCAATTCTAGGAAAGGTTATTTCCTGGCCAAGGAAGGATGGAATGGCCAATCAAAGGCATGAATTTTTAGCGTGAGAAACTTTCATTCATTTCATGCATTAGGGGTCACATACTATACATCATTGTTTGAGTAATAAAGACAAGATCATTTTGATACCAAGAAAGGAACCTTTAGTAGATTGGAAAGCGGAGATACACTTGAATATAGGGAATTAACTAATGCAAATAAAAAGTTGTAACTAGTATAATCTGATAAGGGAACATACACACAGCGCATGCATATACGGGATACCTTTATAATTGGGTAATCATAGCATAAAATAGAGAAAATGTCTTTATGTGTGTGCGTGATGTGTATTGCAAGTGTGGAGCCAGACCACTAGTCTGGTTAGGCCATTGGTGGACGACACGGAGGTCTCCTGCTTCTCTTTGGAATGTGTTTGAAGTTTGATGTAGAGACTGGAGAACCAATCTGTTTAGCACCCTCGTGATAGTAGGAGGAAACCATTGGCAATTAAACATCCATATAAATGTAGAATGTGGGTCCAGGTCTGTAATTTAAATGCAAATGTCAAAGGCTAAAAGGGTCTTTTAAAGACCTAGAGTCCAAACGGTCATCTGTGATCTTTTATTAAACGTTTAAACATTAACATTTTATTAATAAGCATATAGTGTCATTAATTTACAATTGCCATTTAGAATATATAAATATAAGGGATGCAGTATCGGTATTTGTAGTTTGGTCGGATATGTCAAAACAAGTGAGTAAACCAATGCAGAAATTTCTTAACGGTAGGGAGGGAGAGAGAGAGAGAGAGAGAGAGGCAGTTGTTTGCTTACTTAGCACACATAATTTGGATTAAAACTAAATCATAAATCTAAGACAATTTATGGGGCATTCGCTATAAACATAATTTATTTTCAACCTTAAGCCCATTGACTTTCTGTGAAAGTGAAACTAGCAGCCTGTGTGAAATGCGCTAGGCTTACTGTATTTACCAGTACAAATAGCCCAGTAAAAGATAGTTATAGATAGTTATGTAAATATTATCAAAATAACAGCTGAATCATTTCATAAGTTAGATTATAAATAAATATATTTTATACAGTACATATTTTAGTATATACATGCATGTGTTTGTATTTATATATAAATAATAAATATACACAGTACACACACAATTATTCTTATTTTGGATGTGATTAATCACTGCCAGGCACTTAATATATTAATTAAAATATATATATATATATATATATATATATATATATATATATATATACCAAACAATCCACAGACAAATAAATCAAGAAATAAACATAATAAAAAAATTCACTTTCCAAGTCAAATACTACATCATTTGTAATTTTCCTTGTATTTTTGCATTCCTTTTCTGCCATTTTTAAAAAGAAGACATGACTAAATTGATCATAAATGCATTAATTATCCTAAATTACAGCCTTAATTAGATCATAATTTCCTCACACTTTCAATATTGTAAATCAGCTAGGTTATTTGATACAAACATTAGATTTTGGTAGAGTTCCCTATGGAACAGGCTACTGAACCTACTGAACCTTCAGTCCTACAATCATCACTTTTCTAGCCAACTTTTCTCGAGTTAACCTTCAGAGACATGGTTGAGTAAAGAGCTCCATTTGAGTCCATTTGACTTCATTTGACTTGCAAGTAAAAATTTGAACACCTTTCAACAGTAGCATAGCACTTGCTCTTTATCGCGACCTGTGCTTCATTCATTATTTGTTAGCCGCGTTCCTGGCTAATGCAATGTTAATGCCTGGTATGGGTAGATTAGGCCCTGAGACTCTGGGGCTCATTACTACATGAAGGAAAGAAAGGACACCCCATTTATCTGAGTGGAGCTCACAGACACCAGGATGGATGAACTCAAATGGTTTTAGTACTCAGATTTGGCTCCCTTGTTCTGGAAACCAAAGTGTTTCTGTTTAGATGCCGTATACACAACGTATCTTTAGGCATATTTGTACATGAATATCGATCTGTCTTTCTCTTTTTCAGCTGCCACCCTCTGACAGGTGAATGCTCGTGTACAGCAGGATGGACGGGTCTATACTGCAATGAGACCTGTCCCCCGGGTTACTATGGAGAAGGATGTAGTGTGCTGTGCCAGTGTGCTAATGGAGCAGACTGCCACAGTCTCACTGGGGCCTGTATCTGTGCCCCAGGCTACACAGTGAGTCCATGTTTATCATTTATCATTGTCCACATTCATTAAATACTAGTAAATCTTGCCATGCTGAAATATAGTCACATGAAATTGACTGCTAAGCATTGATGATTATAGTTGCTAATGTTCTGAACTAAAGGATGGTCTTTTTTCACATGCCTTCCTGACATATAGGCAACCTATACATTTGCCATTACCATCACTCAAACCTCTCTTTTTTAGCGTAAACACAGAAATGTCCTAGGATGACCGTTAAATACCGCCTACAATAGCTGTCAGATCTGAATGTTTTGGAATGTTAATTATATAAACTGCCTAATCAAATTATATATTTTTTGGTTTTCTGTATTTATTTATTTAAAAAAAAAAATGCATACTGATTAATCAGTTAAATGAATCAGTCACTAGCTGTTCAGAACAGGGGTTTGAGGTTAAAATGAAAAAAAAATATATATATTTATAATTAAGTAATTAATTAAATTCATCATGTTTATGTAATTACAGCCCTAATTATATAATAATTTACTGATTAATTGGTAATTAGGGGTGTGACAAGACACTTATCCCACGAGACGAGACGCTGTTTCACCCTTTAAAATCACCCTTTAAAAGCAGGGTAAGCAATTAAAACAATTTTTTAAAAAGCTTCAGAAAATTTTGGCCATCTGCCATCACAAAATACCAGATAAGATTGAGATTAATTGGAGTGTAAAAAAAATGTAGTGTATATATAACATCATGCAGTAAGTGAGAAGTGTAGTAAGTCACAAAATCAGTAACACTCCCATGTACTCCCATGTCCCAGGTGTACACAAGAGACACATTTATGAGACACAGGTGCAAACAGCAATGTGTCTTAGCTCACCACTTGGATGACCAAAAAGAGTCTAAACAGGGCCATAGATATGACATATGAAGTTGGCAAAACCCATTATTACATAATAAAGGTTTATTATTGTGGATTTTAAGTGAAAACTGGAAGCATCTTTCAGAGAACATTTCTAGTCAGCACTTCCCTTGATCTTTCTTTGAAAAGTTTGTGTGTCTTGATACTTAAAGCAGAAGTGTCAGCGAATACAGTTTATTGCTTTGAAAATGATCTCTATAGTGGTCTCACGCACAAACACACACACACATAAACACATCACCTCCAGCAGGGAGGCTGGGAACAAGGTGAAAGTCTCAGCAATGCTACTTTTGCAATGCTTTTGTCTTATTACACAGCAGGTTTACACTTAACACAAAGACCTTGTGATACACCGAAAGTAACGCAAGATACAAGGACTCCAAAATAGATTGTGATATCTAGGCAAGACTCTATGTGACATAAATAACAAATCGTTTTGTTATCCAGTTGGTTGCACATGGCACACAATCAACCCGGCTTCGTGTTCCCTGATGAACAAAGAGGATGCTAAAATGAAAGTGATAAGATGCAGGGAAAGAGCGTGTGAACGACAGATAGAGAGAGATGATCATATCAGTAATCTGAATTTATTTTAGAGAGATGTTAAAATAGATGGATGACTCGTTCTTTTGCTGCACCGAATGCGTCATAGTATTGCTTACAGTCCTGTTCATCTTGTTCATTCTCAGAAGCAGATGTACTTCAGTTTACAGCTAGTAGCTTTAGAGTTAGAGAACTAAGAGAAACTAAAAACAAATGTTTGGGAGTAACAAAAACTAAAAGTGGCACTAGCAACTTTTAATGTTGTTCAGCCAAAGTGAAATATTCATTGGTTATATGCACTATATTATTTGTTTGTTTTTTAATATTATATATTTTAATAGTTTGGGGTCAGTACGAGTTTTCATTTATTCATGATTTATTTATACAAAATAGTAAAGAATTTTAATATTGTCATGAAATTTCAGTAACAATTTTGCAGTTATTTATTTTATTTTATTTATTTATTTTTTATACCTCTATTCATCAAGGACACATAAGAAGGATCAATACTATAAGCATACCAAAATGACAAAAATATTTGAAATACATGCTGTTCTTTTGAGCTTTCTATTCATGAAAGATTTCTTTTGTTCAACATTGATCATGAGAAATGTGAAAAATTCAGCATTGTCATAACTGGAATCGATGACATTTTATGATACACTGTATCAAAGCAAAACTTTCACAATATTTAGTTGTAACTTTATTTTTGATGAAAATAATTCAACTTTTCAGCATAAAACCTTTGTTTTTTTTTTTGAAAAACAGAGAAATTCTACCAAATCCAAAATTTTAACTGGTAGTGTAGCTTAAATATAGCTATAGCTCCTTTTTGTTAACTTGTAGGGTATTGTACATTTTCAGTAGCGTCACTTTAAGTTTTAAATAAGATGTAACATGGAAAGCTACAGTTTCAATTATCTTCCCCGTCACTGAACAGATTTCACTCCCGCTGCATTCAGAAACAGCAGAAATATTGCAAAGCAGATGGAATTAAGACAGTGCCGCAGGTAAAGAATAGAAAGGCAGTGATGATTAAGACAAACTCAGTACCAGGCTGTAGCAGACTCCTTCCTTGGCTGTAACTGTTGCAGTGTCCTGTGGCAGAGCTGCTACAGCGATTTGAACTAGCAGGCGGAGGCACAGACTGTATCTTAATTTTAACCACCTGCTCTTTGTGTTGGATTTGGGGGGGCCTGCTGCCAGTTCTATTAAACACTGCTCGAGGAGCTTTGGCCAAGGAGTCTGATCGAGATGCAATGGAATTGGGACGCAAAGCTCCATTTCCCGGCCAGCTCTTTCATTCGGACCTATGGAACAACAAAGGTTAACAATCTGACCACAGTCTGGTCGAAAATAAGAGGGGTAATGGCCACCAAAACTCATCTGTAGAGTTCTGAGAGAATTATATTTATAGGGGTGGGAAAGGAGCATATATATATATATATATATATATATATGCTTGTGCTGCTGGTACTGAGAGAGCACAGGTGGGGAGATGAGGGACCAAATGTGCTGGTAGTACCAAGTTGAAAGCACACATGCCATGTTCATGTGTGCCACTAATGCCTTTTTCACTAGAAAGAGGCATTAGTGAGAATTTTATATCCCTATATTAAAGTGTTGTCAAAGTGTTGTTTTGTTATTTTGTTTTCCAGCTAGATCTAAGAATTTTCAAGAAGCTGAAATGATCAGTGGAATTAATTTGCTTCTTTATATTAGAGTATTTGTTTCTTTTTATTGTTGTTTTTATCCTAAACTGATTATTTTAAATCATTTTATTTATTCTTGAATGTTTTCTTGAATATTCTTCAATATTTTTCTTGAATATTATTTGTTTTCCAGCATGATGTTAGAATAATGCAAAGATAATTTATTTTGTGGTTCTTTTTTATCCTAAAATTTCAATATAAAAAAAAAATTGTATCCCAAATTTTTAGTATGGTCTCAGATTTTTGGACCTCATTGAATATGAAAATATGCCATTCAAAGACCTGAAAAAATTTCCAGCTTGGTGAATGTTTTAATGATTTGTGTTAAGTTTATAATAAAGTGAATATTTAAGAATATTCATTGTTATCCAGCTTGATGTGCGTATCATGAAAAGAGAATATACTTTGTGCTTCAATGGAAACATTTTTTTTTTTACACAAAGAATCTCAAATGATCAGTATAATACATTTGCTTATCAATATTAATAACAATATAATAATATTTTTTATTATATACAAATATATATATTTTTAATCCTAAAATTATAGTTTTATCATTTAAAAAATACTGTGTCCCAGATTTTTTGTATGGTTTCAGATTTTTGGACCTCACTGAATATGAAAACATGCCATATAAAGTATGAAAACATTTCTACCTTGGTGAATGTTCTATTGATTTGTGTTAATTTTATTATGAAGTGTATATTTAAGAATATTCATTGTTTTCCAGCATGTGAGTATTATCCAAAGATAATTTTGTGCTTCAGTGGAAACTTTTTTACACAAAGAAGCTTAAAGGATGAGTGTAATAAATTTGCTTATCAATATTAATTACATCTTAACACACACATATATATATATATAAATAATCATTGTTAGGATAAATATTTGTAACATTCCTAGCAATGATTATTTTTTCAATCAGATTTTTTGACCTTTTGAGCATATATCTATTTGACTATACTAATGATTTTCGTTGATTTTATTATAAAGATTTAAAAATATTTAACCTGGAAACATAAGTCTGACTTTAGCCTGCTTTTAGAGTAGTTCAGTCACCCAGTTGAATGAGTGCTCTCAGGCCTGTGTCAGTGTAATCTGGAGCATTCACGGGTCTCGCTAAATCCCTGTGGTCATTTGTGAGCCAGAGACTCTTTTACCTCCTCCAACCCATTCACCAGTAAATTGCAGGTCTGCTGAAAAGTCGAACAAACTAACTTTCTCGCCCCATATTCAGCTGCCTGCACCGATAGTTTTAAGTCCTTTCCCGTAGAACAGAACTGCCATTGTTAGCAGTCTGCTTGCTGTCACTTTTGAGCGGAACAAAGATAACTGCACGTAGATTGATGAAAAATTAATCCACAGATGTAAGCTTTTCATGTGGGGAGTGGATGGACGAGCGAAGCAGATGGAGAGGTAGAATATTTGAAATGGGGAATACAATGGGGGAATGTGGGAGAGTGAGAATGAAAAAGAAAGAGAGCATACAAGAAAGAAAAGAGTGGGAGTAAGAGAAAATATTGGAGATGATTGTATCAAAGCGAGCGAGCGAGATAAATGATGACAGATTGAAAGAAGCAGAAAGAGGGGAGAAACAAAAAATATATATAGAGAGAGCGAGAGTTGGTCCCGCTCGGTGCCCATGGCATCCTGTGGCATATCTTATCCTGCTTTCCACTCAGACCTAGTTCCAGATGATAATGAGAGAGCGGGTCCTTTGCTGCTCGATCCCCGGCACCAGGGAGACGGAGACAGGAGGTGCGCAGCACACTGCCATTACCCCACTAATTGGGAGTCTAAATCATTTTGTCAGCTGTCAGTCAGAGCCAGGGATGAGGCAAAAAGACACCAGCGATGGCCAGCGCTGGGATATAGGCAACTCCCCTGCTGAGCCTAGTAAAGCACAGAGATTGTGCTGGTGTTATTCGACTGGTGAACAGGGCTTAAGAACACAGTGTCTGTCAGTTTTTTTGGGTAGTTTAAGCATTTTGTTCCATTGCTAGAACAATTAACCTTAAAATTAATAATATATACAGAAATACAAACAGGTCATAAAAAGATAACCCGGAAATATTGTTAACTCGATTTAGGAAAGAAATCAGTTAAATCTGCATGTAAAAGGCTAAAATGATCTGGTCAGTTTCACACATTACTGTACAGTTGATACATTGTTGTAGGTAGTTGCCAGGGCATTATTTGTTAAATACTTATTTCTTGAACAGTTCATCTCTGTGTGTTTCTTAGGGAGATGATTGTTCCCAAACCTGCCCACGTGGACTATACGGTACTAACTGCACTTCCACCTGCCACTGCCACAACCAGGCAACCTGCTCACCAATCGATGGCTCCTGCATCTGTAAAGAAGGCATGGAATGATGTGCTCTCCTTCTTCTTTTCATTCCCTCATTTTTCTTAGAGAAATGAATACAGAGAAAGTCGTAAGAGACTATGGGTTTACCACCAACCTAATAACAGGATTATAGCTTGACCTGTACAAATAAATCAATAAGCAATCAATACATGCAATCAGATGCTAAGAAAAAGTCATCTTTACATTCGATTGCTCTGGGACTAATTAATCCTTTTCTAATTCCTTTTAAAATAATGTCAATGTTTAGAGAATTAACCCTGTCTGTAAATAAAAATTAGAAATGCCTGATAACCCTGTTATACTGCAAAAACTCTGGACATCATACATAAAAAGTAATATCCCCATCCGTTCTCTATATATCCATCTCTGTCATTATGGAAAAACATGTTTCAGTATCAAAGGATCCAAAGTCTCTCCAGGACACTTTCAAAGGATACATAACCACTTAGCACTTACATCCACATATGGCCTTTTTAGGCTGTAATAGCATAAAAAATGCAGCGTGAATCCACAAGAGCCCTGTGAGTGCTCAGCGTTTGGCTGACCGCAGCTAACCGTACCTGCGGGATAGCCTTCATTGTTGCATAAACATGGAATCGTCCTTAAAGGCCTGCACCAGCAGAGTATCCGTTTAGGTCCCTCCAGTTTGGAAGTAAGCTCATTAGAGACATCCCATTCATAATGCAGAACCCCAGTGTGCTACACAACTTCTCTGCCTATCCCACTCTGCTCTTATGTTGACCTCAAACCATGCATATATTCAACTCATTGACTGCTTTGCGGCATGAGCCGAGGGAGAAAAGAATCTTTCTGTCAAGACGTGACCTCACTTCCCCGTCTTCCCGCTCTATTAATTGAACACTGTTATAAACTAGTGAAGCTTTGGCTAGAACTCAAATAGAGAATGTTAAACTCTCGGTTTTTAGCAAATAAATAACTGAAAGAACCGGTGGTTGAGTAGACAAATAAATTAACGGATGTCTGTACCGTCTCCTTTTGCTTTAAAGGTTGGCAGGGTGTAGACTGCTCAATCCTGTGCTCCAGCGGGACTTGGGGATTGGGCTGTAACCAGACTTGTTTGTGTGCCAACGGTGCGGCTTGTGACCCAATTGACGGCTCCTGTACCTGCACCTCGGGCTGGAGAGGGGAACGCTGCCAGCAGCCCTGCCCCGTGAGTATCTTCCCGGGACTGGTTCCATTGTCTCTCTGCCAGAAGCTAGCAGGCCTGGCCATTTGATTTATACATATTTGTCATGACAGGGCAGTTTAAGCTTAGCAAGATGGTTTGTGTGTGTGGTTATTCAGGATGGCACATACGGGCTGGAGTGTCGTGAGCGTTGTGACTGTAACCATGCTGATGGATGCGACCCTGTGAGTGGATTCTGTCGATGTTTGCCAGGATGGACAGGTGAGTGTAAGACCAGTGACATGTAAAAATAGGGTTTTATGAAGCAACATACTGTAGATGCTGGAGTGAATTACTCACTCATTGTTGAAAGAATTGATGTTATTTTAAACATGCAGTGACTGGCACACAGGACGCATTCAATTTATGAGCAGTGAAAGTAACAATTAGTAACATAGGAACGCCCACCTGGCAGGCAAAACGAACCTTTGCTCCAATGGCCGCCAGTTATTGCAACACAGTTTGCATTAAGTAGTAAAATGTATATTAAAACACATATATTAAAATGTGAAATTCAGTAAACACTTTATTGATGATGTATATTTTGTACAGGCAAGCAGATGAAACCAGAATACAAACAAAGTTTCACATTATGTGGTTTCCCATAACCATTATCAGCAAAACACTGAACATTAAGCAAATCGTGTTCAAATACCAGCCTCTTCTGTTTTCCTATGTAAACTATGCATCTTAAATACAGAGGTTACTGAATTTAATATTTTAATATTACTGTTTTAAATATATTAAGGCACTTTAAGTGTCTCTACAACGTTTTGTAGCGCTGTTTAATGATTGAAATATTCCCGTGGGGGCTTAATATAGATTGCAAATGGCCAAAACTACTTTTGTTTTATTGTTTTGAGAGGTGATCTAAATATTTGGAGCTGTGAAAGAGATGAAAAATTGACACGCTTGTGCTGCAGTTCTATGAATGTTTTGCCCTCCAGGCCTTCGAACCGGTCACGTGAATGAAAACCAAATCATCATATTAGAATGATTTCTGAAGGATCGTGTCACACTGAGGAGTGAATGACTGTTAAAAATTCAGCTTTGCCTCACAGTAATATCTTAAAAATTAGAAAACCGTTATTTTAAATTGTAATATGGTAGTTGATATATCAATGTGTCCTATGGTGTGACATAAAAATTAAAAGTTAAAAAAAAACATTGAAGATAAACCTCTATGAAATGAACTATGTCACACAATACGTAGAACACAGTCTTTTTTTAATTTGTAAACTACCTAATATATATTTGAATAGTTTTACTGTATTTTCGATTCAATAAATGCAGCATGAAATACTTATTTCAGACATTACAAATATTACCAACCCCAAACATCTGAAAACTCGTTTAAACACTTTAGTTTATAACTTTCCTGAGGATGAAGTTTTCATGATGATCAAGTACAGATTATTGGTAGTCCGTTTTATGTTATGACTATCGTCATAGGAATACTCCAAAAATGACTTTTTATTCTGTATAGAGCTGCAGTTCTGTTCCGCTGCAGAAACACAGTCAGTGTGAAAGCACGATGAGACCCTGCTGTTACAGTTACGCTGCAGCACTGCTTCCTCAAGCTGCGTAATACAGACTTACAACTAGTAGTAATACTACTGCTAATCATTATTATATATTATATATTAAGAGTCAGCAGGCAGAATTTCGAAGATACTGAGGTCTCTCGAGATACCACGATGTGTCTTCATGACACAAATATAATATATAATATCCACCCCAAAGCATCTGCTGTAGTTTATTGTTATAATGCAACTGACTTTCCAATAAAACATTGCAGTGCTAATTTTAACCAGAAATAATAAAATCAGTGTTTTCTTTGCAATCATGAAAGCATTAATATTTCAACTGCCTTCATCTTGTGGAAAAGTTCATTATTTTTTCTCAAATCTAATCATGGAAACATGAAATTCTATTTTTTAATTTAAATCGCAAAGCAATGTTTTATTTCAGATCCTGCTAAAATATATTAAATTAAACCGATTCTACATATATGTGTGTATATGTTCAGATTCTTCTACACAGGACCACCACGCCTCCAAAAGTTGTTATCGTAGGACACACAGCCTGCAGGCAGATTAATATGAGTTCTCTGAAAGCATGAAGCATTTATAATAACTGTTGCTAAACATGTTACCTAATTAGATTGCACCGACCCAGAATGAAGCAATCGTTCTGCGGTTTGCATATATGGCTTTCACACTGTGCTTACACCTTCTGTTGCAGCGATCTCAGCACTGTGTGTCCAAGAAAGAGCTATGAGAGGCAGTGGACATGTTTGAATATCACAGAAGGGCTGTGTTTACAAGTTCTTCAGCATGTGAACATGTTATACAAGAAGCGCAAGGGAGCAGGTTGAGATGGTAGATGTGGCTTTGCCTGCAGGCCCTCCATAACTTTCTCCGTTCAGGTCTCCGAATTCTGACCGTGTGTACTAGGAAATGATGTGGCTTTCATTATCTGCAAGAAGGAGCCAACTACGCAGAAATCTCACGCTCTGCATCCTGCCCAGGTCTCCGCCATCTGCCAGACCTAATGGAGTCACCAGGGTGCAAATAGGCCTCAGAGACTGCGAGCATCTGAACAAAGAGACTATGCAGAGCAGTGATTTATGAAAGCTATAGAGAGAGATAGAGCTAGACGCACAATGTGCATATGTGAGAAGATATCGTCAGGTCTAAGACTTTAAGAGAATAAGCTACACATGAGATGGAGAGAGAGAAATTGCATAAGAATGTGTGATAGGGAGTCTCGCATGGAGTCCCTGCAACAGCATCTCTCAAAAGGGGGGGGGGGGTGTTGTGCTTAATCCAATGATTAATCAAGATGAATCATATCCAAAATAAAAGTTCTTATTTACATAATATATCTTTGTGTACTGTGTATATTTATTATGTATCTAAATATACTCGCATACAATATATATTTATGGAATATTTACATGTATATATGTATATTTATATAACATATATGATATATATTTCATATATAAACAGTTTTCTTTATATACATGATTGAGTGTGTATTCAACAAATATACACAGTGCACACACATATACTATGTGAAAAAAATAACTTTTACCTTGGATGCAAATAATTGTGATTTTATAAATATATATTGGCTAGATTTTGTGTAGGTTTAGAGTGTCAGTAATGTATGATGACAAGATTAAACACTTAATTTTCAGGCATTTCATTATTCAATACAGAAACGTCATTTTCTAGTTCATCGCATTTTAAACAGGACCTTGGTAATCTAATCGACGATAATGGCTAGAAGTGAAGAATTACATTAAACTATTTAATTATTACAAAAGCATACACATAGAAGACTCGATAGTACAGCAGCAAAAAAAGACAATAAGTAGTACTAAAAATAACAAATAAATGATTACAAATAAAATATATTTATAATGAACTCATTAAGGTAGGAAAAGGAGCAGCAGCTGGAAGGCTTTTGTGATAAAAAGGAAAATTATTACTAAAGAATGAAGTACAACATACAGAAATATATGCCCAAGGACAGACAAGTGTTTTATCAAAAGAGAGAAAGAGAGGGATGTGTGAGACGGGAATTAAATGGTCACTTTCAATAAAACTGTGCGTGTGTCTAAGGGAGGGAGGAAGAGAAAGAGACAAAATAACTGGGAGAAAGATAGAGTGAGAAAGCAAAGAAATGTGGACGTGCGATATTAGGTGCTCCAGGGGCTCTAGACTGGAGGGCCGTGGGTATAACACTGAGTGCCCTGCAGAAACCTTAGCATTACGTGTGCAGGCATGTGTGCCCGTGTGTCCACTTAACATGTAAAGTGCACTGGAATGTGATGGTATATGATGGTACTTGCTCTTCACTCATTAATTGGCTTCCAGTCCCCCTGGCAGTTCTCTTCTAGAAAAGGCTCATATGCAGAGAGTCACTTCTCCTCTTTCTTCTCCCTCGCTCTGCTCAAAAGCCCCTCTGTTTGTCACCATTAGGCTTTCTGGGCACTCTTCTATTCTCATTCATTGCTGACAATAAAGGAAGTGCAGGACTTTTTTTCTGCCCAGCCCAGCAGAAGCTCAAACAGGCTTGCCCCTCCTTTGATGTGCGGTGGCTGGGCTTGTCTTAACTGCACATCCCGGTTGCCTCTCCGTCCGACCACTTCTCTTTTCTGCCACAGAGGTGAAGCAGGTATGATGCCTGTCCCTGAAGTTTAGACCCGGTCTAATTCAAAGCCTTGGGACTAATGCTGTTTTAATAGGCCATGCCACTTGCTCGGAAAGTCTCTGTCAAAGGAAATTTTAAATGAGGTTCCTGAGCTGCAGCTTGAAAGGATGTGTGTGAGAATATGTGTGTGTGTGCGCACGTCATTTCTCCCCCTCTATGCCGTTGTGCTTATGGAGTGTGAAATATATAGATGCTAATTTATTTAAGTTGCACTATTAAAGCGATAAGCCACTTGAGGATGAGCAGTACAATGATTTCACTAAAGATAAATGGTGTACTTGGTGTAAAGAAAACTGTGGTCAGTTCACTTTAGTTCATTGTTCCAAAAGGCTTTTTTAACCCTTTAACTGATATCTCTACCTTACAGTTGAGCTTACTTACTTTGATAGAGAAAAACTATCAAAAGGAAAAGATGCTGTATTGCCCCATCTCTGTGTCTGCTGTGTCCATGAGGGATTTGAGTTTTTCCAGTTTTTTAAGACACAGTAACAGTTTACAAACTTCAGTCAGTCACTAGCTGAAATAACAGCATTATTAATAGCATTTTTCTCTTATGTAACTGGTTCTTCATAAGTGAAATTCAACAAGCCTACTTTCTATTGCTCGTAGTTCAAATTTGGTTTTTGATTACTTCAGCTCATTACTGAAGTTATGGGTTGTTGTGGTTATTTTTATATTCAGACAGACGTCTGGCCATCTTGTCCATATGCATTTATAATTGCAACATACTAACTGAAAAAATTTGTTCTCAAAAGTGTACAAATGGTAGGCCTTCGAGGAAAAAAACAAATGTTAAACCTGCATCTGTCTATTAAACAACAGGCATTCAATAAATTATGAATAGTATAAGTCAGTGTATTAATATTGTGACCCTGGACCACAAAACCAGCCATAAGTGTCAATTTAAAATTTTTCCAATGATGCATGGTTTGTTATGATAGGACAATATTTGGCTGAGATACAAGTGCAAGTTACAGTAAGAAATGTATAAATCTTTACTTCATCTACATTTATTACTGTCAACTTCCGTTCTCCTTCCAGTGACATTCTTTACACGGTCTCACCTTCTAGAAGCCAGTCACATAAGTAGTTTATTTGAAAACACTTCAACCGAGACGATAAACAACTGGTGGGGATGAGAGGGGGTCACGACTGTTACATCCAGACGAAATGTATAAATCTTTACTTCATCTACATTTATATGCAAATATATATATATATATATATATATATATATTTGTGTGTCTTATCTATTATTTTGTTATATTACATTTTATATATATTTTTGTTAATACTAGGTAACACTTGTTCACCAGCAACTACGATATTTCCCTCAATAAATCTTACACTTTTAATTTGTCTTCATTTTTAATTTGCTGCTTTGCTGCTAGTTAGTAAGGTAGTTTTAAGTTTGGGTATTGGGTAAGATTAGGGACGTAAAATAAGTTCATTTAGAATAAAGCATTAATTAGCACTAAAAAATGGCTAGTATGCATGCTAATAAGTGTAGTAAAATTGTTACCGTATTTTCGAACTTCTGTTATCATGATCTTTTTTCTAGTATATATTTACAAATAGGTTTGAACATTACTGAAATGGTTTCAGAACGGTTAAATTAAGTGCTGTAGTATATTTCTGTACACTGCCATAAGGGTGAATCTGAATTTACTTGATCAAAAAGACAGTAAATGTGCGGTGGCTGGGCTTGTCTTAACCTCACATCCCAATTGCCTCTCCATCCTACCACTTCTCTGTTCTGCCACAGAGGTGAAGCAGGTATGATGCCTGTCCCTGAAGTTTAGACCCAGTCTAATTCAAAGCCTTGGGGCTAAAGCTGTTTTAATAGGCTGTGCCACTTGCTTGATAATGTCGTTATATATATATACAGAAGCATTTTGCTGTTTTTGTGTTGTGCTGTGGATCTATTGAGAGCTTGTTTGTAAGAGTGTGTGTCTGTGTACTTTGTTGTTTTCCTATTTTTGTTATAGTATGATCAGATAATGTCATTACATTACAGCACTTTGAAACAATATAGTAGGTCTCTTCTTTATATTTGTGTGTGTTTGTGTGTGAGTGTGCGTACTTGAGTGTGTCCCTGGTGGAACTCTACACACAAACCAGCTGAAAGAGAATGGGAGAAAAGGCTCAACCACTCGAGGGACTTGGCCCTGTTAATGAACACTCTGCACTGGCAGGGAGGCTCAGTCTGATCAAAAATACATACGGAGCACAGCACAGAGCCGCCCAGTGCTGTGGCCAAGAGATGCACAGACCTACACACACCCAAGCCTGCTTGGTACTCTGTTGCTGTCCAAATAGAAAATGTATTACTAGCTTACTATAAAAGCAGTGCCCCTAAGGTTCAGGCACCCCCCCTCGCACATGTCTCTGTCATATAAATAACTGATTTATTTTGCTTTTGCTTGTTTCACTTTCCTGCATCTATTCCCATTTCTGTTTTCTGCTATAATAGTAATATGGATGCACATGGAGAACATGCACCGATGCTTCCCTCAATTGTTTTTAACAGGCATTCATTGTGACAGCATCTGCCCTCAAGGCTTCTGGGGGCCTAACTGCTCCATGACCTGCTCTTGCCAGAATGGAGGCTCCTGCTCTCCTGAAGACGGGACCTGCGTGTGTGCCCCCGGCTACCGCGGGACTTCCTGCAAGAGAAGTAAGCTTACTGTCAACTTCCGTTCTCCTTCCAGTGACATTCTTTACATGGTCTCACCTTCTAGAAGCCAGTCACATAAGTGGTTTATTTGAAAACACTTCAACTGAGACGATAAACAACTGGTGGGGATGAGAGGGGGTCACGACTGTTACATCCAGACGGTGACCCTCTGGGAGTCGAATGGGGACGGTTGAAGAGGGAAGCACTTAGTGAAGAGTCATGAACATGTGCGAGCAAATCTTTAATCACACAAGTCTTAATCACTTCAGGCCTTGATCACTGTAGAGAAGCAGTGTCCATGTGGGACTCTCATCAACCTCTCCATGAGGAGAAGTGTTTACTTGGCCTCTCAAGGGTCTGCTTCTTAAGACACCGTTTTACTCTTGCTGTTTCTCTTTACTACACTGTGCCCTCAACAGATATGCTGACTGATTGCTGGTCATTTCCAAGGATAAAATATAGTCTGTATATAATAAAGCCAGTAATATGGCAGGAGACAGGTGGACATCAAAACCAGGTTTCTATCTATCTATCTATCTATCTATCTATCTATCTATCTATCTATCTATCTATCTATCTATCTATCTATCTATCTTATCTATCTTATCTATCTTATCTATCTTTTCTATCTTTCTATCTATCCTTTCAATCGTATGTGTAAACAAATTTTTCTTAAATATTTACATGCATGTGTATGTATATATTTATACAGTCAAAATAGAGTTTTTTTTTATTATTTATGTCTCTTGATCTTGTGGTTAAAAAAAAAAAATCCAGACATGTGTCTTGATATTCACCCAGTAAGGACATGTGTATGCAAGTGTGTGTTCAAAGATTGCAGTGAGAAAGTAAATGGAATGCGATTAATCTTCACCACACTGTTCGTTGTTGTACAATTATCTTAATTACAAAGGCCCACCACACACGGTGGAAAGGTCAGCACACACTACTCTCCTGCATTACACAAAGCTACAGCAATTAAAGCGAATCAAGGCTCTAATGAAGAAAAATGACCCACAGCAGCTCCTGTCTCGGACAGAGCTGAGAGACAGAGACAGACAGTTCTCATGCTCTGTGAAACAATGAGCCTGACCATGAGGACGACAAAACTCCCTCATTATTTCTGCCTACTGTAGTTGTACAGGTGACAGTGGCTCCGTGGTTCAGGGTTAAACGCTAGTACCTGGAATAATGTTTCAGACCTCAAGTGCCCATAGGTCTGAACATTACTGAAATGGTTTCAGAACGGTTAAATTAAGTGCTGTAGAATATTTCTATCCACTGCCATTAAGGTGAATCTGAATTTACTTGATCAAAAAGACAGAAATCTGAAATATTATTTGAGAAATATTATTAGAATTTAATTTAAGTTTTTTTTTATTTGAATATACTTTTTTAAATATACTAACAAATATTTATTCCTGTTATGAAACGCTACTGTCACTTTAGATCAGTTTAATGCCTTTAATGTTTTTAAACTGACAGGACAGAGTTACAGCTATTTGAAAATCTGAGAGTGCAAAAAAATCTAAATATTGACAAAATCACATTTGAAGTTGTCCAAATTAAGTTCTTAGCAATTAATATTAATAACCAAAAAAATAAGTTTTGATATCTTTATGGTAGGAAATGTACTAAATATCTTCAAGGAACATGAACTTTACTTAATACCCTAATGATTTTTGGCATTAAAGAAAAATTGATACAGATACAAAGTATTGTTGGTTGGCTCTTGCCACAAACATACCTGTGCTACTTACAACACAGTTTTGTGGTCCAGGGTCACATATACAGAAAGTATTCAGACCCCCTTAAATTTTTCACTCTTTGTTATATTGCAGCCATTTACTAAAATCATTTCAGTTAATTTTTTTTCCTCATTAATGTACACACAGCACTCCGTATTGACAGAAAAACACAGAATTGTTGACATTTTTGCAGATTTATAAAAAAAAAAACTGAAATATCACATGGTCCTAAGTATTCAGACCCTTTGCTGTGACACTCATATATTTAACTCAGGTGCTG
>JAUYWG010000055.1:12698878-12729207 GCA_034779775.1 Enteromius afrohamiltoni
GGTTCCTAAGAGCACAGTGGCCTCCATAATCCTTAAATGGAAGATGTTTGGGACGACCAGAACCCTTCCTAGAGCTGACCGTCCGGCCAAACTGAGCTATCAGGGTAGAAGAGCCTTGGTTAAGAGAGGTAAAGAAGAACCCAAAGAACACTTTGGATGAGCTCCAGAGATGCAGTCAGGAGATGGGAGAAAGTTGTAGAAAACCAACCATCACTGCAGCCCTCCACCAGTCGGGCTTTTTGGCAAAGTGGCCCAACAGAAACCTCTCCTCAGTGCAAGACACATGAAAGCCTGCATGGAGTTTGCTAAAAAAAAACACCTGAAGGACTCCAAGATGGTGAGAAATCAGATTCTCTGGTTTGATGAGACCAAGATAGAATTTTTTGGCCTTAATTCTAAGTGGTATGTGTGGAGAAAACCAGGCACTGCTCATCACCTTCCAATACAGTCCCAGCAGTGAAGCATGGTGGTGGCAGCATCACGCTGTGGGGGTGTTTGTCAGCTGCAGGGACAGGATGACATTGCAATCAAGGGAAAGATGAATATGGCCAAGTACAGGGATATCCTGGATGAAAACCTTCTCCAGAGTGCTCAAGACCTCAGACTGGGCCGAAGGTTTACCTTCCAACAAGACAATGACCCTAAGCACACAGCTAAAATAAAGAAGAAGTGGTTTCACAACAACTCTGTGACTGTTCTTGAATGGCCCAGCCAGAGCCCTGACTTAAACCCAATTGAGCATCTCTGGAGAGACCTAAAAATGGCTGTCCACCAATGTTTACCATCCAACATGACAGAACTGGAGAGGATCCCCAAATCCAGGTGTGAAAAACTTGTTGCATCTTTCCCACAAAGACTCATGGTTCTATTAGATCAAGAGGGTGCTTCACTAAATACTGAGCAAAGGGTCTGAATACTTAGGACCATGTGATATTTATTTTTTTCTTTTTTAATGAATTTGCAAAAATGTCAGTGTTTTATGTATGAATGTGAACAGCTTTGTACAATATTTTTGTAACTAGTTGCCTTTATCTTTGCTAAGTCCTTCAGTGTAATAATACATGTTTGTATTCATTTTTTCCATTTATTAAGTGTCTCTAATTTGTCATTTTTTGCTTTCTCACTGTATCCTTCCTTCCAAATCCTCTCCTCTTCTTGCTGTCCTTTGCCCGTGACAGTTTGTCCTCCTGGTTTTTATGGGCACCGCTGCAGCCAGTCATGCTCACAGTGTGTGCACAGCACAGGCCCATGTCATCACGTCACGGGTCACTGTGAGTGTCTGGCCGGCTTCTTCGGCCCGCTTTGCAACCAAGGCAAGTAGCTCTCGTTCCTCTCCCTCTGTTTCTCTCTCTATTTTTTCTCTCCCTCTCACCCACAGACCTCACTACAGATCCTTGGAGACTAGTTGTGTTTGGAGAGAGTTACGAGAGAAGTATGGTCACATCACTGTCCAACTACCTTTACTATAATTACAGTACTTTTCAATTGGAAACACACTATGACTGAATCAATACACTAAGGCATCCATTTCTCATGATAATGTGCCAGAAATGCGCCGTTTCTGCAAAACTGTTGACACATTCTTGTTGCTAACACACAATTTGCAGTTCTTGTGGACTTTTTTGCTTTTTGTACAACTCTCAGGGGCCAATGTGAAAATGTTTCGGGCCAGCTGATGGAAATGTTGCTGTCAATAATTATAATGCCTTGAAAACTTTTTTGGAGTATAGAACAGTGTTGTTGCAAATGCTGCTGGTTTTATACTTGTCACTAATGTAAGACTGTCTAACTGGCTGACATAGGTTAACACAAGTTTTGTTGCGATAACAGTCACAAAACAATAACTAGTTAGTAACAAGTCAGGTTACAAACTAGTTATTGTTTTGCAGCAATAGTGCACTAGTGAACTATTTTTGTTGGGGAGTTTCTTTATAGCAGTAAATATTTATCTGTTAAGAAAATTTTGAATTTAAAATATGTTTATCTCTTTTAATTATGAGTTTTTAATCATTAAAAGAAACATTTACAGGTTTAAAATGTCTAAAAATATGTTGCTCATAATAAAATGTTTTATTATCATTTTTGTGGTGGGGCCAGTGAAAATTCTGGCAGAGAAAATCTAGCTGAAGATTTTTTCCTCACACTTTAAAAATGCACGAGTCAGACCCATATAAGCAGGTGATTCTTCTGGAAGCAATTCACACAAACTGTAATGACATCAAAGGTCTACTTCCCCTGCTGATGAACCAGAGCGAACCAGAATCAATTGTTATGTAGATGAAATTATGCGGCTGGATTGTGCACTCTTTAGGAAGAATAAATGAATAGACACTGCCATTTACAGATGACATGCATTTTGATTGGTATGTAATGATGATATTGCAGTTCTGTTGGAGATTATATACATAAATGATGCACATAAATAGCTGTTTACCCCTCTCGACCTACCCGTCACTGAAATGAGCTGTACTCGACCCGCATGGCATGTTATGCCATTCTATGTGTATGTGTGTGTGCGCTCTTCCATTGGCAACATGCCCATCCGCAGAACGCCAAGCTGACTCTGCGGCTCCGCCGTACTGAAAATAATTGGCATTATCACTGACACTCTGACAAATAACCTTCAGAGGAAATCTGAATATTGCTGAGCTCATTCTTCTGAGCGAGACAAACACTGAAGAGTCAGGTCGATATCACCGCTTTTGAGCTCCTGTGGAAAACTAGAGACAGCGTAGAGACAATAATTTGTTAATTTCCACTAATATACTTCATGCTTCAAGATTTACGTCTAGGACGTCTATAATACCTAGAGAGAGCTATCCGTTAACATTGCCATTCACCCCCCCCCCCGAAAAGTGCACAGTTTGAAATCTGCCATCTCTGGCTGATGGCAAAACATCTACTGTAATATAATGACATATCTGCATATATGTTGCTTGAAAAACAAATTTATTTCGTCAGAAAGCATGGCTACTTTGGAATGGCTGTCAATGGAGAAATGTCATTATGACATCCTACCAGTAGGGTTTGACCAGAATAAACCCTGCATAGACTTTTTTTTACCGGATTTAATTTTCACTTTTTAAAAGTTTTTCAAATCAAGCTCCACACTGTACGAAGAGAGCTCTGTAAATATTCACTCTATGTTGACTGTTACATACAAGTATACATAGTTACGGGATTCTGAGTGAAGTTTCAGGTCAACGAGGCAGATTTTCAACTCAGACTAATAAACCCTAACACTCACTTCCTATTCCACAGCACCCAACTGAGACATCCAGATAAAATATACATAGACCATCTCATAATAATTAACCAGTCTTTTCATGAATTAAGGAAAGGCAGTATGAATATATAGAATTCACTTTCATTGCTTTTAGTCGTGTGAATCAATATTTAATATGTTAAAGCAAAAGAAGAAAAAGGTTCGAGAAAAGGCTTGTTTTAATTTGTCCGGATCATAATTACTGGAAGAAAGGCAGGCCTCGGGGGGATCGTGGCTAGCCCACATACCTACTTTTTTGTAGTTTGGTCTATGCCGGCATCCTCCGATGTCTTGAGCCCACGTTCACCCGTCTCAGAACGAGCTAATGAACTTCAGCTAGTCATAGTCGGAATGAAACGGAGCTTGTGACATGAGGGGGCAACTAACTAATAAGAGCAAGCTTTGAGTTAGTTGAAAGAGTTTCCACAAAATGAGAAGAGTGTGGAAATATAATTATTAAGAGCCAGTGGCACAAAGATTTAGCTTTATCGTCACCTCGGTGGACGAACTGTCTGATTGCAACATCTGACTCTATTGTGCGGCTGTGTTTCAACTCTCATGAGAAGCTAAAGACATATATGTTGTCTTCCACAAGGGACGTGTACCTTGCTGTGAACTTGAGAGGGGTGAAAAACACGATGGGCTTTAAACGAAACCTAAAATTTCTAATTGAGGCAAGTGTCAGAGCACAGTAAAATATTAATTTTATTAAAAATGTACACAAGCTCTATTTTTAATTTCGTAATACATCAGTCGACCCTATTCTAGACAGTGCAGTGAGAAGCTGGCAAAGATGAATAATTGGACAGAAGCACATGTTTGAAGGGTGATTCAGCTTTGAAGTGCACACAGACATGACTTACAATCACTGCTGCACGTGTCACTCTGGTTTATCATCAGTTACTACTCATGCAGAACTATTACAGAACTTACAATGGCGCGTTATGATCTTTCAAAAGTTTTAAAGGTGAACTGCAAGATGTTACCGTAAAGTTTAATAGAGACACATAATTACCTTAACCTAAAAATCCGTCCGAATGAGTTCAAAAATACTTTTTCACAATGTGTCTGAGGTTTAAGGTCAATAAGTTTTTACTTTAATAAAGATCCATTAAATTGCTCAAAAGTGACTGTAAAGACATTTTGTTACATAAAACATGAATTCTTCCACAATTCCGCAAAGATATTAAGTAGTCCTATAATTTTTAACATTAATGATAATAAGAAATGTTTTTCTTAAACAACAAATCAGCAAATTATAATGATTTCTAAAGGAGCAGTGACCGCTGAAAATGTAGCTTTGCCATCAGAGGAATAAATGAGAGAAATGTGTTTAATAGATTTTGCAATGCATTAAAATAGAAAATAGTTATTTTAAATTATCATAATATTTCTAGTGCAGTCAAATGATCAATTGCAATTAATAGTTATTTATTATGTATATATAAAGACACACATATATATATATTAAGAAAATATTTGCATGCGTAAATTTATACTTAATAAATATATATATATATATATATATATATATATTTAATATATAAACATAACATATTTCTCGAATTATATCTACGTGTGTCTTTATATTTACATAATAATTATGCACAGTATGCCAAAAACTCTTATTTTGCTTGACAGCACTAAATATTTCATAATATTACTGTTTTGTACTGGATTTTTAATCAATTTTGTCTTTTCAAAAGAATGGTTGACAAGGGTGGAGTTTTATTTTTCATCATTTCAATCTTAAATTGTTTAGTGCCGCTTCTGACACACTTCACCTTTATTTCACTGAAAGCGAAAGCTATTTCAGAATGAAATGTAATTTGAATGCAAATATTCAACTGAAAAACACAAAAACATTATTGTGAGGAGGAGTAAAATCATTGATATGCTGTGATTACTTCTGAAAGAATGTCTCACGGCTTTAAATGTTGAGTTTGTGTCTGTATTATGTCTGTTTTTGTCCCGTCAGTGTGTCCCAGTGGCAAATACGGGAAAGCCTGTGCTGAGATCTGCGTGTGCACTAACAATGGCACCTGCAACCCCATTGATGGCTCTTGCCAATGTTTCCCAGGCTGGACTGGAGACGACTGTTCACAGAGTACGAAACATTTTGTCCTTCTCTTTGTTTGCATTTTCAGTTCCACCTTCTTTTATTTATCCCGCTCTTAGCGTTTTATCCCACTGCTCTTTCCCATCCATTTGTCTTTCATGGACGTCTCATGTCATAATGCCATGTAAATCATGACCACGTCCATTTTTCTTTGCCAAATACCCCACAAGACCAACAATTTCTTCAATAAATTACTTGATAGCACACTCTCAATAATTTACAGAGCGCAAGAGAGCAGCAATATGAAATAGAGACGAGTGCAACAATGTCCCGGAGAATTTATGGCTAGCCCTCGCACCCCCTTCCCTCTCACGCTGTTAATCTAACACTGTTTGCTGTAAGTGAAGGGGTGAGGATTGGCTGAAGGATTTCAATTATTAATTCCAAACAGTGACAGTTTCAGCTTATACTGTAGCTCTGGCCCTCATTTCAGTGTGATTTCCTCTTTATTTTGGCTCTACCACATTTTATTTGCGAAACATGCAAATGTTACATCAAATGCATCCTTTTGTATACATGTTATGTCAATTAGGGGCCTGTAAATGTGCGTTTGGACGCGTGTTTTACACATGTCTTCATTTATACGTGTCTCTGGATCTGCAGTTTGTCCCATAGGCCAGTGGGGCCCTGACTGCTTGAACTCATGTAACTGTCACAACGGAGCCCAATGTAGTGCCTACGACGGAGAGTGCAGGTGCAGCCTGGGCTGGACTGGCCTCTACTGCACGCAGCGTGAGTCTCTCTCACACACAAGTGCATACACATTCACAGTTATTAAATGTACAAACAAGTCACTCTCTCCCGCACACGTAACCAACGTAAAGTGACACAGTGACATCTGTTGGCAGTTTTTCAGAACTGCACTGGGGAGCTGCGAAATCTCATCATGTTATGATGCCGCTGAGTGGTCCTTAATAATAAATGCACGTTTTATCACGTCAGTCATTTAACTCATTATATGACCTTGCTCAAGGCTGAAATCAAAAACCATCAACATCACGCCTGCCAAAAAAAATGGAATCCATCTTTCATTCATTATGTCAATCATTTCTTGATCCCTCCTCTGCTGCTACTCTGTTTGAAACTTCTTCTTTTTTTTTTTTTATGACGGCAGTGATATAAACTCTTTCTTGAGGAGTGATGAAATCAGTTTGTGTTTTGCTGCAATGTTTGCTCCAGTAGGCTTGTTATCTTTAGTGGCCAGACTGTCTTTGTGTGTTTATGTACTGTACCGTGTGTTTGTCTATGAATTGCTATTAGTGTACGAGGCCGTTGTGAAAGGGGAAACACTGCCATGCTATTATACTTCAATTAGGTACATGCTATAATAACAAATTCTGGTCATTTGTGGAATTTGAATGTGGAGGCTTCTCTTTCAATCTGGGTTCCTGTTGCTGGCACCATCACTGTGTGTTGTAGGTTAATGTGATGTAGCAGGATATCTCTTTCCTTCAGGCTGTCCCTCAGGGTTTTATGGGCGAGACTGTGCAGAGGTGTGCCGCTGTCAAAATGGAGCTGACTGTGATCATATCACTGGCCAGTGTGCCTGTCGGACTGGCTTTATTGGGACCAACTGTGAACAGAGTGAGTGTTGTAGCCTCTTTAAGAGTGTGTGTGTGTTCTTGTGTTAGGGGGTTGTGAAAATGTCAACTCGAAAGAGACGTTTAGCAGCAATGATCTGTCTGTGTGCGTGTGTGTGTGCGACTGTGTTCCTCATCCACCATCCCAGGCAGTCGATCACAACATGTGTCTGAGTGTTTGCTTTACACGCTGTTGGCCCACAGTGTTTGGCTAATTGTGTTGGTGTATGTGTTTTTATTCAGAGTGTCCTCCTGGGACGTTTGGCTATGGCTGTCAGCAGCTGTGTGAATGTATGAACAACGCCACCTGCGACTATGTGACCGGAACGTGTTACTGCAGCCCAGGATACAAAGGAATCCGCTGTGACCAGGGTAACACTCTCTTATGTCCTGTTTCATCTAGAGTGAAAAAGCAATATGGAAAAATACTATAGGGTTATACTGGACAAAAAAAAAGATATGCTAGCAACTACTAGAACACTGTAGCAAGCACATAGAAATGTTCTAATAAGTAAACAGACTCTTAGAAACACATAACAGCACACTAACAAACACAGTGCACCACTCCCATTTTCTTCACAAAATATCAAAATCTGGATTGTTGTTTTTGTGGTGTCCGCTGTCATACATGCAACAAGGGATTAGCATGCACATGAATTCTATTGTACCTGATCTATAATCATATTCTGTGTCCTAGCGGCTCTAGTGATGGAGGAGCTGAACCCCTACACTAAGATCAGTCCTTCTCTGGGTTCAGAGCGGCAGTCGGCAGGTGCTGTGATGGGCATCATCTTCCTGCTGCTGATCATCATGGCCATGCTCAGCTTGTTCATTTGGTTCAGACAGAGACAGAGAGACAAAGGCCAGGAAATGCCCAGTGTCTCGTACACCCCGGCCCTACGTGTTACCAACACTGACTACTCCCTCTCTGGTGAGTGCAATAATCAAATATTGAATAAGCTCCTATGAACAACTTCAGATGCTCCATGAATGTTTTGTGACTTATATAGTATATGTTTTTTGGAAGCTGTGTAGCGGAATTTGTATCTGATCAGTAACTGGAAGTAAAAACAACAGTATCAGCACTGTATTATTGTTCCCACAGGGATGATAACCTTCACTTAATGTGAAAATATAGCATATTTATGATCACTTTTTATCACAGCTTGCAAGGGCTAGTTTTGATGATGTGGCTGTAAATGGCTTGACCGGTTCTATTAGGTGTCATGAAACTTCGGCTCATTAAACTGCCCTTTTCCACTGTGTTATTGCAGGAACAGAATGGCATGCATTATCACACAGGAGTTTAGTAAACTTGTACACAGTGGTATGTAAAGGTTATGAATGCTTTAGTCTTGCTCTCTCTTAGAAACATCTCAGAGCAGCAGTGCTGGCCAGTGCTTCTCCAATCCCAGCTACCACACTGTGGCACAGTGCAACATCTCATCCACCATCACAAACAACCTGGACGGCACTCTCGCTCTTAAGGTGAGGACAGGGAAACATGTGCATTTCAGCAGAGGTTCACAACCTTGAGAACAGCATCATTTGTATAGCCAAAATAGCTGCTCTTGCACTTAGAATATTACATAAAGGACATGCTACAACATTTTTAAAGAAATGAATAATTTTATTCAGCAAGGATGTATTAAATGAATCAAAAGTGACAGCCAAGATATCTATTATGCTATAAAGATTTATTTTTCAAGTAGATTCTGTTCTGTTCTTAACAAAGATGTTAAGAAGCACAGTTGTTTTCAGCATTGATAATTATAAATAGCACCATACATATTAGAATGATTTCTTAAGGATTCTGTGAAACGGAAGGCTGGAAAAATAAATTAAAACAGAAAACCTCTTCTACACTTCTAATATTTCACAATATAATTTATTTATTATTCTTATTATTTCATAAATGCAGCATTGGTGAGCATAAGTGCAATCAAATAAATCCTGTAATAGACTTTCAAAAACATTTAGATCATACTGACCACACATTTTTAAACAGCAGTACATTAGACAGGACTAGTACCAATAAAGTAGCCTGGGCCCGCTCATACTTCCTTTGACGCTACATTCATTCAAAGTTAGTCTGGCAAAGCTGCCGTTTTAGAGCATTTCCTTTCCCAAAAAAGTGGGAACCAATGAGAAACGAGCCCCGGAAGCCAGGCTACCAATAAAGACTTACCAAACAATGTGTTATAGTTGCGACAGAGCCAGCAACAATAAAACTGACTTATAAAATGTGTCGTTTGTTTCTTGAAAATATAATTTTCTGGTTAGGTAATCATGCCTGTAAGATAAATCTTAATTAATTAACTTTAGAACCAAAAAAAGATCAAGAATGCCTGCATAACACTGTTTCATCAAGACTATCAGGGCAAGGATCTGTCATTGTCTTTGTTGATTTTTGTCTTTTTTTCCCCGTTTAGAAAGGAGACAGGAACAGTTCAGAATGGAGGGCGTACTGCAATCTCAATGACCTGGGTCAGTGTCCCCACTTAATTTCTTATCTCACCCCCCTGATTGAAACCATCTTCTATCTGTTCCCGTCAGACAAAGCTTGAAAAGTACTCATGCAATTTGAAATGGATCAGATATATCGTTTTCCTCCGCTCTGCCTATTCCGCAAAACAAATAAGACATTTGTTTTCCATTGAAGCACCAGAGAATTAAACTACTTACTCATTCCTGGGGGTTGTAACGAACAGCAGCACTTCTGGCATCGGAGCAAGACCTCCACCTGCTGCGTTTTTAATAAGCCTCTGCTTTAGGTGGCACACACACATGCTGGAAGGTCAGACTTTGCCTATATTATCCAAGGTCACTCAGGCTAGGGGGGAGAGAGTTCATTACATCTCTGACTTCCCATCCCAAGCCACCTCACCCCATTATGTCTACCTGCAGGTCTGCTGATAAGGCTTCAGCAGAGCATACGAGGCCTCAGAGACTCTGGTTGGAGGTTGGGTATTTCAATCATGTTTTGTTGCAAGCCCGTAGAGGAAGTGAAATAGGGCCAGTGACCACAAGCTCAAAGTGGGACAGTGGCTTCCTCCTTTCGAAAGGATGTTTTCCTGATTTTTCTGATGGCAAATGACAACCTGTTTGTAAACTGAAAGTTATTTCAAAGCCTGGGCCACATTTACTATAAGAAAGGGAATCTGTGTGAGTAAATGAGAACAGTTTTGATTCAAGTCAGATCAAGCGAAAGTACAAAGTGTCCTTTTCTTTAAACAGACTAAACTGTGGATAGAGGAAAAAGCCCAAATGAACAGTGAGCATTCACTGAAACTCCACTGCTGTCATATCACCATGGAGACCATTCACAGAGAAAATCCAAATTAATATTGCACTGGCTTTATCAGTGTGGGGTGGGTGTTTTGTTTGAGCACTTTCATTTATCGATCTTGACGTCACCCTGAAGGCATGTCTGAGGAACGTGATTTAGAGATGTGATTTGTTTAAAGGTTAACTCATAATACTCGTTAGAGTGACTAAGCTGGGGAGGAGCTAAGAGCTTGACTTTGCTTTAATATATGTATACCTGCAGGAGTTTCTGTGTTGTCTTTTTTTATACTGCTTTCCTGTCTTCCTTATGTTTTCTGTTAATATTTTGTTGGTGCTTTGGATTCACCATTAAGCCAAATAATCCAAAAGTGAAGTGTAGTCTACAAAGGTGTATACAGTAGAATCTAATATTGGTTGGAGACAGCATGAAGAAATGTTGGCATTTGTGCTAGAAATTATACCATCAGTATATTATTAATATATAAATATGAGTTTGTACGTACATACAGTCGTGTATATATACAGTATGTATGTATGTATAAATATGTGTGTGTGTGTGTGTGTGTGTGTGTGTGTTTTCTTTAATTATGCAGAGGTGGGTAAAGTACCCAAAAACTGTACTCAAGTACAAGTAAAAGTACTTATAGAAATGTTTACTCAAGTAAAAGTAATAGTCAGAATAGTTACTTGAGTAAGAGTAAAAAGTATCAGATAAAAAAACTACTCAAGTAGTTAGTTACTATAGTTGCTTTGGATCATATACTTAAAATCCATAGTCTATTTTAAATTTAGATATATAAGTAAAATGTATTGTGCAAACACACAGACACACACACACTAGGGCTGCACCATTATGACAAAAATCATAATTGGCAATTGTTCCCTTGAAAATGTCCTTTTGTTTGATAAAGCCTTTGAACAGAATTGAGTCAAAAGAATGAATCATTTGCGAATGAGCATTGATCACTGCCCAGAGAAAAGTAGACGGCTAGTTTGGAATAAACGGAAGCATTTTTAACTTGTATAGCATTAAGATGAAGTAACGAGAGACGAGTTGCCCACCGTAACGAAGTAAAAGTAGTTTTTTCACTTAAAAATCACTTGAGTACAGGTACCCCTTTTTAAATATACTCTAAAAAGTATTAGGTAACCAAAGAATATACTCAAGAAAAGTGTGTGAAAACTGTGTGTATACTTTATTTCTTTTACCTAATTAAAATAACCCAATTGCAGTTTAGAACGCATATGATGATGTTTTTGCAATTTAATTCTTGACTGTAAAGAGAGATTTGTCATTATAGGAATAAATACAAATTTTAAATAAATAAAAAAAAATAATAATTTTGATCAAATTCACAGTATAACTTTTTGACTATATATATTAGAATATTTTATAACATGTCGTTTGATTGATAGGTGCAGCGTATCTCTTTCCATGACTATGTCACTTTGACATTTCTGTGATTTCCCATTACTGAAGATACTAATGCTGTTGTTGAGCCATGAATTACTCAGAATGTGTGCTCATGTTCTTCTTTAGGAGTTTCAAGAGGAGACACACTCACACTGAGGGACAACAAAACTACACGAATGGCCAAAGGTAATAAATCTGGTGGACATTTGCTCTTGTAATAAGAATATACCAAACTATACACAAGAGGTCCATTCACATCCTTGCTGTGGTCCACCGTGTTCTCTCAGTAAATTAAGAATGACTTTTGAAGATTATTCAAGTCAGTGAAGGGATGAGCATGTGCCTCGTTTTACAAATTCATTACGTTTTCAACGGTGTAACCGATTTATAAATAGTTAGTTGCGTCATCACTGCCTTCGTTCTGCAGAGCACAACTTAATCTGTTCCTCTGTGTTTCCACATGATGTTCATAAGTAATACATTCTGGAAATCTTTTACACAAACACTTCTTCAGCTACATTAGATCTTAGCTGCTGTAACAAGATTTTCCAGTGCCGTCTAACAGGATTTCACTCTGAAAATCTACCCTGTGATGCTGTTTCTAAACAGTACATCGTGGAAAAGTGCTTATTTTGCATCTTTGACTAGAGATTGTCTCGAACATAACTTAATTTTCCTATAGTCCTTTGTTCAAATAATAACATTTATTACATTTTTGTCTCTCCCAGAGGCTGATGTGAAATGAATACGTGACTAATATCTCTTCTGTAATGTGTGTAGATTACATAAAGGCCTCCATGTGTAGCTCCAGCTCGTGCTCCCTAAACAGTGAGAATCCGTACGCCACCATCCGAGATCCGCCCAGCCTGGCCTGCAAGCACACTGAAAGCAGCTACGTGGAGATGAAGTCACCTGCTCACAGAGACCTGTCCTTCTGCTCCAGCACTAGCACAACCCTGACCACTGCCAGCAGGAACGTCTATGACGTGGGTGAGTCTCATGAAGGCAGATGGGGACTACTGATTCTCTCATTCGTGTCTCTTTAAAGGGGGACTCCACCCCAAAATGAAAATGTTTTCATTAATCATTACCCCCATGTCGTTCCAAACCTGTAAAAGGTCTACAATTATGCTTTGATTTGAAGAAAAACAGCCCATCCTTGTGACACGGCGGACACAGAACAATGTACGTACTGTGTTCAGTGGATATTCTCAGTATTGAATTAAATCGTCCTTTTGCATTCTTGTCACTTCGTAACATTCAGAGTGAACCATGGATGGCAGATGGAGTATTCTGACAATGTTTTTCATGCGTTACTGGATCCTTGGCAGTCAATGGGACTGTCACAAGCCTCCAGGTTTTCATCAAGAATATCTGAAATTGTGTAAAAACACAGCTTTTATTGGTTTGGACTGACATGGCAGTAAGTGATTAATGACAAAGTTTTCATTTTGGGGTTAAGAACAATGCTGTTAGTTAAAAGGTTGCTATACAGAAACATTGTCCTTTATTTTCTCACTAATGAGAAAAACTAATTGCATTGTAATTTCTAAAGGAAAGACATTCAGGGATTTTGCATTGTTGTCCAAAAAAAGCAACAAAAAGTTGATGTGTGGCAATCATAAATGAAAGAACAGATCAGAACAATAGGCTATTATTCATTATTACTTTCATTTTTTTAATAGAATTTAATATAATTTTTACTTTTTATTAAATTAATACATAATTTAAATATTTTAGTTAGATGTTATTATATTATAAAATATTTTGAAGTGTAATAAGCAAGCCATATGCTACACACAGTATAAATATAATAACAGAATACATAAATATTTAAATATATCAATTTCTGAAAGTTTTTACATTTTTTATATATATTTATATGTATAATTTAGTGTTACTTTACTGTGTTTGTGTGTGTATATCATTCTATTATTTATTCAATATTTTGATTTAGCAAAGTGCAGTTGTCTTGTTTTTAATACTTTCAATTTTAATACTTTTGTCAGTTTTATTTTCTACACTTATTTCGAAATAGCTTTAAGGTTTTATTTTAGTTTTAGTCGTTGTAATTTTATAACTTTAACTTATTTAAAAACTTCAAAACTAGTTTTAAGGTTTCTTAAATTTAAGTTTTTCATGTATTTCAATGTATTTCAATTACCAAAATTATCATAATAGTTTTAGTTTTAGTTAACAATAACAACACTGCTGTCAATAGACTGTTTCAACGACAACATAAACAAACGTTATTGCGCAGGCGCGCTTTTGTGGGCCTAGCTTAACTTCCGTTAGAGATCCCAATAGAATCAATAACAGCAGATAAGTTCCTCTAGAGTCTTTTTTTTTTTTTTTTGATAACAAGCAAAATAGCAAGCGTGCGCCCGATGAAACCGTCTATATAAAATATATTTTAAAAATAACATATTCAAATGTATACTTAATATATAAACAAAGTAGCTTTTTTAAGGTTTATTATGATGTACCTTTATGCATAAGTATATTCATGCTTTGGGGGGGGTTTTAAGCATCAATGAATTGACTCTCACCACCGTTCTTCCTCAGAACCAACAGTGAGTGTTCTTCAAGGACCCAACGGCCTGGCGACCGGATTCTCACAGAGTCCTTATGACCTCCCGCGGAACAGCCACATTCCCAGCCACTACGACATCCTGCCAATGCGCCACAGCCCGACACACACCCCACCCCCTCCAGAGAGCCCCCCGAGCTCCCTGCTGTAGAGCCCAGTCTTGCCCAGGACCTTGTTTTTTTTAAATCCCTCTTCTCGTCTCTCCTTCTCTTCAACAATCATTCGAGTACAGATGCATGACATGCCACAGGAGAAGACTGTATTCCTCTTTCAGCATCTTGGGAAATGGACTGTACATCAAAACAAG
The DNA here is from genome assembly GCA_034779775.1 of Enteromius afrohamiltoni. Classification (NCBI taxonomy): domain Eukaryota; kingdom Metazoa; phylum Chordata; class Actinopteri; order Cypriniformes; family Cyprinidae; genus Enteromius; species Enteromius afrohamiltoni. Next base: position 12,713,442 of record JAUYWG010000055.1, read on the forward strand.
AACAGATTTGGACACCAGCGATTATTCACCATCCCTCTCAGAGGCATTTTATAATAAGCTGTGCATATAAAATCAGGTGTAAAAAAAATATTCTTTGTTTTATAAGTCTGTGAAAAGACTTTTAAGAGGGAATAAAGGAGATGCTCTTATGGAAACATGTTGAATCTTAAAAACTAGAGCTCCGCACATACGGGAACAGATAATCAATGAGACTCAATGATCCAGAACTTTTCATTTGGAGTTGGCATCGATCTTGAAAACGAGAGCCAGGGGTGACCATGAAGGGGCAATCCTCCAAAAAAAAAAGGCATTGGTGACCAAGCATGGTTTCAATAAGAAATAATAAGACATCTTATTGCGTAAAGATGATTACCAAATCATAGTGTGAGATGAGCGAGAACCGTTCATTTATCTACAACTTCTAAACCTACTGAGAAATATTTATAAAGGTTTATGAGGAGAGCCTGGGTCAACATGAGCTACGCCGCTCATTTGTGTAACAACCTGGTGCTTTCTACTGTACATAGGAGTTTATGACTTGATATCATTTATGTGGGTGTGTATGTTTTATGAACGTGAGTTGGCGCTTTTCAAAGCTATCATGTTTAGTTTTTTTTTTTTATTTGTATGTTTACATTTTTAAAACATCTGTTAGCAAGGGATTTTAATTTGTGGTTCTGTATTTATGATGTTTATTTATACCTTGTTTGTGCAAGTGATGTTTTTCTTTGTAGTGTAAAAGGTAAACATATTTAAACGGGAAAAAAGTAGCATGAACAAATGATGATAACCATAGTGAGGAATTATTTTCATGTGCTTGTGCTATTCGTGCACAGTATTAATATATAAAGTCGACATTATATGTTAGCTCTTATGTCATAATAGACTACATGACGAAACGAGACCTCATACGTGTCCTGAAAACTTTAGTATAAATAGACTTGGAGACGTGTCACATTCCTTGTGTTTCGGTTTGTTTGATGACTACAGCTTTGCAGCTTTGATTTGAGTTTTGTTCTAAAGTGGCTGCATTTCCATATAATAGCAATAACATAGTGACAATCGTTCATAAATAAAAGGGGGGGAAATGCATTTCATCAATCCTACAGATTACCAGAGGCTGCTCTCGCACTTAAAATTTGTTCCAGAATACTAATTTTATTTTTGGATTAATTGCCAAATTTTGTTCTTGTAAATAATATAGTGCCTATATACATGCGTGTAGTTTAAAAATGTTAAATGTAATCTAAATCAACATTTTATATTGTATGTTATAATTTGATGCCTAAATTCACTTGTAGCATTCTTTGTAGTGTTTTATTTTTAATTTAGTTAGAAAAGATTATTTTAATATCGCCCAACCATTATGAAAAATAATTTTTGCCACATCTGTACTGAACATTATCGGAAGCTTCTCCCTTTTAAATAAACCACTTACTTTTACTAACTTAAGAAATTAGGATATTGGCCATGCCTTAAGGAACTGAAATAAAATACACCCAAAAAATAAGGAATAAAATATCACAGAAAATAGCAGCAGTGGTTATGAGGTAAAAACCAGTTTGGAGAAATTAACGTCATCATTGGTTCACCAACAGATCTTCTGCAGTGAATGGGTGCAGTCAAAATAAGCTGATAAAAACATCACAATAATAATTCGAGTCCAGCCCATCAATGTCTTGTGAGTCAAATCCTTTATTGTGGTGTGATTTAATGTCAACACTGTTGCTTTCTACTAAAAAGTCTTCCATCTCGAATATTACTTTTTCCAGAGGAAATGTCATCATATCTGAAATACTGGTTGCAAGTGAAAACAGTCCAAAACAAAAATGTTAGGAGGACTTCGAAATGAGAAAACAGGAACCTTTACTGGAGGAAGCATCGTTATGGATTATGGATGTTATGCATTTTAGCCAGAAGAAAGAAACTCATCTACATTTCGGATGGCCTGAGGGTACATTTACATTTTAGGGTGAACTATTACTTCAAACGCGCGCACACAAAACAGTATAAGCCAAACGTTGAATTAACTACATATTTTATTTGCTCTTTTAAATTGGAATTACAGTGGACAGAGTAATAGAATAATCATAATACAAAATAAAATCACAGTACAGTGCAGACAAAAGAAGAAAAAGTCCTCGAGGCAATACGTGAAAGACCCGACAGTCAGAAAAGTAATATCCGGGTAATCTTACTAGGACACACCAGCTATGTGCAGTGCATGGGCAGGTCATAGTTGTGCCATCTGTACCCTCACATCATTGGCACTGGCCCCCGTTAGCACCAGAGACCCCTGCCTCTAAAGAACAGTCATACAATCAGAGTCAGGGTCCTAAACCAGCACAAGCAGACCCTGACGCGTGTATAATCAACAGGTCGTTTCCTTTCGATGGCGATAAGTACTGTATTACCTCAATGTGCTGCTTAGAAGACCTAGAGTTTTACCTTATAAGATACAGGAGACTAAAAACAGTAAAATGACTCACATGCACTTATGTCGGTTCGTTCAGTTCAGTCTGATTCACTTGTTACATTGCAGCCTTTAAGGGCCTTCAATTCCACCTGGAATGTGTTCCGATACAGCTGAGAATGATCGTAGCAAACTATGTTGTTTCAACTAGGGCTGGGGTAATTAAAGTCACGGGGATCGATAACCAAAGTGAAATTGCCAGCAAAATAAATGGCTTCAGGGTTGCAGACTAAGATGCTGAGGTCTACAGTATTCCTCCGCTCCGAGGTCACCTGTGGTGACCGTTATATAACATGCATTATTAGTTCAGTCTTTACTGATATTTTGTGTCACACTGAGTAAGTTTTATTAGACAGCCATTAAGCGAAGACGAGCATCACAGCTTGAGGTAGCTTCCCCATCTGCTGGACTCAGGACGACGACTTGTTTTTTATAGGCTAAAACACATAATACATTCATAAATTATCACACCGTGTCTTAACATTTAAAAGTCCCACCACTTCGCCACGAAGATTAAAGGCTAACAACTCCATTCAAGTGACTACCACAGAATAAATACAAGTTACAGGTCTTAAGATCATCAACCGTATGTAGTGGCGCTAAGTCAGACCGGGAGAGAGATTTTACATTCAGTGCAAAAACGAAAAAGAGAAAGTATCCAGTCTATTCCCTAGAGTGCTCTCAGGTGATGTGGCCGCCGTTCACCGCTGCGTGTTTTTCCTGTTCCGACTTTAACGACAGCGCGTGACCTGCAAAAGTACAATGGGTTCGAGGTTGTGACGAGAAGATAATATTACGTTTAGATGAAGTCTCTATTCCCTCGTAGGTCTGTGCTAGTGTTTCAAAGAGAACTTGTGCCTGTTCGCATTCTCAATTATTGTTTGTATAAATTGAACATCTGCTATACGTAGACAAGGGCTGGAATACAAAAAGAAAAGGTTTGAGTTAAGACTACATTACAGTTTGCACCGGCACGGGAGGTGCTGCGTTTTAAGCGCATGCGTGAAGGCGTCCCGCGTTTGTGACGTTCCATCAGAGAGAGAGCGAGAGAGAGAGAAAAAAAAAAAAAAAGGCACTAAAACTACTATCCTACCTCGAAAACATGAAGGTGATGCGAAAACAGCGTGGTAGCTATATGCCTTAAGGCCTCTTCCACTGGCCTGATGGTGAAATCAAGAACGTGATGCAATGTTCCCCGTGCCAAGTGCGTGAAGGAACTGTACATGCCATGTAAACCATACTTGGAAGATGGCTGAAAGGTGAAGACTGTGGTCTTTGGGCCCTAATCATCATCTAACATCTATCAGGGTACATCATCTCTCTACAATCACAACATTAAATATAGCAAAACCTCCATTACTGCACGTTTCTCCCCCTCCACCCCAGACACGCCAGTGACAAGGGGGCTGCTACTAAAGACATACATAAGCGAACCTCACACGTTTGCGAACGAAATTATATATTAAGACATTTCAGTGAAGATCGGCACAAATGATTATTAAAATTCTGCAATATAAAAGCCTACCATGGCAGGAAGGAGAAAAAACAACCCAAAAAAACAAGCTTAGTCCAGACTGCAGGTGGTGACCCTTTGAGATTCCAGCTTTTGGAACCAGCCTCTGTGCTCAAGCCTAGTTGTGCAGCTGCATCTTAGACCCAAAGCAGTCTTGAAGAGGAGGGGAGGAGGGGGGTGTTGCAGGTGGGTGGTTGGGGGAGGGTACGGGACAGGATGCTACGGGTGCCGCTAGATGCTCTGGCAGCACTGCATCTTTGGTTTATTCTCAGTAGGTTGCACCTGGATGGACACCACATTGTTGCTTGGTGACATGTCATTGTCTCGGCGGTCAGACATCTGCTTTTGGGATACGATCCGGTAGATTTCTGGAGAACGGAAAGAGACATTAATGCTAAGACGGTGCCCAACAATCCAGGAACTGGACTTTGTGTTGCCATAAAAGCTTGTAAACCCTACAGTTATTACTGGATGTTAGGGGCGAACGCAATTATAGCATTACAACGGACTACGATGCTTCTGAAACATTTATTATTTGTTCCTCCTCTGCAGATGCCAGGAGCCGAACAGAGAAGCAAAAGAAGACAGAAACTCTCTATTGCAGTCACGTCAGGCCAGAGAAACCTACCCGACCAAGGCAGGGCTTTTGATGAGTCATTCATAAGGATATGGCCTTCAGCCAATCATTTACAATCTTTCTTTTCCTTTCAGACAAACACACAGGCGCTTCCTCAAGCTTGTTTAGTGTGCATTTCCTTATACATGCATTCCTCGTAGCAAGTAGCAAAGTTTATCATTCTTCAACTATCCGCAGCGCAGATTTTCAAAGCACACTCACCAGTCAGGATGGTCTGAAAAGCGGTCTCTACATTAGTGGAATCCAGAGCTGAGGTCTCTAGGAAGGACAGACCATTTTTCTCTGCAAACATGAGGGGACATACATTAACGGACATGGTAACAATTAACAAAATATGCAAAAAAAAAAAAAAGAAAAAGAAAAAGAAAGAAGCCCTGGCTATGCACACTTCCTGCAATTTATCAGGAGTTAAAGGTCTACTTGGAAGAGTTTACTGTGGATCTAACCTGCAAATGCACGTGCTTCGTCAGTGGGCACGGCCCGAAGGTGACGCAAGTCGCTTTTATTGCCCACAAGCATGATGACTATGTTGCTGTCTGCGTGGTCTCTCAGCTCTTTAAGCCAACGCTCTACATTTTCATAGGTCAGGTGCTTGGCGATGTCATACACTAGAAGAGCCCCAACAGCTCCCCTGTAATACCTGTAGACCAACATGAGGAATAAATCAAAAGTAGATGGAAAAGTGAAGAGTGTGCTTAATGAGTACACTTGAAAGTCAAGAAAACGGTGGGAAAAAATGTATTTTAATTTGAGAAACCCAATAGTTACTGGATTATCCTAATCATCAATCAATCATGTAACCATTTCTGATACTACTTTTGGGTGGTCACAAAATCAATTATGCTAATGAGCTGGGAGTGAAATTTACACTTTCATTTATTCGCCAGACTCTTTTATTCTACGCCACTTACATCTTAAGATGGCAATAAACACGCAAAGTAATAAGGATTCAGTCATCATTCAAAATTGTAAAAGATATGACAGATAGGGACCAAGAACAGTAAAGGAATGGAAAAAGTGCAGAAAGATTTTTTTCATGAGGCAGTTATATTCTGACAGAAGGGTCTTCAGGTGTTCCTTGAAGATTTTAACATTGACTTTGAACACTGGCTTGTTCACACTCAAAACAATATCTATAAAACTTTATAGATACGGTAAATTACGGTCACACTTTCTTCAAATAAAATGATATATATTCTGAAAGTGATTCTACAAAATGTTAGTGTGACTATTGTAATGGTTGTGGTGTGGACTTCTAGATTTAGAACCTTTTTTAAAATTTCACAAGTCCCACGTATCCTTGATGTGAATGAGCCTTTGGACTTACTCAAAAATATCAACTGCCATCCATAAAATGAGGAAGTAACATTTTTGACATTTAAAACAGTCTTACGCTGAAGTGATGGCCCGGTAGCGTTCCTGTCCAGCTGTGTCCCAGATCTGAGCTTTCACCGTCTTTCCATCCACCTGAATGCTACGTGTAGCAAACTCTACTCCAATAGTGCTTTTGCTCTCAAGGTTGAATTCATTTCGGGTGAAACGAGACAGCAGGTTACTCTTCCCCACACCAGAGTCTCCAATCAGGACCACTTCAAAATAAAACACATCAGAGTATAATATCTGATATCAAATAAAAACCGTAACCTCTTTTTAAAGGATAAGTTCCCTGAAAAAGTTTAATGTCTTTTTTTTTACCCCCCATGTAAACCCATAAGAATTTTCACATCTTCAAAACATAAAAAAGACAGTTTAATAAAAACCTTCCTTCTATTGTATCAAAACATTGACAGTTCAGAAACACGCATGTTCTGTGTTTACCGTATTTGATATACTCTATATACGTTATTTAGATCTATAAATGAAACACTAAATTACATAAACCAATTGTGCCTCTACAAAAGAAGAGTTCTGTTTTAGTTAGGCCTATGAACAGTAATCGCTCAGGTTTCATTATAAAATATTTTAAATCTTAACCAATTTTAAGTCTTATGGTTTTTAAATGACATGAGGGTGAGTAAATGACAGAATTTAAATGTTGAGGTGACCTATCCCTTTAAATAGGACCGAGTGATAAATCACTTCTGTCTAAAATAAAATAAAGGAACAAACCTCTTCATATTGGGAAACTGATCGCTTATGTCACAACCAGATGCCACAGCCTGATATAAAAGTGAAGTGCATTTAAATAAGTGGCAGAAATCTCATTGTTGGAGAGATGACCATTTTTGGTAACAACTTGTTGGAGATTGTGGACTTGTAGAAATGCTCTAACCTTATTTTAAGACACGCTCGCTGAACATGACTAAACTACAAGATTAGAGAGGTAGTTTACTACGAATCACATGCAAACACGTAATATCCTAACTGATGACACAACATGTCACAGCAGTGAAACCTCACAAGCTGCTGGAACAATGCATTGCAAAGATCACGAAAATGAACAACAACATGTTTCAGGGATTTTTCCTAAAAGACGGAATTTTCATATGCTTTCATGAAGGAAAAAGAACATACGTTCGCAGAGGCCGCGTCACCTGACACCTTATACTATTAAAAAAACAATACGACCTAGGCTACCTGACATAAACAAATCTTTAAAAAGACACGTCAAATCCGTCATTATTCACGTTGTTCCAAAACCATATTGCATTATTTTGTATCGCTAAAAGACAAAAGGAGATGTTAGGCGTAATGACAGCCTCAATCATCGTTTATTTTAACTATACTGAAAAAGATATAATGAAAATAAATGCTGGTTTAAGTTGTCCCAAATATCTTCTTTATCGTCCACAGAAAAAAAGAAAGCCATACAATCGTGAAATAAAAAACAATCGGGAAAAACAGGCCGTTTCCAATTTCCGCCTGCTCCGTTAAACTCCTCCGGCGACAGTCTCAGCTAACTTCAGCTAGCCGCTTCAAGGTGTGGTCCGATCTACGGGAAACTGTGTTTTATGTGATAACCATCACCCATGTGAACTCAGTGTGCCCTAACTGGGGAATATTTCACATAAACTGACAAACTCTAATACGATACTATTTCAACCGAGGAACATGAGTTTGTTCTGGCTATTGGAATCAGCTAGCCGGCTAGCTGGCCTTCCAGTGATTAATATAAAACCACACCAACTAACCATAACCACGGTTATCAGATCCGCTTTAACTTGTACTCTCGACACAAATGTATCCCGTAACGTTACTCACCTTTGAACAAGTAGTCATATTCGTCATCTCGCGTCCCCATCTCGGTTAAAACAAAAGCTCAAACAATGGAAGAATGTGAAGGAAAAGTGGAGCCGACCCGACCCTGTCCTCTCCGCAGCGGCACTGCAGTGTATTTATGATTAGACTGTAGCCATGCTAGCAAGTTAGCAAAGCAGGCGAACCAGCGAGCAACTCGCAAAGTGTTCCGGGTTAGAGCGTTAACAGACTGTCAAAATAAAAGTCTTGTTATAATATTCATTTAATTGTATGACTGATTTTAAAAAAGAAGCTTCTATTAAGCTGAAGAGTAGATACCATTATAATATGCTGTGTATCGTGTGTAAAATATCGCGTGCCTTGTTTATAACTTATATATCTGGTATTTACTGTGGTTTGTTCTGAACACAGTAACGTTACAGTGATAACGTCACATTCACGCACAGAATGTATCACATTCTGCTAAACAGCAAAAATGGTAACGTTAGCGTGTTCGTGCTTTCATGTTTGAAATTGTAATGTTACTGTTTAATATGTTTTAATATGAGATATGTGCTTTGTCAGAAGTGAAAGATAGTTTTGGTAGAACAGTAAACATGGCTATCATTAAGGGGGGAACATAGCAGGGGAATTATATCCTGCAGTGAGGTTTGCGGCGTAACGTTACCATCGTGTTCGTGAGAGTTGTTTTCAAACAAGGCATGTAAATGTGGGTGTTAAGGTCATACTTCCTGGTGACAGATGTTTGGAGGTAAAAACAAAGCGACAACAACAGTGACCACATATTCAGCATCTAGGTATCAAAAATGCTAGATTCGACTGGGGTAGTAGGGCGGTTCCATGGTGTAATGGTTAGCACTCTGGACTCTGAATCCAGCGATCCGAGTTCAAATCTCGGTGGAACCTAGCTTTTCTTACTCTTTTTTGAGTAAGAAATGTGAGTTTGGATTAGTAATAGCACTAATTAGTAGTAATAGCCAGTAATAGTAAACAGAAGCATAAAAGTTTGTGCTTAAAGGGCCAACAATCAGCTTAAACAATGTGACAAATGCGTAAAACTCTTTTTTAGGCTATTGTAATTTTATTATTGTATATTCTTTTTAATATTACAAAAAAGGAAAGGTTGTAATAAATACCGCATTCTTATAAGGGGTTTCTAACATTAAACGATTTATTTATAATAAATTGAAACCTTACGTACCACCGCTAGGGTGCAGAATTGTCCGTCTCTTGAGTCACAAAATACCCAAAATGGATGAAATGTACTGAACATGCACAGATACAAACAAGGGGCTTTCTGAATCCTGGCATTTAAAAACATACAGTTGTAACTAGGTAGATGAAAGGCAATGCATTGCAATGGGGACGGGAAAGTCCTCACCATGGTTTACGATGAGTCATGGTACATACAGTAAAAACATATTTCAGATTTGAACTAATTCATATTCATCTCATGTTTAGCCACCTATGTTGAGTGGATAGTGTGGAAATGACAAGGACAATGATGTCACCAAAAGTATTTAGTTATTTTGTAATTATATTCTGAAAAGTAAATTACATACTTTGTTGCGCAATCATGGCAACCAAGCCTGTGACTCATAATAGACAACCATATGCAATTCCTGGCAACGCAGATCTGTTTTACTGCCAGTTATTTAGCATTCTCTGTTGAATACAGATTAGTTGTCGAGATTGTTTTATTTTTTCTTAATTTTTTTAAATCAAAAGCTTTTTTGCTTATATAGAAAAATCAGTTACAGCTCCTAGATTTTGAACTTCTCCGATTCTAGTTCAGAGACCCAAATAAACCCGCATTAAAGCATTCCTTAACTATTCCAACATGTTTAACAAATGCTACACCCATTCTTTTTTTTTTATTTTACATCATCCAGACTCATCTATATCAGGAAGAATTTGTCCAGAGGTTGTAGTGATATCCCCTGGTTAAAACTGCAGCAAACTGTACATGACTGTAATCAGAAATGCATTTTTGATGCAGGCTATATTCTGTAGGTCTGCCATTAATGTAGTTGTGTTGCTGACTAATAAGTGAAAAGAATCACCTGCTGGGCATTTGGGGGGTTTCCTTCACTGCAAAGTGTGTTCTTATACCAACTAGTGGGCAATGTAATGCCTTTCATTTTTGTCACCATTAAATATTCTAATATTTTAGGTGTTTTCCACTTAAAAAAAAACATACTTGAAGAAGAAAAATTGTTTATGAGGTTTTTGAAGGAGGTTTACTTTTGAGCTTTTTTGAGCAGTTGGAAACCTATGTGTGAAAGTAATTTTTTAAGTTAAAGGTGATGATTAATTTGAATAAGTTATTGTTTGTGTGTATTGTGTATATTATATATATAGAAATAGATATAGATATAATTATACACACACACACTAAATAGCCTGTTTAATATATAAATGTAATATGTAGTATATTTTCTTAAATGTATACATGCATGTGTGTGTATTTATATATAGGTTACATAATAAATATGCACAGTACACACAGATAATATGTACATAACTTTTATTTTGGATGCAATTAAATGTTATAAATCATTTGACAGCAGACAAGAAAATGCAATAAGATGTAATACAATAGTATAATATAAATACTATAAAGAATATTACAAAAATAAAACAAAATAATTATGACAACATTAATAAAAGCAATAATAAAACTGTACATAACAAATTTGCAAGGTGTTTTAGTTTAGCTGTAAAACATTCAAAGCAGTCAGCATAATAAAAAACAGGTATGCCTGATCACCCTACTTTTCAATTTTTTTTTAAATGCCTAATGTTTTATGTACTTTTTTTCCCTATGCTGCATGCATTTCACCAAACAGTCTCAACCGCCAACCTGAATTCAAATTTAATGTTTGGGTTTAATAGTTATTTTAATCATACACAAACCGACAGTCAAAGATAATACAGCACCACAGGGAAATTACAGAGACAATTAGGTAGACACGAACACAAGACACATATCCATAACACATAAGTATGATTTTTGTGCAGCACGGCAAATTAAAATGTAAGTACAGGCATCTTATTTTTTCCAGCTCTTAGATAAACACATCAAGATGACATATCTATGGCCAACCGAAGTACTACCACAAGTGGGCTGTGTATAAACACCATTTAAAACGAGCACAATTTCTAGCCCAAAAAACATAATTGCTACATCTAAACAAATGGAGAATCCTGTGAAGTTGTGTAGAAATGCGTCGCATATTGAACACCACAGAATCACAAGCAATGATTCTGGGAGACCCCAGTGGAAATCATCAAACTCTGTGGTAGGCGCAGGCAGAGATAAGCAACAGCAGCCTTCAAGCTCTAATCAGTTTTTTCAGCTGCTTCCATGCCAAATGTATTCAGCTCAACTCTAGTCTCTGATTCAGATCCAAACATTAAAACTCGAAACATCTCTGTAACACCAAAGAAGTGAAAAAACAATGTGATGTGTTGTACTCCACAAGCCACAGCAGACTGAGACTCTTAAGGCATCGATCTTGATTGATGCCAAAAAAGCCATACTAGATTGACTGTTGATGTTTGAAACTTTAGTCCTGCCATTTGGGTGGCCAGCATGTGTCCTTTGGAACCATATAGCTATAGGACTATATCACGAGGGGCTGGTGGATGTCCTCCTAATCCTTCTGATGTTTATGGCTTTGGACAGCCAGTTGGGTGGCCAGCCAGCACCCACTTAAACTGCTTTATTAAATCATTCATCTGGATTTAAGAAGTGTTCTGGGTGTCTTCTTGATGAAGAAACCTGAAGCACTTTGAAGATGGCCTTCAGTAGTTGTACTCTCTGGGGTGCTTTGCAGCTCCTTTTGATCTCTGAACCTTTTAAACAAACATCCTCTTGGAGTATTAACACCCACATGTATTCTAGATTAGCATTGCATATGTCCAAGTATATAGTTTTTCCGAAATCATCTCCTAAAATGCATCTTTTTTTAGTGGATTTCTGCTCTATTGTTTTCAGAACCTGCTGTTTTTTGTCTGGGGACACATTACAAAACTATGTCGGCTGAGACACTATTTTAACAAGCTGAGGACCTGTAGTTGAGACTGTAGTTGAGGGCAATCCGCCCTCATCATACCTCCTAGAATGGCATGGAACGTCTGAGTCAGTGGCACATTTTGTTGGCAGTCACACCATTAACTAGAAAAAAATTCAGCAAATTCTGTGCCTGGTGAGCGCTGCATTGCCATTTTCAAAGCTCTGTTATGCCAGCAGTGCAGGATCAGGGTTTGCAAACAAACTTAACGAGTCTTCTAGGGCCTATACTTTCTATAACTTTGTCCTTGGTTAAGATGTGAATGTGAAACTTCCCACGCACAATGACTGCTAATGGACATCAGCAAAAATACTACAAATGGAATGTAATACATTGCCATATTATGACATAATGGCTAAGGGCAGTATTGAATTATAATCTGTATCGAATTTTATAATCAGGCCTAGATGAAAGATTTTCTGTAATGACACTAGATTGACCACTTGTCAAAAAAGTTAAAAGCAATAAACTGAAAAAAAATAAAATAAAAATAAATAAAGATACTTGAAATAAAATAAATGTTAACAGAAATCTATATTATAATATATACAATTTAATATAACTTATTTTATTTATTAGTATACTACAGATGAATGTACTAAAGTAACTAAACCTAAAAAATAAACTAAAAACACAACATATTTACTAAAACCATAGGCTAAAATTAAGATGAAAGCAAAATATATTAAATGACAAATTATTTTTAGCTCTGACTTAGCCTAATACTTTTTGTCCATATTGATTTATTCACTTATTCATATTGTGTGACATCTTATTTGTATCATGTTGTGTATACCTTTTATATTATGGCTTTCAAAGCTCAATATTTCAAAACTGCTTAGAAAGCAGACAGAACCTCAGTATTGCAAGGTGGCGTATTAATAAAACTATAATAGTACCTCAAATATACCCCTAACACTAATTAATTTAGGTTAATTGTATGATCTAGTCTACTTTAGTCCACTCTCTCTATCTCACTATCAAAAAAAGCACAGTGTATATGTTTTTGTTTGTATTTCTCATATAACTCCAAGGCTTTTGTGCTTGTTATTTATCACGGACTGTATCTTTAAATCCAACTTTCAAGTCTAACACTTTCAAACACATTCTGTCAACAACATTCAGCAACACAGTCTTTATATGGACTACCTGTCGGGACGCCCCCACATTAAATCAGCGACGGTCCCCGGAATGTTCAGCTGACGTCACGGATTGCTGGCAATCACGTGACCCTGTGGCAGGTTTTCATAAGCGCTTGTGCGAGTCTGGAGCTGAGCGCATCTCTGAACGCGTATAGAGAAGATGAGGCACAGCCCTCCCGGAGGGAATGTTTATACGTGATAGAGGAATAATTTATTTGTCTTATGAAAATGGATGGAAATACATAAGGGCCTTCTTCAGTCCCGCGATTAATAATCCAAATAACGGTTCGTGTTTCAATGAGCGTGTCCTCTGAATCGTCGTCCTACTGAAACAGTGAGTGTGCAACCCTCATATCTATTTACGTTACCGGTCACGAACATTCATTTGCATTATGTTAGAGATGGCAAATTAAAAATAGGAGATAGATTATGAATATGAAGCGTTAAAAATATAAGACTGGCCGGCGATGGAGTGACTGCTGTCATCACGCGTCGGTAATTGTGCGCTTGTTTTGATTCTGATCGTGTATTTACACACCATGTGATGATAGTCATCACTTAACCTTACACCGTTTATCGGTGAAGCTTATTACAAATTTGTTTCTATTAGTGTAATTCGTGATTTTGAGCTTCTGATGTAAATAACATTGGCTCTTATGATTTATGAGTTATTGTAAGACTGACCCAGCCCAGCTGTCTGGATGCAGTATCACATTCATATTTATATTTGACCACGTTTTTTGATGTTTGTTTATTATATAGCTTAACTTGCAATGCTCTGGCAATTTATATGTATCTATATTGAAAAAGAGGTGTGATGTGGTCTGCAGGGCCAAAACAATCATAGGCATTAAAGGAAATGTGTGCTATCAGTATATCTGTTAGTGGTTGACTTGTGTATTTTTTAAGATTTTTTTGTCAATTTGTACATTTTGTTCTCCCAGTTGTGAATATGTGGGTTAAGTCCTTTGGTATAGCTACTCAACAGGGTGCCAAGCTCAAATAAAGATCATACGAATTACAAAGACTGATATTTTGACTGCTGTGATAATGTGACGCTGCAGTTGTTTGAAAGAAAAAGCCTGGTTGAGCAAAGCAGCAAAAATTTGCAAAGGCATTTCAGAGAGGTTAAGGAAGATTTCTCAAAGCATCCATCATGTATTGTGGTTATTTTGGCTGTGATCCAGGACTTAGAGTCATTGTGATTGGTATCTTAATTCAGATTCAAAAATCGCAGTGCATTCATGAGTGCGATATTTGCCATTGTATCCTAAAATCAATTAAAGCACGAATATGGTTTTACTAAGTATGACATATCAGTTATTCACTATTATTAACAGTATTTGCTTAGCAAGCTTCAGCAATGCATGCTTTAGTTCAGTTGGGCGTTCCTTTAAAATGCATCATGACATTACTGTAAATGTTACATTAAAGGGAAACGTCTGTTGAAGCATTTTCAGTAATAAGTCTCTTAGTTGTTTTCATCTTCCCATCCAAGTCTGCATGGGCAGGGATTGTTTTGAAACTCCAGATGTTTGCTAAAATTAGTCTCCTGACAATAGGTTGAATAACTGCATTGCTTTATAAGTGTCTTCTAACTCAAGCGCTGTCGTAGATGGACTTGAGTTGGAACTTTAAAGAGAAAAGAATTCCTGCCTGTCCTGTACCTCGGTAAAGTCTTCCTGACAAAACATTTCCACATAGAAATAGCTTGCCTGCCTCCTTCTATCCAAAGTATGCAGATGTCTGCTTATTTCCCGGCATGGTGCAAAGGAATCAAATGTCCGCCCTGTGTCTTAAGCAGGACCAGATGCTCAGCCAAATGTGCTGCATTAGTTCCCCCTTCTTGTGTTTTCCTCCAGGCCTCCCTGCTGTCCCAGGACTGTTCAGTATCGGGAGCCTGTTGGTCCATGGAGCCCTTATGCAGAACCACAGCCCATAGCTCCAGCACAGCTGGATAAGATCACACTTGTTTTTATGAGCAGGCTGTTAAATTGGCTTATCCTGTGGCTCTTACACGCTACAGGTTGGTGAAAGAAGGGCACGGCTTATCATGTCAAAAGCATGCCTAATACAGCAGTACTAAGATAAAATTATTGGAAAATGGTGTTTGTTATGCTGTGGGTGTTTTGTCTTTTTTCTTCCCTAATATTATGAGTCATGTAAAGCTACACTCTGTACAGAGAGGTTTTAATGTAGATGAGCAGAGTCAAAATCATTTTAGGTCAAGGCCCAGTTTAGTTAAAACATCACCCTGAGAGCTGATTGTTTTGTTATTTCTAGTATTTTAACATTTTATAATACTACACTGTAAAAACATCCATAAAAAGTGCACTTAATGTGTTTTGTAAATATCTGTACAATTACTGGGTAATTTCCTGGCAGAAAATTACTACTACACTTTTCGCTTGAATGTTTGTGTTTATTTATTTTTTAATGCTATAATTTTTTGAGATATTTTATATTATTTATTTGCAACTCATGCTCTTTTAGAGTTTATTATGAAGTTCTTTATGCAGCTTTAACCTAAAAGCAATAATAAATGAATGGATGCGAATGGTGCTTAGCACTTGATGAATAATACATTTATAATTTTAAAATAATTTTAGTGTCTTAGTTTTTACAGCTTTTCCATGGATTTTTTGTGATGTAATAATATATATATATATATATATATATATATATATATATATTTTTTTTTTTTTTTTTTTTTTTTTTTTTTTTTTT
>JAUYWG010000055.1:12729307-12770938 GCA_034779775.1 Enteromius afrohamiltoni
TTTTAATTTTAATAATAGACTGGTACTTTGAGTGCTAACCCTAGATCACATCATAAATATAATCACAGTCTCCTGCAACTGTCTTTTTCTAATCTGTGATGTTATTTTGCAGTTGTGCTTTCTGTACTGTGTGAACTGGAACTGTCCAGTCATTTAAACTGGAAAAGGGAACCATTGATCTCTTACTCCAGTTCTCTGGAATGATAAGTATCAAGTCGGTCAGAGATCAGGGAAGTAAAGTTGTTCCTTATTTCTCTCTGAGCAACCACATTGGCTCAGACATTAAGTGTCATTTTCTTTCCAGGCCAGGATTTCCGCTGCGTAGGACCCATGTTGATTTGTCTGACGAAAGTGCCATTTCCAACGCACTTCCGGGTTTTTTCGAGTCCTTCATTGACGTTACCATGGTGTTTCTCAATAAAGGAGTGACTTCCCATGAGTTGTCTGAAAAGTGTTGAGTCAGTGCAAGAGTCTCTGTAATTGCATCACATAACAATGAAATCTGCCTCAGGGCTTTCCAGTGCACAATATGCCTTATTACAATATAATAACAATATAACTCTCTGTGTGTTTATCCAAATTTGCCTGCAATTTCTTTCTAACCTGTCGGGTTATGCTGTTTCCTTTCCTCCCCAGCAGTTGTTATTGAACGGTTGATGTGTGATTGCGAGGTACTCATTACTGCATCATTATCTCTACCAAAAGAGTCAGCTTTCTGCTCTGTGACTCATTTTTTATTAGTTTTATGTAAGTATTTTCTCTCCCCCATGTCATTTTTAAGGCGAATGATGAATATTCGCTGGTTTTTCTTCATAGTTGCCATGGTGAGGATTATAATTTCTCTCTGCTGATGGTAGAGAGGGCACAGCCAGCCTCTGCGGATGGCGTGGTTGTTGGACCGAGAGATTATGTCTATATATAATCCTAAATCTCTCACGTAGCATGTGACACATCTGCTACATTTTCTCCTCACTGTGTCTGGTGGGCTTTCTGTTGTCTAGAACAACGTGGGTGTGATTGGATCTTGAGATGTTTGATTGTTTCTGCAAGCAGATTGAAGGGTGGATGTTTGCTTTGTGTGATGTTGTTGAGCACAACATGTGAAATCAGCTATAGGAGAGACATCTGGAGCAAAGTGTGCATCAGTGTCTTTGTCAATGTTGTTGGAAAAGGGACGGAGAGAGTGTTCCAGAGACCCCTCCTTCAAAAGCCCAAAGGTTTATAAGGATGACAAGGATTAGAGTTCTAAGGCCTGTATTCATTCCTGCCGTCTAACCGGGATCATGAAATTTGCAAATGACTTGTCACCATTTCCGGAACTTTGGATAGAAACAGCAACTTCCTGTTTCACACCATCAGCATCACTGGTTCCTCATAAGACAGACTTCTTTACTTCTACGCTTCATTATGGCAAAAGAACTAGTCAATAGGTCAGTTTCAGTTCCTAAGCTCTTAAGCCATGTCCCATGACTTTGTTAGCTATTACTGTAAATCACAGAGAAGCCATTGGCTATAAAGCCACCAAAGACCTTTCTGATGATTCCAAAATACATATAATTTCTTTTTTTAATAAAATATAATTTTATTTTGCAATGACGTATCAATTTGATTAAAACTAACAGCGAAGAAATGTATTTTTCAATTAATAATAAATTATAAATAATAAATAAATTGATAGCGTAAAAAATATAGAGTTTTTCTTTAGGCTGTTTCACATTTCTTAATATTCTACCTAAAATGTGTTTTAATATCAATATTTATATGATCTCTGTACAACATGAGGTTTTTTTTCAATGCTAAATATTTTTATTAGGCATAAATATACGAATGTATCTGTAGTATACTTTGCACATATTTTTGTCAATAGAGTCGTCATAAAGGAATCCTGAAAAAAACATTTATCATGGTTGATTTCCACAGAAAAATGTAGCAGCGCAACTGTTTTCAATATCATAATAATTAAACATGTTTCTTAAGTAGCAAATCAGCATATTAGAATGTTTTCTAATATTACAGAAATTGAAACATTACACCCCTAGATTTAGGTTTCTGTCATTTGATGGGACGATATGACCCCTACAGAAAGCTAAAACCAGCAGATACCCTGCTATTCGTGGTGCTATGAAGCCATGTGAACATCAGTCACTCATAATGACTCAGAGTGAGTACATGTGCCAACTTGAGTGTTGCAAAAGCCCCAGGCCTCTTTTGAAAGAGGAGGGAATCTCTAATTAAGATATCAGTGCTTGTGGTATTAGTGAGGCTTATGGTGACAAACTTCACATTGATGCAGACAAAAGGAATTCCCTTTGTTGTCTGACCTTTTAAGTAATTTTTTTCTTTCTTCCTTCCTGTGCACTTACTCTGCAGGTACAAACTCTGACTCATGATTCAAAAGCACAATAGGACATTTTTTTCCTCAGTAAGAACGGGTAATTGCTTCCGTCTGTCCAGTTTATATTTCTCACGAAGATTGTCATATGAGTATGTGCTCTGCATCTGTGGATGTGTAATGGTCATATCCTTCTTTTAAGCACATAAGGGAGCAAATGTATCCAGAGTAAGAATGGTATTTCCTAGGAGTGTTGTATAACTCGCACTGCATATGCTGATTGGTTTTTTAAAAATCTCTCCTTATTTAAAAAAGCATGTCTTCATCTGTGAGGATGTTCGAATCTGAACACCTGGCATTATTAAGCAACAGTGTTTACTAGGCTGCAGTTTGCACATTTCGTCATTTGCACACTCTGTTTACACCGCTCTCTTGTTCCCAGCATATTCAGTCCTCGTTTTATGGGGATGATCGAAGATGGAAGACAAAAACCTTCGTGTAGCAGACTACTTTGTGGTGGCAGGGCTCACCGACTCTTCTAAGCCCCTCGAGGAAGATGTTCACCCTGAGGATGGTGGTCATAGGACTTCAGCACAGCTCAAGGCGCCCATCACTGATGTGGCTGTGGTGATTCGCTCTCTAGGGGAGGAAGTACCTCGAGGATATACCTGCGTTGAATGCACCCCCTCTGGACTTCCTGCTGAACTGAATGGAGGAAGCCTCATGGGGCCGCAGATCTTCCTCTGCTATAGGAGAGGCAGAGACAAACCACCGCTCACAGACCTGGGGTGAAACATCTAAGCTTCAGATAAAATTGTTCCAAACCATAGCAGGCTGCCTACTTAGAAAGCATTTTAAGTCGTCCTTCTGAAGCCTGAAGTCTGTTCTGTTCTTTTTCTTTTCTATGTGACAGAAAAGATTGTAAACGAAGATGTTGACTATAAATGTACCCATTTTTTATATTAGGAGCTATATATCTAACTTGACAAAAAAAGTTACACTCTTAAAATTGTATATTTAGCTAAACTTGTTTTTGGCAACATGCTAAAACTAAATTCTACAGGAATCAATAGTAAGTCATGTGTCAAGGGGGAAGCCTATTGTTGGAGCTGCTGTCCAAATCACTAATTTATGAGGTACCATTTAGGATGCTGTTTTTTAATGTAGCTACTAATGCAGGCAGTAGAGGCAGCTCAGTTGGTTTTGGAACTAGTTGTGATGTGTTTTTTTGCAGAACATTTACTATCCTCGTTTCTATTGTTTCTTAGCGTCCTCTTTGAGTGGAAGGAGAAACTGAAGCCAGACTGTCAAATTATACAGACCACACCTTCTGGTCGTCCCGCTAATATCAGTAGCTCCTCCTCCCAAAGGATCTACATCACATATCGGCGTGCCTCTGAGAATCACTCTCACACCACGCTGGCTGTCACAGACATCTGTGTCATTGTTCCCG
The DNA here is from genome assembly GCA_034779775.1 of Enteromius afrohamiltoni. NCBI lineage: Eukaryota > Metazoa > Chordata > Actinopteri > Cypriniformes > Cyprinidae > Enteromius > Enteromius afrohamiltoni. The sequence continues at coordinate 12,733,093 of JAUYWG010000055.1, forward strand.
GGAAGGGAGAGACACCACCGCATGCTTTCTGCAAGGTGGACAAGAATCTCAACAGCAGTATGGTGAGCAGAACAGTCACCCTATCCTGCTCAAATGACCAAGAAAAGCTGCTTGACCATGATGGTTTTTTTAGCAATGCTGGTCATCCATGAAAGTCTTGCCAATCAATCAATTGTTCAAACTCTAGGCAGCACTTAACTGCATTATAGTCTAGAGATTCAGGGTCAGATTTACCAAACAGGTAAATTTTGCATCTGAAAAGGGAACTCCTAAAAATGCATATTCAATAAGGTCAGGCTCAAATATAACTGTTCAAGGTTTCAATACACCAAGAGACAGTTTGCGCTGGCCCTTTAAATTTACATATGGGTACCATATTGCATCTCAGTCAACATTAGAACTGTTTAGTGATATCAGCTAATATTGATGAGATTTTCTATAATTATCAGCTTATAAATCCCTGCTCAAACCATTTTAGGTGGGTAGTTTTCCTTAAATTAGAAGTAATAACATCAGATCACAATCATTCTTTTACATATCTGTATAAAATCAACTTAATTTCTGTTTTGTCTGCTTTTACAGTGGGGGTCCTCTGTGTACTTGTGCTACAAAAAATCTTTGGCCAAAACCAACACACTTGCATTCAAAGCAGGTATTGTACCTCAGCCTTGAGTTGTTTTTCACAGTTTGTGTTTTGTTCTGCATCTTGCAATGGACAGTAGGAAGGAAAGGATGCTTTAGCGAGAGGCACATCAGAGCAGTGGGATACGACTGCAGATGAATGAAACCTGATACTCCCATGTAGCAAGAACAACATGATATCATTGTTAAGCTCGGTGCTCTCAACACCAAAAAGATCTAGCTGCTTGCGATTAGCTTGTCATATGGAAGACTGGGTCAAGTAATTAATTACAAGGCAAATGATGCGGGATCAGTAATAATTGTCATCTCTGACTGAGCTATGCAGTATAATTGAGGGTTTGTATGGGGTGTGTGCAGGTCTTTTGTCCAGATATCCAGAGGAGGATTATGATTCCTTTCCTTTGCCTGAATCCGTGCCCCTGTTTTGCCTGCCGATGGGAGCGTCGATTGAGTGCTGGCCCTCTCACACCAAATATTCTCTTCCTGTCTTTTCGACATTCGTTCTCACAGGCGCCTCTGGAGAGAAGGTACAGACAGGAAAAATCACGCACGAGCACACACAAATACACTCGCAAACATTTCGATTTTTTTCAGGTTTCGTTTTTACTGCAGCACCATCATTCTTTGAGAAAATCAGACTCAGAAGAAGGTGAATTGTCTTGTCTGGTTTAGCAATGTGCAACGAATTTAAAGCAGCTAGAAATCAGCGCGAGCGGAATATCAAAACTGCCCATGAATTATGGGCCTCAGAAAAGAATCGAAAATAAGATGAACATGTGTAATTGGCCTGTTTAATAATGCATTGCTAAAGTGCTGTTTGGGTCAGCTCAATTATGTCAAACACATCAGTACACTCAGCTCACGCTCCTCAGCCGAACAAGTCTCAAGGCTATTTGTGCTGCAGGATTGTATAATTTATTCATTTAGGTGAGCGGCTTCAAAGAAACATGGCTAAACTGGGATATTTTTGATCTAAAAGACTGCAAAAATAAATCTTCCGTATCACTTTCTCGCTGGGTTGATTTGAGAAAAGCGGTTTCAGAATAGATACTGTTGGTGATTGCTTTTAAGCAGGCTAAAATAGCTGCCAGTGTGCACTTTAGAAATGTAATAATGGATGGGGTTGTTGTTCTCTAAAATGCTAACCATCCTAAATCCTAGAAGGTGTTCATGAATCTGGCTTTTGCTCTCAGGTTTACGGTGCCGCCATCCAGTTTTATGAGCCTTACCCAGAAGAACATTTGACTGACAAGCAGCTATCTCAGCTGGGCCTGCAGGCAAACGGGCTCAGGCCCGATGGATCCATGACTGTCCACACCAACAAAAGCATCTGTCTTCTCTCTCACTGGCCCTTTTTTGATGCTTTTCGTAACTTCCTGACCTTCCTCTACAGATACTCCATCTCAGGTCCACACACTCTACCCATTGAAAAGTGAGTTCTAAGGAAAATTTTAGAGGATGCCAAGCTAAAACTGAAAATTTAATGTTCGAAAACCTTTTGCGGCCGCTATAAAGTAATGCTTTTTTATTTGTCTTCAGGCATATTTCCCATTTCATGCACAAGGTTCCTTTCCCTTCCTCACAAAGGCCACGTATTCTGGTGCAGGTGAGTTTTGCATGTGGCATCTTTGTTTGAACACCGTCTTTCTTGAATGTGTCAAAACAAATGACATTGTGTGGTCAAATAGCTGCCAACCCTGGCCCTCATCTCACTCGCTCGTTTGTGTGCTTGTTTTTCACAGCTGTCTCCACATGATAGCCTGATGCTGAGCCAGCCTGTTTCCTCTCCACTCCCTTTGAGGTAAGTCAGACACAAGATATACTGACCATGTCAGATGAATGCTGATTAAAGCATGAAGTTTGGGAATTTTACTGCAGCTGCACCTGGTTAAGTGTGATATCTTCATAGCATGTTGAGACTCCTTTTTGATTTTTCATTGCAGATATTCATTTATATCTTAATATGTTTTGCTTTGGGTTTCTATGTTATGTTATGTTGTGTTATGCTGTGCTATGTTATGTTTTGTTGTTGGTTTTGTTGCTATGCTTTGTTGCTGTTTGGTTTTTTTTTTGTTTTAATTTTAGTGAGTATGTGTTGTTTACGGGCCTATTTTCTCTGCCCACAGTGGCGGACGCCTCTCTACACTGCTTTTGAACCTCGGCCCAAAAAATGCAGCAACTCTGCTGGTGTTGGCTGTGACTGAACATAAGATACTAGTTCACTCCTTACGTCCAGCTGTTCTTACCAGCGTTACCGAGGCCCTGGTGTCAGTGAGTGGAAGAATGCGGTGTCATTCATTTTCACTCATGCCTTTCCTATTTCTATTTTAAGATTCTTACAGTATCAGTTTCTTTTGCATGTTGTCCCACTTCTGGCTGTGCCTTGTCTCAACTTGTTTTATGTGTTCCACAGATGATTTTTCCCTTCCACTGGCCGTGCCCATACATTCCTCTCTGCCCGCTGGCCCTGGCAGATGTGCTCAGTGCCCCATGCCCTTTCATTGTAGGGGTGGACTCACGGTACTTTGACCTCTATGAGCCACCGACGGACATAAGCTGTGTGGACCTGGACACCAACACTATAACTCAGTGAGTGACCTTTTTACCCTTACATAGTTCCCATGAGAGACTCTCCTTACCTTTTTGACCTGTGTTGTTGAGATACACTAATCTTTTACCACATAAATCCACTAAATAAACACTAATTTCCCAGTGTAGGTGATAATTGGTGTCTTGTGATATGAATAGTGATTAGGTTCATAAGAAATTTTAAGCAATACCAAACATTTTTCAAATTTGAAATTTCTAAGTAATACCATTCTTTATCTATAAGCAGATGGTTAAAAGATCAGGATCAGGATATATGAGCAGTGAGGAATGTTGTAGTAAAGATAGGACCCTCAGTACCACCATGTGTTGAACACATGTTCCTGTGTTGTTTGTTTCCCAGTATTCACCTTAAAGATTACAGACCTTGTAAAACCTACACTGCAACTATAAAGAAGCCCTCAGTTATGTTGCTCATGGTCATGGACTCCCTTTGCTGTTTACCCTCTCAAATGCTAAACATGTGTGGCCTATTTCAGCAAAGAAGAGCGCAGATCCCTGACCTGGAAGATCCTGCCAAGAAAAGCCTGTAAACATCTGATCAACACCCTCAGCAATCTCTACCAGCAACTGGACGAGGGTAAGTGAGGGGGAGGGTCACTGTGGTGTCAACAAAAAATGATTTAACTTATCTTCTGTCCTTTTCAATGCAATATAACTTCACTTCACTGCACAGAAAGTGCCATTCTTATTGGCCTTCTACTGTCCTTTTGGGCTCTGACAGTATCATGTTTATCACCTAGCATTGTTTTATGAATGCTTGACCGAGTAAGAGCAAAAGCAGTCATCCTTGAGATGTGATGAGATTTAGAGGCGAGGACAATTGGCTGGATAGAGGCGAAGAAAGACACAAAGTCTTTTTTCGAGTGCTGGGATTCTATCTGATACATGAGAGCTGATTGATGTTAAGTCTTTGAACCAAACTTTGACCTCAATTATTCAATGTGTTTTTGGTTCTCGAAAACAGCCTGTAGTGGAATGTACTGACTCATAAAATTGGGCCTAAAGAGAGAGTATTTATAGGTAAACTGTAATAAAAATTATGTATCTTTCTGTGCTAAGTGACTGCATTCCCATATGTTTTTTGGAGAGCATTATGTGTCCATTGATGTGGATGATTAATACCAGACAGAGCCTACAATCTTTTTGCTGACCTTTCTTAAGTGACGTGAAAGGAGCTTAAGCACCGCACCCATATCTCAAACGCAGCCTGCTATATCTTCATTATTGAGATATGCTACATATTTAACCTAGACATTATCAGTACATTTCTCCTTATGTATGAATTATTGAATTACGGTGTAATATATTGATGTATTTGTAATTATTTGCTCAATAGCACTACAATGTAAATGTGTTCTGTATTAACATATTCTGAAATGGAAATGGAGGAAAATCTTAATGACATGAAACTATTGAATGGCAGTTAATTTAAGCATTGATCTGCCGCAGGTTATCATATGAGTCGTGAGGAAGGACAGATGGAGGCCTTCATGAGCGAGCGGGAACCTGGCAGTGGTGGGAAAAGTCTGGAAACCTTGGAGCTGGAGATCCAGGAGGCTTTCCTGCGCTTCATGGCGGCCATCCTGAAAGGCTACCGTTCATACCTGCTGCCCATCACACAGGCTCCGTCTGAAAAAGCAACTGACGCCAGTTCACTCTTCGATCTGCAAGGTGAGCCGCCAAGATGGACGTAATGCTCTTTCTGTCCCTGATGTTTCAGGTTGTTTGTGAATGTCAGGAACAGCTGTGATAGAGTTGCTTCATCAGCGTCAAAACAGTGCATTAAAATCTTGTTTTGACCCACCCACATGAAGTGAGTCCACTGTAATGCATTAGTGGAATGCTGAAGCTCAGCAGTGGCTCAGAATGCTCAAATCTGGCCCTGTGCCTGTGGAGTCTGGCTTAAATCAGGCTTGAAATTATTGTGGCCGTTTGGATAAAGCCCCTTTGGAAATTAGACATACCTGACAGGTCCAACAAACTACAATGATTAATAGAATGTCTGAGAACACATCTGCAGGCTCTTATGTAATCCCTGAGTTAGAATCTGTTAGATCTTTCACACCGTGTATGGCTTTCTCAGTGACGACAGTCTAGTGAATAACACGTAATTCATGACACGCCCTCTTAAATTGACTGATTAAATGTTTAATGGCAACGGACAACTGTGGCGGTGAATTATAGTAATCAAATAATGAATGTAATCACTTTTTTTATTGTGATGGCACCTCTCTGACTATCCTCTTGATGTCCTTGACTCTCAACATGACTTTTTTTGCAGGCTTTTTGAAGAGTCGCGATCGATCCCATCAAAAGTTTTACTCCTTCATGACCAAGACTCAGATGTTCATTCGTTTCATCGAAGAGTGCTCTTTTGTCAGTGATAAGGATGCAAGCCTCGCTTTCTTTGATGACTGTGTTGACAAGGTATGAAACATATACATATTTAGTTCTCATGCCTCTATCCAGAATAAGCTGCCTAATCAGATTCAGTAGAAACTGCTTCTACAAAGAGTTACCGTTTTAAACTACACTCCAGGCTCTTAGCAAAGAGCAAGTGAAAAATACAAAGAGTTCAAGGAAGTGTGCATGGCATGATTTGTGAGAACAGTGAGAGGAAATGTTGTGGTTAATAGCTGTGCTGTTGTGATCCCTTGGGCTTTCTTATGTCAGGTTATTAATTTTCTTTGAGCATTGTTCTCTCGTTTGTTCTTGCCTACTTTGCCTTTTCATCTAAACAGCCTGTCCTATTATTTTTGCTTTTCTCACTACTTGCTTTTCTCTTTTCTCTTCAAACTTTTCTCTTCAATTGCTTGCATGGAAAGTTATTCGGTACAGAGAAAGGGGGGAAGGTAAGTTGCTTAATTCAGTGTCTATTAATTTTTGATGTATTGCAGAACCGAAAATAATCACTAGAGTACTTGAACGTGATTACAAAAATGACTTACAATTTGACTTAATTTATATTAATATTATTTAAAATCCTTAGGACTATTATAAGGAGCCTTGAAAGTAGGTCACAGATCTCATCCTTTTAATAAAATGTAATACAATTAGGACTGTTTAAGAAAACCTCATCCCAGGTTTTTGACCTCAGTTGACAGACGTGACCTGTTTTGTTTGGTGGTTTCACCATGGGTGTGCTAATTCATAACTGGTATTATGAATCTTGGCTTTGAAGATGCATGTTTGCCGCCTTCATAATTAAAAACATTTCTGTTTAGATCAGAGTCTCTGCAGAACCACTGAGATCCTGCATGCATAATGAATTTTTCTGTGCCTTACGCCACTTTGCGTTTCCTTATATTCGCAACTGTTGTGCCCTTTCTCTGTATGATCCAGACTGCGCGTCTGAAGCTGTATCTTCAGCGAATCGCTGCAAGTTGTCTCCTTTGTAAATTGCAGACAAATATATTCCTGTATGGTTGTTTTGTGCCTTTGTAGTACATTTACATCCGTCTCAACAGGAGCACAATTTATTCTTGTTTGGAGGAGCAGGAGCCATCCCTCACCTGTCCTCCTCACAAGGCTGTAGTGTTCTAGTAAAGACGAATGTGCAGCTCTTTGTATTACACTTTCTGTTATGCTACCATCAGTGAGAGTCACAGTTATCCTGCTCCGGCCTGTCCTTCTCTTATGCGAGGACCTTGGAGGACAGTTCTTTAGCACTGTGGTGGTAATGAAAATGACAGTTTGAGTTGATTTAAACTGACAGGGTTTGTGGGTTGTGTTCACAGAGGACATTTAAAAAGGAACCATGGAGGTAAAGGACAAACCATGTACCTCTTTGGCCCGAAAAGCAATTGGTTGCAGTGTGACACCTCAATGATCCATTGACCCAATTTTAAAGTTTATCAGAATTTGGTAATACATAACCATCTTTCTGAGTGAAATTTTTAATTTTAGTGCTGCCTTTGTGTTCGGAACGTTTGTTCAAAGCTCTCAAAGCATTGAAAACGGAGAACATTCGAACGTATTCTGCAGCACTGTGTAGAATTATTACAAGGCTCTCTCGAATACTTGATTATAATGGAACAATTGTAGTGTTCTGCTGTGCAATATTGTTGAAACTATTTTTAAATTCTTTATTACACCGTTGTCCCTGGCAACAAATCTCCTACGCTGCTAGATTTATACTAATGCTCTCTTTCCTCTCACACAAAAAAAACTAATTTCTAGTCAATTCAATATCAATTTATGTATTTACTTGGTAAAACAGAAACCAATCTACATTGCCCTGATGTTTACATTTGCTGTTAAATAATTGCTGACTATATTTATATATACATAAAAAAATGAATAAATCAGGCTTTCAGTAAAACAGCTAATACAGCATTTTTACCTCATGATGTGGCATTTATACTAAACATACATACAAACATATATATGTATCTATATATAAGTGATATCCTGAGAAAATCAGACTGTTAATAAAACTACACTGCGTTCACTTTGACTGCCTGAGTTAAAGACTTTTCCACATTTTCTAAAGGTTAAGTACCTGCTTTCACTGACTACTTGTTGAAAATGGACTTTAGACTTCATTTTGTACTGCATACATGGAAAGTGCCTTTTGGCATCCCGGTGCAGAGAGCTCTAATTGACACCACAGTCATCAATGTTGTTTTTCTCTGTTAAATAGATCCACAGATTGATCTAAAACCTTCTCAGGGAAACTAATTTCAGTGCAGCAAGAGCTTGATTCTGTTCTGTTGCTCTTATTGTCTGTCTAATAATTTTGTAACAACACAATCCAAAACCATTTTGCTGAGAATGCTTTACGGATACTTAAACTGATTTCCCCTCCATCAGTAGATAGATAGATAGAAGTTGTGCTTTATTTGATAGCCAGTTTTGTACAGTGGCATAGGCTTTATGATGCATTTATAGTCCATTTACAGGGCTTGTAGACGGACATTGTCTGAAGGCTAAATGCACAGTGGCTCCTCCAAGCCTTGTCTAGCCTATAAATTGCACTGGGTTGGTTTCTCACCCCTCAAGCAATACAACATTAAGCGTTAAGTCCAGGTCAGTGCACTTGTAGTGTGTCTGTGGCAGATGGGAAGGACTGGATGAAGACTAGGAGGATCAGAGCTTCTTGGTACAGATATGAGATCAGTCGGACGAAGCAATGTGGGAGATTATCAGGGTCATTTACACTAAAACCAGTGCTCCATCTGATCTGAGATCAGATCATCTGGACTTGGCAATCTTCAGCATGTCCAGACAGTGGAAAATCCCTTGGCATGGTTGTATGGCAGTATGTGTGTCTGGTTCAAGATTCAGTTCTCAGTTCTGATCAAAATGTAGCTCTGCATTGACAAGCGATGAGTCTTTTTAGTAGTACTGAGTAAGTTAGCAATTTGTAAGGCTTTTTTAAGCCTTCCAGTTGCTATAAATATTCTCTCTGGTTCCTCTTCTGACGTTTACTTTCCTCTTTTTATTCTGAGACCAGTGTTGGCAAACATATGTACGCTTAACCAAACCTGCTCTTTTCTCAGTCATAGATCATTGCCTCTTACTTTGTGTTCTAGTGGAAACAGAATAAAGTCTTTATCTCATAAAGTATGTTTTTACTCTAGGTGGACAGCGATAAGCCAGAAGACACAAGGCTTATTGAACTTGACGAATCCCACCGCAGCGAGCACACGGTCTACATCACCCCTCCAGAGCTGCCAGCACTTCCAGAAGGAGAGGAGCCACCTATTGTTTATAGGTACAACAGACGCTGCATGCAGACAAACTCCCATCCACACTACAACAGCATGCACATAAACAGTGTGCCACACCACAGATGGCATTGTAGCAGTAGCATAATCTCCTTCTAAACCTTTCCCAGGGTGCAGCATGTAGAGTAATCCCCTCTAAGGATCGTGTATCTATAGAAACTCTCACTAAAGCAGTAAAGCACACTCCTCAGAGAGCATGGGATAATATTAAATGAATCTGTTATTTCTGGATTTGGTATTATTTCGGGACAACGGCCAATTAATATTGTCCCATATCCCATGTATAGATTTTTTGAAATCATATTAATAATTATTATTATTGTCTTATGTGGCATGATATTTGTATTTGAAAAAAAAAACATTTACTTTTTTTTTTACTTTTTTTTTTTGAATGACCAATTTTCTGTTATTTTTCCTATGCATTTTGTGAATTTCTATTATATAAACATATTTTTTTGAATTGTAATATTTATACTCTGAATTTTGTTCTTTTTAAGTATAGTTTACGTCATAAAAATAGCCACAGAAGCTGGTATGGCGCGAAAAAAAACAAGGAAATCAAATATTGTTTCTGACTTGTCAAATCTGCAAATAATTTATAAAGATCTTTTCTAAAGCTGCAGAAACTACATTAATTGCCTGCGGCTAGTTGCGCATGCTAGCATTGTGCTTTTGACAAATAAACTTTGACATAACTTGACAATAACAATCCAGGACAAGCTTAGCATGCACTCTTGATGTCTTGCAGCTACAGTGGGTTTCCCGTACTCAGCGCCCAACTCTGTGAGCTTCAGGATGGTCCCAGAGTCCCCAAAGCAACATCAGCTATGAGACACATCAGTCCCATCAGCCCAGCTGCCATTTTCAGGCGCTCCCAACAGGTTGGTATTTCAAACAGTAATCTCATCCAAATCACACCCCATGATACCGCTTGTCAAATCTCTCCCCCTCCTCTCTAATGCTTCATCCTCTCTCTGATCCTCCCTTTGTAGGAGATCAAATCAGCCCAGAGGATGGCTAAGACGTACTCCTCTATCCCACAGATGTGGTCCAAGTGTCTGCTCAGGCATTGTCATGGCCTCTGGTTCATGTGCCTGCCCGCTTATGTCAGCGCCTGCCACTCTAAGGTGCGGGCGCTGCATACTGCTTACGACGTGCTGAGAAACATGCAAGACAAAAAGTTGCAGCCCCCTGATGAGGTAGAATCGCCGAACAGTCTCTATTGATTGGTTTTGCCAGTACAGTTTGTGCTGTACCTAGACAGTGGAAATTTCCACCGGTATAGTGGTTTTTTAAGTAATGGTTGCTTTCTGCTTCAATGGAGGTGTGTTACCGGGTCCTGATGCAGCTGTGTGGGCAGTATGGACAGCCTGTTCTTGCTGTCCGGGTTCTATTCGAAATGAAGAAAGCCGGAGTGCAGCCTAATGCCATTACCTATGGATACTACAACAGAGTGAGCATAGTTTTCTTTTATGTTACACTGCAATCAAAATAATACTAAATAAATATACATATATGTGACTCTGGACCAAAAAAAAGTGTCAATGTTTTTAAATTGAGATTTATACATCATCTGTAAGATGAATATATAATATACTTGTTATGATAATATATGGTTGAGATACAACCATATGAAAATCTAGAATCAGACGGTGCAAAATAAAATCTAAATAAGTCACATTTAAAATTGTTTAAAGTTCTTAAAATAAGTTCTTAGCAATGCATATTACAACTCAAAATTAAGTTTTTATATATTTGTGGTAGGAAATGTACAGAATATCTTCATGGAACATGATCTTTACTTAATATCCGAATGAGTTTTGGCATAAAATAAACATGGCTATTGGCTATTGCTACAAATATACACCAGGGACTAAAGAAGTTTTCTGGTCCAGGTTCACATATTATCTGTACTGATGCACACTTTTGGTTTTGTGGTAGACCACACGATAAAACATTTCTGAATGTTACTGCTATTTCTTGTTCAAATACATGAAGTGATGTATTCTAAAATTATATATTAAAATGGTATGTATATCCTCATAAGTGCACCTTTTTTTAATGTTGCCTGGGTTGTGCTTCCATTTCTTTTTGGTGTTTTGCTGGTTTTTGAGGATGAGAAAATGTCACGCAAACTGCGTCGCATCATGTGATTTGATTAGCTTTTACAAAAGTGACATTAATTTGCACGAAAATATAATTGACAAAAGATATAAGATGTTGTTTGCTCTTAATTTTTATTTATTTTGCAGTATTTTATGTTTTCTATGTTTATGTGTTTCATATGAAATGTTATGTGCACAATTATATTTACTTGCAATTTTGCTTTTAGCATTTTCCCTACTAGCCTACTAACTAGAACAGACAGAATCAGGACAGATCAGCAACCCATTTACAGGTTCCTACCCAACCGCTGCTCTGGCATAATTAGTTTGCGAATGTCACCTGGTTTGACATTTTGTTTTCTAATGAAATGACAACAATATATTTTAAGTGTATAATTATGCAAATACCTCTTGGAGCCACTTTAGATTTCATCAAAAAGTGATGAATGACATATTTGTGTAATTTCTTTTTGTAAAATTACTTCTTTAAAGAAAAAAGCAGAGAGAAAACAGATTTATCCTATGTAGGTGTGTTATGTTGATTCTCAAGAGCGTCGAGCCGGCAGTGCATTTGGCATGTGAATCTGTTTCTCATGCCTGTTATCATGAGACAAAAGCTTAGACTAGCAATCATCTCCCCGGGGACCATTTTTGGTGTGTGCTTTGCAAGACATCCCAAAATACAAAGAGGACACAGAGACATAAGTCCAGGCAGCTGAGTGTTGTTCCAATTCTATCAGAGTAATTAAAGCTAGTCCTTGAGAGAGAACACAATCTACTTAAGATAATGAGAGGCGTTGTGCTGTAGAATTATTTAGTTAATCTCTATATGAGTGTGTGTATCTCACTGTGCTGTTCTTCTTTCCCCAGGCCGTTCTGGAGAGCACATGGCCTTCCTCCACCAGAGGGGGATACTTCCTGTGGGGAAAACTGAGAAATGTGGTTCGGGGTGTGGTGCTGTTTAAACAAGTATGGAAGAGGCAGACCACCCACCCAAAAGACACCCATCTCTCTGGTAAAACCCCCAACTCTGTTTCACACATTCCACAGAAGTGGACACACTCTTTGAATTTCCTGTAAAACAAAGTCAGGTCCAATCTGGAAAAATGACACTGTTACACAATTATGATGCTGTTTTCCCTTTATCTCCTTCTATTATCCTTTGAATATAACTACTGAAATCAGTTGCGAGTGAGTCTCATATGAGAAGAAATTATCCTTAAAATTGCTGCCTTCGAAAATCGGTTCCAAATTGGCCACTTGTTAGATTTCATTTTAGTTAGGAAATAGCTGTGTATAGACAAGGTAGTAAAATTTTTTGGACCTGAGATTGAGCCAGTTCATTAATAGCTACATTCACTGATTCTGCAAATAATAATCGTTTGGACTCAGAATAATTTCAGAATAAAGAAATCCCCTTTGAGAGGCTAGCCAAGTCTGCAGAGGAGCATCGATATCATTTCCCACTGTCTGAAAAACTTTCCATCATTTCCCACAAAGACAGCTATCTCTCAGCTATCTCCCGCTCAGTGCTCGGGCTAGATCCAGCCTGGCTGCTGAACCAGAAAGACTTTAATGGGTCCAATTAAGATAAGAGTGGATAGCTGCCTCCTCAGCCACTACAGTTCACAGTCTGCGCTTGATTTGATGTCCTCTCTCACACAGCCCCCTGTAAACAGCATATTAGAGAAGGGCACAAGAGGGCTCTCATAATAAAAACAATCTGCCTTCTTAACTCACAACCCCCCCAAAAATTGCAACTTTGTCATGCAGAATGAATTTATCTCACGCTAAAGTACTTTAGGTAATACAGATGTGATTTTATAAATTTACTTCTCAGTTTGTTAATATAATAATCGAAATCAACCAAGTTATAATAAATAAATGCACAGTACCAAGAAAAAATTTGCAGACTTTTTAATTTTTTTTTAAATAAATACTTTGAAGCATTAAACTGACCAAAGTAGTCAGTTTCTGACTGTTTCTAAAACATAGTTGAAAACAAAATCAGTTTTGAATAAATCCTGTACTTTTAAACTTTCTATTCATCAAAGAATACTGAAGAACATTGTCACTGTTTCAACGAAAAACACAAAACTTTTTTTGAAAATGTTTTTATATTTAATTGTTGTTTTATTGATGTATATTACAGATTTATTTCCTCTGGTAAACAAAAATCTAAATATTAAATTAACCATACAAGACAGTACTAAGCATGAATCTTAAATTAAGCTTATTTTACCTTTTTAAAGGCATAAACCTAAAAAACTAGATTTTGCTTAAAATGCTAATGTATATTTGAAAAAGATTCTCTGTTTGAAAGCCCTTAACAACCTTCTCACCACGTGGGTGGCTTTATTTTTCAATTTGTATCAGAAAACACACTACACATGTTTTTATCGCTCTTTTCTGCTCTGTTGCCACTGCAGATGATGCAATCTTTGGCCAGAGAGCTTTTCACGTTGCAAACTGTTGTGTTTTGAAATATGTTACTTGTTAGTTCTCCTACTAACCGTCTTTCATACTGTTCTTCCGAGCAGATGCCAGTGATCTCGACAGTGTAAGCCATGGCAGTCTGGACAGCTCTAACGATTCGGCAGAGCGAGTTTCCATTGATACAGACTTCACTAAAATGGATTCCAGTGATGACAGATCCAGCACAGGTACCCGGTCTGCTTTCAGTCTTTCTGTGTTCTCGTTCCATCATCGGCTTCCACTGCGCCCTCGGCACAACAGGACGTGCTTCTCTCTGCTTCAAACTCATCAGAAGTCTCTTGGAGAGTCATTATTTTTCACTGTGGGAGTGAAAAGACATCTCTTTTGCTTTTTTTCTCGCTTTCAGTCTTTTCTCTTTTTTTTAAGAGCACACATTAGTATAACACATTTGGTGCAGTAAACAAAAGTATTATGCCCACCCAGATGATACAAATGAGTCTTGAATGCAATTTTCAAAACAAAATATGTATCAAGTTTAATAATAATAATAAAAAAACAGGTAAATGAATGAATGAACATGAATGAATGGATGAATGAATATGAAAATACACTACTGTTTAATAGGTTTGGGTGGGGTTTGTACTTGTATACAATATATATATATATAATTTCTCTCTCTTATGGTCAAAAGGGCCACATTTATTTGATCAAAAATGCAGTTTAAAAAATATTTAAGTGTATTAAATAAATCTTTTATTAATATTTATTAATATATTTCTATGATGACAGCTAAACTTTTAGCAGCCATAAATATATTTATTCAGAAGTTATTCTAATATGCTGATTTGATGCTCAAGAAACATTTTCTATTATTATCAATGCTTAAAAAAGTTATATTTTAAAAAAAGTAAAATTTGTTTGTGAAAACCATGATACATTTGTTCTGGACACTTCAAAATAACAGCGTTTATTTAAAAAAAGACACCTTTGGTAGCGTTATAAATGTATTCACTGTCACATTTGAACATATAAATGCCTCCTCACTGAATAAAAATATTCATCTATTTTTGACAAATCTTGCTGACCCCAAACATTTAAGCAGTAGTGTGCAATGTATTTGCAGGATCTTTTTAACTGAGATGGGCCTAGCAAACATCTCTTTAATTTATTGTTAATCATTTGTTCATAGAATCAAAGTCAATATGGTTCAAAACAGGAGTAGACACCATTAATATGCATTACATGACCAAAAAAATCAAATACTGTAAACTTTCTACAGAAAAAGGAAAGTAATGAAATGAAAACAACGGAGCAGGACTGCAGTAGGTGCCTGACATCTGCATCTGACAATATGTTAAAAAAACAGAGAAGAAAGGCCCTCTATATGTTCGAACGGCTTTTTGAAGGCAGTGAAGCTCATAGAGAAGATCTGAGAGATGTATGGTTTGACAGAAGAGACTCACAGTATAGCAGGAGTCTGACTGAGGAGGCGAGAAAGAAAAAAAGGAATGACTAATGGTGTTATTTTAGCTCACCTCTGGAGGCAGTGCTGTGATGTGAGCTTTATGCCCCATCAGCTTTCTCAGTGTGGCTCAGAAGCAGCCACTAAGAGTGTGTCTGTCAGTGTGTTTCTGCCCTATAATGGTATATGAGAAAGTAAATCACTGCTCCTTTTAGATGTTCTGTTATCATGCATTATGATTTGCTAGGCTAGAATAACTTTGTTTGAAGCTGTTCTCCTAAGAGACTCTATCCAGCTGCATCAAATCACCCAAAATCTGTAAAGTAGGATAAACTCTAAAGTATGCTATACAGATTTGTGAAGCATGAAAAGACCCTACTAAATATCTCTCTAACTTTACCTTTTTTGTAAGGACGTTCTTTCTTTTTTTTGTGCACACTGAGCTGGTTTGCCAAGTGTTTAGGAGTGTTTCTATGTATTGTTTGATTCCAGGTGGTCAGTCTGATCAGGGCTATGATTCTCTGTCTAAAGAGGAGGTGAGGTTAGGAGGAGGTGAGGAGCAGAACTCCTCTCCAGACATGAAGGAGAAGGACAGAAACTCTTGCCCATGTGAGTAACACAGAATGCTCTTGTCCCTAAGCATAAACAGGGTATGCTCAGATGCATACCCTGATGCATCCTACATCATAGGATGTACCACCTTATTGCTTATTCTACAGAATTTGAGTACAATCCAAAATAAAGGTTTTAATTTAACAGCGTAATAGTTGTCACATGCAGAATAGTGACGGAAAAGTTACAATGTAATGAAATGCTGCTTTTAAAACTTTCTATTCACCAGATAATCAATATAATGGTTTCCACAAGAATGTTTTCAACATTGGTAATACTTAGAAATCATGGTCACAGTTTATTGTAAGGTAATTCGCTACTTATTAGTAGTTAGTACCCAATATGTTAATAATAGGCGTGCTAATAAGCAATTTGTAACTATAGCAATGCTAGTATTTGATCTCTATGTTTCCACCTAGTGGTTAAAGTTGGGACTGCACACTATTAAACTGCTTTTTTTAAAATTTGCTTTATTTTAACAATAGTCTTATTTCTACGTTTAGTGTCCCAGACCGTACTCTCAAAGAAAGAAGATTCTTCTCCTATGGTTGAAATCCAGGCATCTGCAACCAGTGAGGAAAACAGTGATGTCTTTGCCCTTCCAAAGACAAAAAGGCCAAACACCCTGGATATTTTCGGAGGAAAGCCCGTAAGGCCAAGCACTCTGGATCTAACTCCAGATAAGACAGTAGGAGAACTCAGCAATGAGTCTGTTCCAACACTGATTGAAACGGAAGCAGTGGGGGGCGTCGTGAGCCCACCTAAAGTTGCTGTGGAGGGGACTGCGAGCTGCACAGTTGCCATGGAGAGGGAGCATATCGGCGTGGAGAGGAGCGTGAGCTGCAGCAGTGTTCTTGGGCGAGTGGTTAAGAGGACAGATATCGAAGCAGGGTTTGATCCTCTGTCCCTCATGGTTGCTGAGACTCAAGCCCACAGTGAGGGCGATAATGCAGACACCCCAACTGCCCGCCGAGACCTGGCTGAAGAGATTCATCACTACATGAACAACCTGAGCAGCCCATTAAGCCAGCGCTCTCTCAGTGTGGACCTGAAAGGCCGTCAGACCCCATCCCCTCACAGCTCTCCCCGCATGTCAGCAGCACTTAGCTCCCCTAGCACCTCTCAACTCCAACCTCAGCCTCGAACACGACTCTTTTCCTCACCTTCTCTCCCTCAGGGCCGAGTGCGCAGGGTAAGGGAACAACGGCCCACCTCCCTGGCCTCCCCTTCCTCACCAACCCCCTCCTCCTCCTCTTTCTCTATGGACTCTCTGCTCACCCCGACCCTGGACGTGTTCAAGAGCAGTTTCCTCTCTGCTGGAAAGGGCGTGGCTGAGAAAGCCAGCCGACTGTATTCACGACTTTCCTCCCAGACGTCTATTGCACAGGTACATATGATGTTTTGGAACTTATTACTTGCTAATAATGAAGGCCTTGCCAAATTTCTTCATCTCTATTTATCATCCTCACCAGGACTTAAACTCTGACCGGGTCAGTGTGTCCTCCCTGGGGTCAGGTGACCCCGATTGCTCTTCTCTGATTGAGAGCGATCCCTGTGTAGACCCCGAGGGGCTCTCTTCCCCACAGCGTGATGCCACTCAGCAGGTCACACGTCCTAAAAGAAGCCCTTACAGGAGCAACCACTGCCTAGAAAGCCCATCTGCACCACCTCGACTTTACCGCCAGTCCTCGCTCAATGGTACGTCTGCTGGATGTTCAATATGCTTCTGAAGAAACACTGTTATCACATGCAAATGGTTTTATGCTTTGCATAATCATTCTTATAAATATATCCAGACACCATTCTTTATATTAATTAATATTGCAATGCTGTCAGCATTTTTTATACCATGGATAAAATAATTCCTTACCTCACAGAAATGAATGGGTGTCTTGATTCAAAGTGAAAACAAAATAAAACAAAAACGATTTAATGCATATATACCATTTTTATTTTTAAATACCAATAATGATTTTATTATATTAGTTTTACTGTTTTATGTTGCTTTCTAAAGAAAATTGTGATTGTTTATCACATCATTTTGTTAAATTGAAAGTTCCAGTTTTTAACCATAATTTATTATTTTATTTTTATTTATGTAAAGTTTTATGTGTTTGTGTTGTTCACCCCGTTTCATTAAAAAAATACAAATTTGAATCTAATTTCAGTACAAAATTGTGTTATTTAATTTAAACATTACAATTACAATTTCATGCTTCATCACACACCTGAGTTCTGGGTTATCTAGACAGTAAATTCAGGACACAAGGTTGAAGTGAGCAAGCTTGGCAAAATGGCAAAAAATACATTCCACGTTTGAAATATTAATAAATAATGTTGATGATAAGTGGCTCCCTCTGTTCTTGGAGGTTTCTTATGAATAATATAGGCTAAAAATAGACTGAGTGTGCTAGAAAATTACCTATCAGGCTCTCCTATAAGAAATGCCCGTTATTTTCCAGTCCTTTGGTAAGATTACAATGTTGCACAATTAGAGACCCAAAGAAAAAGAAGGAGCTATGTTTTAAATTCATGTGAAGGAGTGATCATTCTAATTGTGTAGAATTCTATTGTAAAAATGAACTTATTTGCCACTTTTCCAGGCCTTTATCCGTGATGCTTTGGGTGGGTGATTAAGCATGTTTTTTGCATATGGAGTGCTGTGTGTCGTTCCTGAGGCTGGTCATTGTTTCTGCTCCAGCAGCTGCAGAAGTAGGCCAGTAGACAGGGCTGTGAGTGTGTCTGGCTCCACAGTAATGGGGTCTGAGAGGGGCTCTTTAATCAGGCTGACGGGGGTTGTGCTGAAGTGCTCCCCAATCACACACATCCGCATACACGCTCTTATCCCAGACTTCTGTAGAGCCTCTCTCCTCATTCAGTGCCATCAGAATTAGCATTCAAAATCCCTGCTGGCAATCACCTTGAAATGTGACTTGTTTTTGGAGAAGATTGCTCTCTGATGTCTTCAAAGCTGCTTTTGCCGCAGAGAGTGACTTTTGTTTTGTTTACTGTCCTTCAGGTCCACCGCCGACAGTAATGAAAGCTCTGCAGACCCCAGACGCGTGTTCTGATTCCAGCCTTTCTCAGTCTATGCAGAACTACGCTGTCGAGGTGAGTTTTTAATCGACGTTATGCTGAAGTGTTACTGTAGTAGGAGTTATTGTGGCTAACTTTGTTTGATGTTCTAGGTACGTATGTCCAGTTGTTCACGCTGTAACACCTGTGAGAGTTTGGTGTATGATGAAGAGATCATGGCTGGTTGGACAGCAGATGATTCTAACCTGAATAGCACTTGCCCCTTTTGCGGCTCTCCGTTTTTGCCTCTGCTCAATGTGGACATCAGAAACCTGGGTAACCAGGAAAGGTAATTTGTCCTGCAACCACACAATATACATTTCTATGGAGATATTCACCATTTCTAATTGTTTTCTTAATGTTATCAGATCCACCTCTCAAGATGCAAATACTTGCCAGACAGACCCTGCAGATGAACTACCACAAGTTCATGATGCTGCTGGCAATCTATCCAGCATTGGCAAGAAAGACCCTGTAAGAATACATTTCTCAAACTGCAATTCATTGTTTCAGAATCATATTTTGATCCTCAATTCAAGCCCTATTTGTTTATGGTGTTCATTGTGTTTGTAACTTTAATTACCAGTATTTTACATATTTTTTAATGTAATATGTGACATACTCGGATGCAAAACATTTTTCCTTTCAGCAAAGCCATTTTCACTATGTATTTTCCAGAAAAACGACTCAAAAGTTCATTCAGTTGATTATGCTGGTAGTTATTTTAGCGTTTGTGTGCTACAGGAGCCAGTTACCGTGCCCTACCTGAGTCCTCTGGTACTTTGGAAGGAACTGGAAAGCTTGCTGGAGAACGAGGGGGACCAGGCCATCTCGTCTGCAGCCATTGTGGATCACCACCCTATTGTGTTCTGGAATCTGGTGTGGTTTTTCCGTAGGCTGGACCTGGCCAGCAGCTTGCCAGGCCTTTGCTTGAGCTCCAAACACTACTGCAGAGATTCACAGGTAGATTTAGAAAATTCTCATGTTCCTCTTCACGTTTGTGTTTGAATAAATATTTAAGTGTTTGTTTGTTTTTTCTGCAGCCTCTGCAAAGTTGTGCATCTGAAGACAGTAAGAATGTCTTGGTCCAGATCCTGTGGGACAATCCCAGACTGCATCAGGACCCCATCAAGCCTTGCTACTTGCTTTGGAAATCATATTGTAAGAATATAATACAAATATTTATCTATAAGTCATTTACGCAGAGCTTTATGGCTCTAAATGTGCATGAAAGTGGTTCTTGGGCAAACATATTATCCTGTTTGTGCTATGGACATTGAGTCATGCCTCAAACCATGAGACTTAAGCTGAAGTGTGGCATTATTTTTCTAAAGAGATCAGACATTTGCCTGGTGGAGGGGAAAATGTGGAAAAAAACATATTTTAGTTAATACACTGCAGAAGGAATATTTAGTTGTAGATCACACAAAACACACTAGCAACTGCATTGAAAGTTGAACAAAAACTAGTAAACGTAGGTAAACCCTCTGATAACGCTTCAGCAGATGCAGTAGTTTTGCTTCTATGTACCAGCCGTCTACTTCACTCTGGGTTCATGTTTTTTAAATAGGTGCAAATCCTGCAGTATCTGAGGAGGAGCAGACTGTGAGCTTAGAGCTGCTGCAGAGTGTCGTGAAGAGCATTCAGAGGAACGATGTCTACCAGCCCATGAGTCAGATACTGCAGCTACTGGGAACCAAACTGGGCTTCGTCAGACAACGGTATGAGAACAGTGTGAAGTGTTTAAATAAAACACAGAAACGGTTTTAATAAACAAGCTAAATGAATGACTAATTTCTCTTTATTTTTTTATCATATGCAGGAGCTTATATAGAGATATCTTGTTCCTGTCTTTGGTGGCTTTGGGCAAGAGTAGCATAAATATTGGTGAGCTGATTGCTTTAGTGTTATACTAATGTTTTGGAATTTGGGGTCAGGAAGATTTTTTTATGTTCTTTTAGGGACACCTTTTTATTTCACATACAGTAAACGCTGTTCTTTTGAACTTTCTTGAAGATCATGTGACACATCATAGAAATAAATTACATTCTAAAATATATAAAAATTAATAAAAAAAAAAAAAAAATTTATTATGCAGCCTTGGTGAGCATAACAGACTTTAATTTACTGACCCCTAAACTATCTAAAATCTAATATACATCTATCAAATCACTGAACATGAGCACTAGCATCATTACTAACACCTCCTTTTATTTTCTCAGATGCATTTGATCGTGAATACAAAATGGCATATGACCGTTTAACGCCCAGCCAGGTCAAGATGACCCACAATTGTGACCGTCCACCAAGCGCTGGGGTCATGGAGTGCAGGAGAACCTTTGGGCTGCCCAGTCTCTGATTTGCCTCCTCTGATTCATCCCTCTCCTCCATCACACAGGAAGGCATCCAAAGAAGGAACACTTTCATTCATGTGATCCTGAACATTCATCGTAACCAAAGCTACCTCTGGCTCCCATGAGGTCTCTTTTGACATATGTGTATTTATGTGACTGTTCTTCTTCATACACTTCCTGTGGATACGTCACTTTATATAGCCTGCAATCATGTCGTTTCTCTTGCATTTCCCCTCACTTTTGCTCTTCCACCTGCCTAATGTCTTGATCCTCAACACCTTGGGGTCACGTTTAAATTGTCTAGCACTGCTCAGGTAAACTTGAGTTTAGATTTAGGAGCAATATCATTGTGCTCAGGTCATTCCATCGCTCCATTCGTTCACATCTAGTTAATGGTGGAGTGGATTTGGGACCAGTAGCTATAGAACAATCAAATCGATCACGTTTAGGATACGTAGAAGCACAATGAGCAACCCCAACAAACACAGTCCTCTTTAGGCCATCTAGAGGCACTTGTATATTTCACACACAGAGAGACTTTGTGTACATAGTCTTATTATTTTGCATATTTGTATTATACAGTTATATTTTAAGACTGGAATTTGTTATAATTGACACGTCTCCATTTGTAAAGACTATGCTGTTCGTAGTGTACTGTTTGTCGTCCTGGTCCTGGAGACCAGTCGTATGGTGACCGTCAGTGACACTGTCGTCTTGAGGTACAGAACTGGACCAAATATAAACTCTTGACTTACAGTTTACATGGTGAAACAAATATTTGATGAGATTTTGAATTGAGAAATGCCTTACCTTGGGGCGAAGAACAGTACGGAGACAAATTTAAAACAGGGTTTAAAGGGTAATATAGCGAGTATAAAATATAATAGACTGTTAATGTGAATGTGAAGTCATCATTTTACACTTACTTACGTAATCCAGTGTGTTTGCCATGAAGGTACGGAATCATCAGGTTTTTTGTTTTTTTTGAAGCATTGCTTTATATTAAGCAGTGTTGCATAAACATGGGTTTCCATTGTCAAGATACATAAAGTACCTGAAGCATTCAAGCACTTATTCATGCGGTAACTGGAACTGTTATATTTTAATACTGTTGAATTGTTTTTATCATTATGTTACTGAAGATGCACTTTGAGTCTTTGCGGTTGAGAAGAGGATTAATGAAGTTTAAAAGTTTAAAATGCAATGGATTATGGAAAAGATAATAATACATGTAGTTATACACAATGATTGATACACATTGATGTTAAAGCCCCAAGTAGGGAAAAAAACTGATAATACTGCCCTAAACCTTTTTAGGATGTTTTTTTGTTTGTTTGTTTATTGACCTGATGCTGTGTAAAACTAGAACAACAATTTCTATCACTGCTTTTTTACGTCAATATGGCGTGGTAGTGAAACTGACCTATTTCATGGAAGCTAGTTTAAAGCGGTTAGTGTAAGGAGATTTGTTTTGTTTGTTGGTTGTTTTTTTTTAACGAATCATTTTATGTTAGGGCAATGTGCTTTACATATCACTCCTTTTGTTCTATTTATATTTGTATATATCATTTTGTCAGATCTGAGCCAGGTCTATAAAATTGTTTAGAACTGTAAATAAACACTTAAATTGACTCCAGTGTGTTTGTGGTGGTGCCTCTGGTTTGTTTGATGAATTGAGGGAGAAAAAAAGTCGCATTTGAAACCCCAATTTTTGCACTTTTTAATTTTGCACTTAACCAACAAATGAATATTTACAATGAGCAACTCTCAAGAGAGAAATCAACACAATGTGCGACATTTGGAAAGGAACAATCTTTGCCTCTATTCAGTAGTGAATTCAAACAGCAGTGTGACATTTGTATGGAAATTCACAAACTGTTTTTATCAGAATCGTAACGATTACATTAGATTTTGTAAAGACGTCTCTACTTTTATGATGAAAAAAAAGTCACATCTTACATACAGCACAGGATCTGCAATTAGAACGCTTGCTAATGACATTTTTTCATGTAACAAAAATAATTCAATTAGAGAATGGTTAAATTACATAATTTACAATAAGCTCACGATTTCTCCCAAAATAGTCCCATAGCTATCTAAAAACCCACAACATCAAATAATACAATCACAATATAAAATTCATTTAAAAACAATTTGGAAATTTTAGCAATTTTTTATCACTGGAAAAAAATTAAAGCAACACTTTGACTTCTTATAAGTTTATAACCTTTGCGCTTTTATACGTTGTAGAGAATTTTTCGGTTTGTATGTGTGTCTTCTTGTCATCCCAATAAACCTAAATGGTTAAATTGCATCACAAATCATAATGTAAAAGATTTTACATATTTAGTACTATGTGGTCCTGTCCCAAATGCCACACTGAATCTGACCTTTGATTATGCAATCATAACCATATTGTGTTTGCCAAGTCCACAAGGCAGTAGGGTGTCTTATTTGTCATTTTATGGTTCAAAAGGGTGCTCAAGAGCGCCTCTGTATGTGGTCTCAATGTGCCCTTTTGCAAAGCCCACGCTTGTGAGCCAACACAGCAGTCAACACTCAACAATCCATATGGCATTACATCACCAAAGTGTGGATAACACAATGGTGACCATTTGGGACAGGGCCGGTTACTCTTTTCTGTCATTTTAATGTAAATAACAAACTCCAAGTTTATTATTTACTCAAGTGTCTGTAACTCAAGTGTCTGTAACAGTTAAAGTAGTTTGGAAATGTTATTGCATCCCTTTACAAAAGATCTTGCAAAATACAGAATAAATCAACAGCGAGCCCAGAGATGCTTTCAATATGTGTGAAGATACAGTTCAAAACGTGTCATAAGACAAGAATGTATCCACAGGTTTGCTTAGATGGACACAGGACATATGATGATTCGATCCTCTAGCATGACACTGAGCACCAGGAACACGAAGTAGAGGATGAACATGATGAATCCCAATACTTTATTCATCCTCCACTTACAGGCAGCGATGGAGATAATGACGAAGAGGAGCATGAGGAAGAGCAGCACAATGGCACAGAACAGCCCGTTACTGCTCACGGGCACCGGTGCGAACGAATGTAAGGATGAGTACATCAGCCAGGGCACTGGCAGCCTGTAACAGTGAAACGGTATATAATTAAAGTATATTAAATGATTAAAAGATACAGTACTATTCATCTGTCCAGGTGCTTCTTCTGAATGAGTAATTACTTGGCGACTGATAAAAGGCATGTTCTGACTATGTAGAAGGAATATGTAGTATGATTATAGTACATTCAGATGTGCAATATTCTCCATGTTGATATTGTCACTGGCTACCAGTGTCAGATGTCATTCATAAAACCTCTGGATGCACACTTTCTAATTTCACCATAAGTATATAAATCATCGAGGTACATTTCACCTACTGTTTTGCTATTTAGACATACTACTCTTTTCTCTCAGTTTTTCATTTACGTTATAGTACACATGCATGAAATTTGGGATATAGCCAGTCACTTCATCCGAGTTTTTGAACAAATCGGTTGAGTGAATGACTCACTCAAAACATTACACTTATTTTGTGCATGATTAGACAGATTAGTGTTGGTCACAAGTTGAGTCTCAATGCCAGGGTGTGTGTTCATGGTGTCTGTTCACTACTCAGTGCTCTGTGTGTGTGTGTTCACTTGGATGGTTTAATTGCAGAGCACAAGCTTCTAGTATGGGTTACTATGGGTCACATGTCATGTCACATCGCTTTCTCATTTCTCTTTCACTTTCTTAACTACAAAAATGGTCTAAATCTTCCTAAAACTAATTGTATTTGATTCACTCATTATGAACTTGTTGCCACCTACTGGTGAAACTATATAATCTGCAGAAAAATTCCCTACCCTATCACTACACATACCATCTGAAACATCAAACCTGTGGTGTGAACACAAGGAGCCAGTGTTCAGCCAATCACAATTGACAAAAACTACCAATCATTTCCAACCATATTATAATAATATTTAAATTTTCCATTGTCTTACCCCATGGTGATGTCAAATATGTTGCTGCCTACAGAGCTCGAGACAGCCATGTCTCCCAAGCCTTTTCGAGCCACAATCACGCTGGTGATAAGATCAGGAATGGATGTTCCTGCAGCCAGAATGGTAAGACCCATGATTTCCTCAGAGATGCCAATGGTCTCACCCACCTAGGAGAGAAAATCTTGATGAATGATTACTTGTTTTGATATTTTATTTGCTAATGCAATGACATTCAAGTGTGGCTTATGAGTCACTAATATTGTTTTCTACACTGACCTGATGTGCCCACCACACCATAAGATAGGAAAATATAGCAATCCATAATATTGAGCCAAGGAAAGTGATGACAAAGAACTTCTTGGATGCCTGTAATTACAAAATACAGCATGTAAGTTCTATCAAATTTTGTAGACGTGGAATGCACCTCAAATTTTTTTTTAAAAAGCAATGTGATGTTTTGTTTCTCACAGGGTTTCTGACATCTGGAACTGTCAGCCACAGTGGAAAGACAATGGGCAACAGAAACAAATATGTGGCCTGTTTGCGTCTGGTGTCTGGCCACTCTAAGGACAGAGGTTCATCATTTTCTCCTTCCTCTTCAGCATCATCCTCATTTTCATCCTCCTCATCATCATCATCATCATCATCGTCGTCATCACTGTCTTCATCGCTGTCTTCATCACTGTTATCTTCATCATCCCCTGAATCACCTGAACCTCCTGGCTTCTCTGAACCTCCTCCTGCTGCAGTGTCTCCTTCCTTAAGACAAAATGAGAAAGAGACTGGTGAAAACATCTTACCTACAAAGAAAAAAATTATAACATTTTTAAAAGAAAAACAAAATAACAAACTTAAAGCAACACTTCACCCAAAAGTGAAAGTTTTGTCATCATTTAGTCACATTCAGTTTTTCCCAAACCAATATGAATTTCTTTATTCTTTTCTGTAACAGAAGATGGCTATTTGCCATGCACTTATAATAACAGGGACGATCTTCCAAGCTTCAGAAAGTATGCAAAAGCACAATAAAAGTATAATAAAAGCAGCTGTAGCTTCATTGAATTCATTAACAAATAATCCTTGTCATCACTGTGATGTTAACCAGAGTCAATGATCTTAAATTAAGAAGTTGATCAGTCTGAACTTTGAATGTATCATTCAGACCAGTTTTTTAACCTTAACGAACTGACTGATTTGAAAGCTCTGATTTAAAGAATGATTAATTAACAGACATCGTTAATTCAATAAATACCATGCCTTTTGCCTCTTTTAAGCTCCCTTCACTGTAATGAATATTCTTCAAGTATTTATTTTCTTCACAGAAGAAAGGATGTCATGGCATAAGGGTAATAAAATTACTTCTCATTTCTGGGTGAATTTTTTCTTAGGTATGAATCACATACTATGTTTGACATATCATCTTTGTCAGCTTTGCAACAAGGTAAAGAATTGATAAGCTCATTAAAAGCACACAAGTGTCTCAGATCTTCTCCTTCTTTCCATCTTTTTTTGAGATCCAACAGGCCCACCTTTTGTGCCTCGGGCTTTTGATTAGCATCTTCTTCCTTGGCTCCTGGAGCCGAGTCTTTGGAATCCTTGGACTGATCCGTTTGATCGTCACCTTATTTAAACCAAAATAAAGAAAATATTAGTCAAATTTGCAATTACTTACTAAATGTTGCAATACTACAAGCTCCTCTCAGATGTGGAGTGAAGATTTCTTCAATAGGAGTGAGTAATGCTGCTATATCGCTTGGCGGCAATTTCAAACGCAGCAGTTGCGGCACAAGATGATTCGCACTGATTCCAAGCCTCTCATGCTTAATTCATGAGATGGAGCTTGGTCATTATGTCAGGTAATGTGTAAAGCAGCTCTCGAGTAGAAACAAAAGGTGGAAATATGGAATGCGGGATGCTGGGTAGAGGGCAAAACGGGCCAAACTCCTGGCAGCTTGCCCTCTCTTTGTACCTTTCATCCAGCACACAGCTGGTGCGTTACTGCTTGTGGAAATGCAACATTAATAACCATTTTGAATATGCAACAGAGCTTATCTGTGAGGTAGAACAATGTACCGACCTGTCTACAAAGCTCTGTGTAATCATAATAGAACAGACTAAGATTATAAAATCTCACCTTCACCAGATTTTTCCTTCTTTTTGTTCTCTACTTTCCCCCGGGCCATGTCGTTCAAAATCTGAGCCTTGTCTTTAAATTTCACTGCAAACCAGGAAAGGAAGAATATAGCTTGAATGTAGACTTTGACTGAGCCTGTCAGGGTCAACAATGGCAGTACCACAAATAACAGAAGCCCTCTTTTCACAGACGTAAAACAAAATGTAATTTCCTCACATCTCACAGGCTACTACTGTACAAGATGGCGTCACATCACAAGAATAACATCACAAACACTAAGCCCCTTACCTTTACATTCCAAAGAGCTTCTAGCCTTTGCATCTCCATTAAACACTGACTCTAATGAGTAAAAGTAGATTCATATACAATACCATGGTGAGTGTCACAAATGCAACTCCTAATGCTTTCCAAACTAATCATTACTGCACTGACTTGGAAATGGATTTGTTTAAAAAAATCTTTGGACAGGTCAAGGTATGCAAGGGTGAATCTCATGTGAAGAAATGTTTGGGTTATCAAGCCTGATTTCTTAGATTAAGAGATCATATCAAAAACCTATTGACTCAAACTTTTTTATTATATTACATTTTGCATTATGTAATAAAATATGGGGAGTAGGATGTTTATTTTTAAAGGAAATCATTAAAGCAAAAATTGATCTAATGGATCTAATTAATAGGGTTCTTAATTTATTTAAAAAATATTGTCTACTCATTTTGGGGTAAAATATGACCAGGACATTTCTTCCAGAGATTCAAAAGACTGATACAAGCATTTTAAGGCAGTCCTAAAGCTGTTAAGTGCTTGTCAGTGATTTATCAGCCAAAATGTAGATATGTTTAACTGAATCTTTAAATTTATCTAATTGACTAAGGCTTGTAAATGAGCAGGGACCCCATCACCATAACAAGATTGAGCTGCTGGAGCCTGGCTCTCATCCAACCTTTATGAGCTCAATCAAAAGCAGCTTAATGATGGAGCAGCACAGAGCTGGGAGGTTTTTGTGAGGACCCTGAGAGCGCAGGTGCTGCACAGCCTCCTGAGGACAGGCTGAAGGTCAAGAGGACCAACCCAAACCACTGACCACAGACCCCCAGAGCAACAGGGCTTCTGCTTTACACATATGCAAGCCAGCCATTGAAGAGCCATGCAAGGTATTCATATGATATCACATCTTCAGTGCACATAGTATTTGTGTAATTATACTAAAATTTATGATGATGTTCCTGTAGCTTATAATAGGAACCGACATTTCTGACAACATTTTTGTGATGCTAAAATAATTGTTTCTGCACCATCTTGTTTGAGAGCCCACATGCAATGAGAAAATAATATAGTGTATGTTTAAATGGTGACATACACACTGATGTGACTTGACAAAATGTCATAGAGCCACTGTAGTGGGCCTTCTCTCACTACTTTGAATCACTCTCCACTCCATAGACTGAGAAAGAGCTATTTATCTTCTTAGTATCAATCTGGACTTAGTGCTGTCATCATATGGAACACGCTTTGCTAATCCATTTGTACTGGGAGAAGGACAAAGGGACTCTCCTGCTCTCCACATCTTACAGCGCTTGAATATATAGGCCTATGATTGATATTTTGATCTTAATACAATATTGATACACAAAACAGTTCAGAAGGTGTAACCATGAAACATCTAAAGCAAAAAAATCAACCACTTTGTAAAAACAACAGTCATTAAACATCATAAAATGGCAGAATTTGCTTGGCATGTACATTTTCTGTTTATTTAATACTACCATTTAGCATAATTAATAGTAATATTAACATTTATTCAAAAACTAATTCATAAACCTTGTGATACAGCATTCACAAACATAACTTAAAGGGACTGTTCACACAAAAATCACCATCTCACCATCTTTTCATTCCAAAACGAACTTTTTCTTCTGCGGAAGATAGGAGATAATAGATTTTTTTATGTCCATACAATGAATGCATGTTGTTTGGTTCCCAACATTCTTCAAAATATCTTCTTTTGTGTCCCACAGAAGAACCAAAGTCATACAGGTTTGGAACGACAAATGTAAATGATGGCAGAATTGTAATTTCTGGGTGGACTGTCCCTTTAAACCATCAGAATTGAAATTTGTAATGGCTTCGTGCAATGTTTGCCTAATGAGTAATCATTATGAGGGTTCAGGCACTGAAGGGCTCTTACCCTCTCCAAGAGGATCCAGTGTGTGAATCATCAGCTGAAAGATGGTGTTCCTCATGGTGCTGTTGTGCAGAGAGGCAGAACTGCCCCCGCGCTGCAGTGTGGGCTTCAGCTAGACAAGAGAGGAGAAAATATTCTGACAAATGCTCTCACTAAATGATCATGTCAAAAGAATTTGTGCCTGAACCTGCAGATTATCTGGACTTAATGGAGTATAAATGTCATATATATGTTTATTTCATAAGTTAATTAAATGAATAACCCCATATTCATATGAAAGTGTGAAATTTATCCAATAATATCCTCATATCTTAGTTTGTCATTCAAAGACAACTATGAAAGCCATTTCTAGGATGACAGCTCAGAAGACAAACAGCAGTTAAAATATGTTGCTTAATTAAACACAGCTTTGTCCAGGTCGACACATCAACGTTAGCTCAACAAGTTGTGTGATGTTTGTGTTTTGTGACTATAGTAATGCATAGATTACACCCTTTTCCTTTAAGAGTTACCAGAGATCACATATTTTGAATTATTTCTGTACTTTGATTACCTTTAATCTATTCTTGTCTTCTGGTTCGGGTGGCCTGTTCTCTTCACCTGAGGTCCCATTGTCCTGTGTGCAACAACAAACATTACAGAAGATGCAAGGCACTGATTAGACCTTTGATTTTTACATCTAATTCTACAGTTACTGAGAATAAAGGTTAATAAACTTGTTACGAACTTGACAAAGGATCTAAAACTAAACTAAAACTAAAAACTATTTACTCGAAATCACAACATAATTTATTTATTCTAAAGGGAAGAAAGCCTGTAACATCAGATTAAAAAACATATAATAGTATTATTTAAGTATTATTTATATACTATTATAGTATATATTCATATTTTGAATTAACTTTTTATATTTTCAGTCCTCATTTTAACTTTACTTTAGGTTTTAGTGATTTGTTGTTATTGGTCCCTTTCTTAATATTTCTAATAAGCTTTAATTTATTATTCAGTTTACGTTTCAGTTATTTTAGTACTTTGAATTTAACTTATTTTTTTTCACTCTTTATATTTTTTTAAGTTTAAGTTAAATACTTCTATGTTATTTTGTTGCAGCTTTATTCTAATTTACCAAAAAAAACTTTTTCATAGCTTTAGTTTTAGTTTAAATTTACAACACTGCAACATACATAAGCATCCATATACATAATATTCCGTACTTTAGTATTAATGTTGTATTTGTTATCTGTGATAAGTTCAATCCAGTGGGTTTAGTTTGACAGAGATCTAGGTCCTCGGGTCTAATAAGCCTTCTTACGCTATATAAGCTTCAATCACACTTAGCAGATTTAAACACTCTATATGTTACACAGTTTGTAAATCACAGCAGAACCTCAACGGATTAAGTGAACATCTTTAGATCAGAGTGTCATTGTTTTACCAGTCCAGAGAGTCTCTGCCAAATATTAGATTCAATTATTATATTGATAATATAGATGAATCATGCTGTTCACTTATTAACAAACCTGTTTCCAGTACGAGGCATATTTACTATAATCAATAGACTGTTAATCATTGCAGTTTAAAGTCTCCCTCTCAGGTAGAATTTGAACACAGAGATGTTATGCCAGATTATCAAGTGTTGATCTCTCTAATGCCCACTCTCACCACAGCGTCTAAGCTGAGGGATCCTCAGGATGAAGAAAGGAACTCGAAAACGAACACACAATTTTATTACATGACGGGATAGTGTCACTAATACAGATGAGGCTGTCACAGTGAGCCAAATGCACCTGCTCCAAATACCTCGCTTGCTACAAGACAACTCATTAACAATGTCTGGCCCCAGTAGACACAAGAGATCCTTTTCATTTCTGTTTATCAAAGGAAAACGCAACCCATGCGTATCTGCTCGATGAATAAACATAAGTGACTCACATTCACATTCACCTGAGTGGGATGCTATTATAGCTCTGTTACCGCAGATATTATAAAAAAGTAAATGTTCCTCATCACTTGAAGGCTTACCACAGCAGAAACCATCAACACGAAAACTAAACAAATTGCAAATTATTAATTGCTATAATGCAATCCATGTTCTTGAAATCGTGCATCATAGCACTAACAGTGCACAAGGTTGTGGGTTCGAATCCCAGTACTGATAAATGTATTTATTAAACACACGTTCAGTTGCTTTGAATAAAAGTATGTTTAATGAATAAATGTATATGAAATTATGATATTTTTTGCACAATTTCTAAATATATTTATATATATACATTTTTAATACACCTCTTCTATGATGAATATATTTTCAATTTCTCCTGTGTGAATATATTAAGCCGTACCTTCTCAGGTTCTTCGACCGCGATAACTTTGACGATGTTCTTGTGTTTCCTGAGTTGAGACTTAAAGGCTTGCTCAATCTGAACATTAAACTTCATGAAGGTAACATAGATGGCATAACCGCCCACCAGCATCATACTCTCCCACCACATAATGGTATTGTCCAAGAAGAAGATAATGAGCATGATGAGATCGAGGATGTAGAACGACACATCCCGAAAAAGAGGCCACCAGGTGAGGTGAAGCATCTCCCGGGAAAACAGCGCACACATTCCAATCACAAACAGGATGTTGAAGACAGCCGAGCCAACAATAGTTCCAATGCCCACGTTGCTATGAGAAATGAAGACCCCGATTAAGGAAGTGAAGAGTTCGGGAGCAGAGCCTCCAGCGGCCATGAACGTCGCCCCGGCCACATCATCTGAGATCTCCAGTTTGTCTGTTATAACCCCTAATGTAGGAACGAAAAACTCATCGCAGACGATGGCCAAAGAAACAAACATGTATACCATTCCAAAGATGTGTAGAATGACCCAGCCTTTGCGTCTGTCCTCAATGGAGAAGATGTCCTCCGGGTACTCGCCCTTCATGTGTGGTGCCTCTCCAGGTCTGGATGCTGTAGTGTTGGGCACTACAGTGGTTGTATCGGTTGCTGGTGTAGGAACTGGGGTGGGTTTTGGAAGGTCTGGATCCACATAGATGCAATGGTTGACTGTACTGTTTGTGGTTGTAGTAGGCGTCTCTGTTCTAGATGTTGTTTGGACGGATACATTTGTCGCTGTTTCTGACGACTGGACACTATCTGTGTGGTTGGAGCTCTTTTGCTCAGCAGTGGTCAAATTAGTCGGAAGCACTGTCATATCTGACCATCCAGAGCCAGGATCAGAGCCATCCTCAGGTTTTCCTGCTATCTGGGGCTCAGGCCAGGGTTCTGGTAGTCTGGCTCTGATAGTGAGTTGATATAAAGAACAAAGGAAAACCCCAGACAGAAGTAATATAATCCGGCTAAGCTGAAGTCTCTTTCTTCGAGTCAGGAACATTTTCTAGTATGCTAGTATGCACCAAGTTGTTTTTTAGGGCAACGACACCCAGAACATCCAGAATTTCCCCCCAGAAGATGCAGGGGTATGCAGCACTCGCTCTCAGAGTGTTTCATCTCATTTCATTCATCTCGGTGGTGCGGGTTTCAGACCTTGCAGTAAATAAAAGGAGGAATACTCAGTGCAACAGTTGTACAGAAAACACTGAATGCAGGATCAGCAGATTACAGTGGCCATTACACCACTAAGATTGTTTATCTAACCAACTCATTGCACTGGATTAAATAAAACCAAAAATATTTTAACAACTCTAGCTTCTTGTTAATTGCATTGTTAGGAGAATGTGACTTGTTTAAAATGTGGATCAAACTTGGTCAGAAATTGGGAAAATGTGAACATGGGGCAAAATGACTGTTATAAAATAGCCCATAATCTTCAGTTTATCAACTATTTATACACATCATTCATATCTATCTATCTATCAATCTATCTAATTCACACAACCTAAATTAATAGCACACTATGTGTTAGCCTATGAGAAAAACGCCATAATAAAAATAAAAGTGCCCGTTTCAAGAGAAGATGCTGTTCCTTTAATAAAAAAATGTAAACTTTTGACACCGCTTCTGAATAAATAAATGATTAAGGAAAGCATTTCTCGAAGCATTTCTTTCATTTGAGTCTAAACGAACATAGCATAGAAAACACCCGTCTCTTTTCCATTCAAGTTTTTGTCACGCCTGTACATATATTGTGCCAGTATAAGAAGCTACATAAAAACAAAGAAATTACAGCATTAACACTAAAATGTAAAGTGGGACCAACTGTTTGGTGGCGGCAGGCATCTCTGTATCAGCCGTAAATTACCCATATTAACAAAGAAATTTATCTGAAAACTTTCTTTGCTCTCATGCAAGAAATAATCAAGACCATGCCAAATAAAACCTACCGGGTGAAAGACGAGGCTCTCGGCGGTGCGTGGAGCGCTGCTGTCTCACAGCTGGGCTGCAGGGAAAGGCACGGATGCTGAGAGCGCTGCTTAGGTCAAGCAGGACGCACCGCAGGACAGCTCTTCAGCGTGGATCAGCACAATACCTAATACCTGAAGTCTTTTAAGAGGATTAGATGTACTCTCTCCTCACACTCTCATTACGTCTTGAACCATTTATCCCAATTATTTTGCTCTTATACTTTTCATTCAGAAATGCAGAACTAAATACACGCGTCAATTTAATCATTAAAAATATAATCTGATATGTTAAATTAACTTTTGGATAATAGTTTATTTTTACATAATCATATGTATGCATTATGGAGACAGATTAATATTAAATTGGCGCACACAATGATTTTTTAACTATTCCTAATTGTTTTTATCCACGGCATTATGCTAGATATGTACGTTTCCGTGTATGCTATCTCTTGTTCTTTCCCCGTTAAGATAATTTATTTTAAAATATAACTTTTAAAATATAATTCTCTCGCGCGCGTTCTCGACTAGGAACTAGTTAGCAGATTTCTTTTGTTTCCAAGCGGTCCGGTTATCAAGGTGCACACTTGTTTAAGAAGAAGGGATTTCAGCGATGGGTAAACTTGTAACATTTTGTTGAAATATTGAGAAGTTTGTTTGCACATCTAATTCACGCATTATATCTGAAAATATTTCATATTTAAAACTCTTAGAATCATTTTGAGTCAAATTTACTGTGCGAACGTTGGCCGAGACACTGGAAAAGCAATATTCATATTTACTTTGTTTGTTCAGTAACATTAAAAATGTGTACGCACGTCTGAGAAACGTTCTTGTTAATGTTTTAATGACGTCTCCCAGCCTGGTCAAGCAGGTCAGACTGGGAGAACAGTTTAAACCAACAAAGACGGGCTAACCATCTTGGG
Organism: Enteromius afrohamiltoni; assembly: GCA_034779775.1. Taxonomy (NCBI): domain Eukaryota; kingdom Metazoa; phylum Chordata; class Actinopteri; order Cypriniformes; family Cyprinidae; genus Enteromius; species Enteromius afrohamiltoni. The sequence goes on from JAUYWG010000055.1 coordinate 12,767,733, forward strand.
CTGGTTTAAGCTATTTTATGTTTGTTTTATTTTTTCCTTCAGCTGAGTGCACCAATAACAACACCAGGGAAATGATTGTATACGTGCCTGTGGTGTCCACTTTGCTCAGACTGTAATATGCTCCTGTTTCTACACAGATGTCTCAAGCTTTCCTTCATAACTACTCTTAAAAGTGTAAAGAGAAGAGCTTGCAACCATGCCCACTGTGGTTCTTATGGACTCGTCGCTGTCCATGACACGACCCGTGTCGGTGGAGGGCAGTGAAGAGTTTCAGAGAAAGAACCTGGCAGTTCATGGACTGACCATGCTGTTTGAACACATGGCCACAAACTACAGACTGGAGTTCACTTCATTTGTAGCCTTCTCCTCCCTCTGGGAGCTTCTGGTGCCCTTCACCAGAGACTACAATACTCTGCAGGTAAAAAAAGACCAGCTGTCTACATAAAATATAAGTTGTCGGGAATCCAGTTGTTATCTCTCATTATTTGTTTTACAGGAAGCCTTGAATAACCTTGAAGACTATGATAAAACCTGCTTAGAGGCTGCATTGCAAGGTGTTAGTAATGTAGTACAGCAAGAATGGGGAACCTCTTGCCCATGCCAGGTATAAAAAATTATTTCAACAATTATTGAAAATATAATATATTATGAAAAAACAATATGTGAAGCATGCATATACACTACACTTATTGGAAGTGCAAACATATTGGAATAACCATGATATAATATGAAAAACAGTGTTATGCAATGTCAGTGTACAGTACAGTGTAGTATATACAGTAATGTATTGTTAATGTACATGTATTGTACATTTTTCAAAGTAGCTGGTGATAGGTTAGGTGTGTTTAGTTAAAGGATATTATTGATGTTTTATAATGGTTACTGCTTTAGTAGAATGTTAACATTTTATACGTTGTTTTTTTTAATATATATATATATATATATATATATATATATATGTAGTTGAGATAATTGTTCCATTCTATTTTCTACACACACACACATCATCATCATTTTATATACAGTATATAAATATAAAATGATAAATATTTTACTTGGACTGCATTTGTGTTGTTTATCAGACAGTGTTTGTGTTGTTCTTATGGTGGCCTGTAGGTGGTATTGGTTACTGATGGTGCACTTGGCATTGGTCGTGGATCTTTGCGTCATTCCCTGCAAACAGTGAAACAACGTGTGGAGGATAAGAAATTCCCACTGCCGTTCCCATTCCCTTCCAAACTTTATGTCATGTGCATTGCAAATGCAGAGGAGGTACATTAGTCTGTTTCACTGTGTCCTTAACAATGTTGTTTGGGTATGATTAAAAGACCGTTTTATTTTTGGAATTATTTGGAATACGTTTTCATTTTTATATCTTCTGTTTTAATTTCAGATAAAGTTTTACTAACTTTGTTGTGAGTTTCTTTTGTTTTTATTACTTCCTGTTTGTTTTTTTTGTTATTGTACTAACTTGGTTTTCCCTTTACAAGAAACATAAGTCTGAACATACACTTAATTTCATAATTATATATGTTCAGACTTAAGTTTCTTGTAATGGGAAAACCAAGTTAGTACTAGTTAGTACAAAATAAATTATATATATATATATATATATATATATATATATATAATTTCTTCCTTTATTTTTTTTCTTTTTCCTTTTTTAAATCTATGTTGTTTTGCTGTCTCCTGAAGCTCCAAGCTACAGATACCATGGATAACCTGGAGCAGCTGATTAATTTGAACGATGGAGAGGGTCAGATATACACTATGGAGGGACCCCTTTGTCTTAAAAGTGTCCAGTCTATGTTTGGGTGAGCTATGTTACTTACATTTCCATACATACTACTCATTTCTGTATATTCTTGTGTTTGATTGAAGTGAGTTTGACCGTTTATGCAACATTTTAAGGTTAACATAACTTTTGTGTTGGCAGTAAGCTGATTGATCAGGCATACTCTCCCTTCCATGCGGTGCTGCGCTGTGGGAACCTGACCTCTGATGTGCAGGTCTTTCCCAGGCCAGAGCCAGTGACCATAGATGATGAAGTTGATCCCATGCCTAGAGCAGTGCAAACAGGTATGAGCAAAGAAGATGAAAGAGTGAAATGATCGTGCCCTTAATGGTAATAGATTGTTTAAGACATCTTAAAGCACTACTGGCTGATTAAGGACCTTGTGAAGTAATACCAGTAGATGTTCTCTGGTTGGGTTTAAAGCAAATATTACAAAAGAAAAAAAAAAGAGTTAAAAAGTCTATATTCGCATTCCAGCCATCTAAGTAAACATTAAAACTGCCTGAAACTCTGTACACTGATGCCTTCATGTTTCAGCATGTTTATATAACAAATATATGAAACATTATATCATTTACATGTATACAGTGGAGCAAAAAATATTTAGTCAGACACCAATTGTGCAAGTTCTCCCACTTAAAAAGATGAGAGAGGCCTGACATTTTCATCATTGGTAAAACTCCAGAAAATCACATTGAAAATTATGGGTTGTAAATAAGTATTTGGTCAATAACAAAATTTCCTCTCAATACTTTGTTATATATCCTTTGTTGTCAATGACAGAGTTAAACATTGTCTGTTAGTCTTCACAAGGTTTTCACACACTGTTGCTGGTATTTTGGCCCATTCCTCCATGCAGATCTCCTCTGGAGCAGTACATTTTTGGGGCTGTCACTGGGCAACACTGACTTTCAACTCCCTCCAAAGATTTTCTACAGGGTTGAGATCTTGAGACTGGCTAGGCCACTTCAGGACCTTGAAATGTTTCTTACGAAGCCACTCCTTCGTTGCCTGGGCAGTGTTTTTGAGATCATTGTCATGCTGACAGATCCAGCCACGTTTCATCTTCAGTGCCCTTGCTGATGGAATGAGGTTTTCATTCATTTCATTTACACGGATCAGTCGTTCTTGTTCCTTTGCAGCAAAACAGAGCATGATATTTCCACCCCTGTGCTTCACAGTATGTATGGTGTTCTTTGGATGCAACTCAGTATTATTTCTCCTCCAATCACGTCAAGTTGATTTTTTTACCATCTATTTTGGTTTCATCTTACCAAATGACATTCTTCCAATCCTCTTCTGGATCATACAAATGCTTTCTAGCAAACTTCAGATGAGTCCCTGGCGGCGCAGTGTGTTACTGATGGTAGTCTTTTGTTACTTTGGTCCCAGCTCTCTGCAGGTCATTCAC